>JARQOC010000003.1:185849421-186255350 GCA_033576535.1 Allobates femoralis
CCGGGTTTAACCCCGCATTTTTCCCCCGAGACCGGGCACAGTGTCCAAACCCCGGGGGAACAGTTTCCGGCCCGGGACAGTCCCCAAAACCCCGGCGCCTTTGCCCAAAACCGGGGGCCACAGTGTCCGAGACCGGCGCACAGTGTCCGAGACCGGGCCAAGGCCCAGCCCGGGCACAGTGCCCAAACCCGGGGCACAGGGGCCAAAGAGGGGAAAAGTGTTTCCAAAAGATGGTGAATTTCCCCGAGCCCCGGGGCCCAACCATTTGGCCGGACCCCGTGCACAGGGGGGTCCGGGGAAAAGGGGCGCACAGTTTCCGAGAGGGGGCCCCAATTTTCCCCGAGACCGGCCAGTGCCCCGGAGGACTGGGGAAAAGTGCCCAAACCCCGGGCACATTTTCCCGGGGAGGACCCGGGGGGCCCCCCAGTGCCCGAACCGGGCACTTTTTTCCGACCGGGCCCAGTTCCGCCCGGCACAGTGCCCAGCCCGGGGGCCTTTGGTAAAACCCGGGGCCCAAGTGCCCGAGAGGGCCAAAGTGCCCGAGCCCTTTGCACAGTTGAAAACGGCACAGTGTCCGAGCCCGGTGCACATTGTCCAAAGACCGGCCCCGCACAGGGTCCGGAAACCAGCCCGGGCCTCCCAGTGTCCAACCGGCGGGCCCCAGTGTTCCGAGACCGGGCACAGTGTCCGAGCCCGGCACAGGGGGCCCGAGACCGGCAAAAGGTCCGAGCCCGGGGCCAAGTGTCCGGGGAACCGTGCACAGTGCCGAACCGGGCAACAGTTTTTTAACCGGCGGCACAGTGTCCAAACCCTGTGCACAGTGGGGGGAAGACCAAAGGGCACAGTGTCTGAGACCGGGCCCAGGTCCGAGCCCTGTGCACAGTTTTTGGGGCCGTGCACAGGGGCCAAGGGCCTTTTGCACCATGTCTGGGGCCCCGGGTGCAAGGGTCCGGCCCGTGCACAGTGTCCAGGGCCGCGGACGGTTGCCCCAGACCCGGCGCCGTTTTTTGGCCCGGGTTTGGAAAGTGCCCGAGTCTGGGGGCCCCCCGGCCGTGTCCAAACCCGGCCAAGTGTCCAACCCCTGGCCCCCCGTGCGAGGGGCCCGCCCCGTGCAAGTGTCCGCCCCGTGCAGGGGTCCGAGCCCCTTCACAGTTTTCCAACCCCACAGTGCCAGACCGGGAACAAGGGGTCCAAAGGGGGGCCACAGTTCCGAACCGGGCGGCCCGCCCAACCGGGCGCACAGTGCCCGAGACCACGAAACAGTGTCCAAAAGGGGGCCCCTTGTCCAAAGAGGGGGCCCAGTTGTCCGAGCCCGGGCAAATGCCGGACTGGACAGTGCCCCCGAGCCCGGGGCACAGTGTCCGAACCGGGCACATGTCCGAGACCCCCACAGGGGCCGGCCCCGGGAAATTTGTCCGGCCCGGCCGGCGGGCCAAAAAGTGCCGAGCCCCGGGCCCGGCAATTTTTCCGAAAAGGGTGCACGTTTGCCGAGAACGGGGCCAGTGCCCGAGCCCCGGGGTCCCAATCGTGCCTCGGCCCGGGTGCAAGTTTTTCCTGGGGCCCGGTGCACAGTTTTCGAGACCATTTAATTTTTCCCGAACCGGGAAAGTTCCAGCCCGGGCAAAAGTGCCCGTTTTCCGCCCCCACCCGTGCGAGACCGGGACAGGCCCGAGCCCCGGTGCACAGTGTCCGAGACGGGCGCACATGTCCAAGGACCCAACCAGTGCCCAAGACCGTGCACAGTGCCCAAACCCGGCCCAAAAATTCCCGGACCTGGCAGGTTTGAGGTGGAACAGGGGTTTTAATTTGGACAGTCAGATGGGACAGTGTCCAAGACCTGTGCACAGTGTCCTAGACCCATGCATAGTCAAAGACTGGTGTACAGTGTCCGAGAATAGTGCACAGTTTCTGACCCGTGCACAGTGTCCGACCCGTGCACAGTGTCCGACCCGTGCACAGACCTGTGGACAAGTGTCCGACCGGTCCACAGTATCCGACACCAGTGCACAGTGTCCGAGACCGATCCACAATGTCCGAGACCAGTGCACAGTGTCCGAGACTTATGTACAGTGTCCGAGACCTGTGTACAGTGTCCGAGACCTGTGTACAGTGTCCGAGACCGGTGCACAGTCGAGGACTGGTGTACAGTGTCTGAGACCAGTGCACAGTGTCTGAGACCCGTGCACAGTGTATGACCCTGAACAGTGTATGACCCTTTCACAGTGTCCGAGACCCGTGCACAGTGTCTGAGACCTGTGCACAGTGTATGACCCTTTCACAGTGTCTGACCAAGCAGACTGTCCGACTGGTGCCCAGTATTTGAGTCAGGGTTGCCTGTGGGCATTTTTCAGGCAACCAACTATTTGATTACCAAAGATTTAAAGTACGCAAGACAAATATGGTAAAGACCTAGGAAAGTCGCACTTTTTCACATCGCTGTATGTGTCATAGGGACCTAATCAAGGGAACTAGTCTGATTGCCATACATGGACTCGGGAAGGAATATGGGGCAATTAGCATATGCCTCATGGGTTTTTCGCCTTCCTCTGGATCAAGAAATTAGCTTTAGGTTGAACATGATGGACGTGTCTTACAACCTTAAAACTATTGAAATTGTCACTGTATTGAGGATTAAGGTTGTCGGCCATGGGTTCCTAGGAAGCCTTACTGAGCTGACAGCCTTAAACTGATCCCAACATTTAGGTGACAGCATCGTACACATTTTAGTTAAATGGGGTGAATTAAAAGCAAAGCCACAGAAATATTAATTCCTTTCACTTTGCTTTTAATTTAGGATAGGGACTCACAAGACTATGAGGACCCTTGACGCGGGTTGCGAGCTATGTGTATTTTGGCCAAAATATTGACCAATGCCACATAAATTTATGATGTATATTCTTTTTGTATATTGAACTTATGAATTTGAATTTGAAAGGAATTTAACCACGTTCCTTTTTCTGTGGCTTGGCTTTACATTTTAGAATAGGGACTCACAAAACTATGAGGACCCTTCACGCAGGCTGCAAGCTTGTGCATTTTGGCCAAAATATCGACCAATACCTCATATTTATGGTATATATTATTTTGCACAGTTTATATACCCTGTTTCCCCAACAATAACACACTCTTATATTACTTTTTGCTCCAAAAAATGCACTATGTCTTATTTTCAGGCGATGTCTAATTTTTCCATCATCCCCTTGCAAGTCCCAATATACCAATGCAATTCTCCCCCCCCCCCCTTAATTTATTTTAGGGTAAACGGTATATATTTATGTAGAATGCACACAATTCCATCTATGTTGGCCTTGTAAATTAGTGGTGGTGGGGTGCACTGATAGAATAGGGGGCTACCCAGCACTAATAGTATGGGCATCACTAATAGGCTGTAAGCTGGATACACTGCACTTCATGCATGTGACCAGCGCCCTATACAAGTCTTATCTATGTGCAATATTATTACTGAGACATTGCCCCATCCATGAATTGGTCGGTTGTGAATGGTTGTCTCATCAGTATTTTGCACCTGTGTTGCTACTGAAGCCTCTTGATCCCCTTTCATTGCAGCCTTAAAGTATGATTCCAACAAACGTGTCCCCCAAGACACTGCATGATCCCCGCAAAGTGAATTCCTCCACAGGCACAGTATGATGACCCTACTGTACCCTCCTCATCTACCTCGGCAAAGTATGGTGACCCCAAAAATCATCGCCTCAAAGGCAATTTGTGGTTTCAGCAAATACGGTAAATGTTAACTTTTGTACAAGGAAAGTACGGCATATACAATTTTCAGGTGTATGTTTCAGTCTGTCTGTCATCAAAGGAAATCTGTCACCTGTTTATTTTTCCACCTAACTTGAAAGAAGTATAACACGGCAGAGACCCTAATTCCATTAATGTGTCACCTACTTAGAAAATGTTTGGAAAACCACTGGTTTATCAGAACGAGGTTATCACTTCAGGACTACTTGGAATGTTGCTAGGTAGTCCTCCAATGCCCTAACCACTTATTGGCAACATTCTGCCTATGCACAATGTACACAAAAAGCTGACAACTAGTGGTGTGAGTGGGTTTATATAGAGCCGAGCATTCAAAGATCTGGTATATTTGCAGCAGAGGAAAAAGTTTTAATCAAAATGTCAATACCCAGTAAAGTAATAATATATAATAGTGCCAGATGTTGCTTAGAGGCCAGCTGGGATATGTAGCTCCACTGACAGCAAATGGTAATGTCACGGCAGCTGAAGTGGCTTGCTGGACGCTAAACATTTCCCTTGTGCCCACTCCACAACAATTGTCACAACAGGAGGTTGTACTTTATAGAGATGGTATATGACCCCGGGGGGCGCTCCTGTAGTGGTGATGTGTGGCACCCCACTCCACGGTTTGGTTGCCACAGGAACACCTGGAGCAGGGAAGAATTTCCACTTCAGGTGAACATACGCACAACACCTTCCACCTCAGACCTGAAGGGGGAGATCTACTTGCCGACTTCAGGCAAGGTCCACTATAAATTCAGGCCCGGAGGCGGACTTAGACAGTTCAGTATTGAGAAAGACAGCTGGTGAACGGAACCACGCTAGTCCCATGCCAGAGGGAGAGCTTAGCCGTGTAAGGGACCCAAGAGTGAGGGTCGGAGGCTAGGCAAGTTAGCCAGGGGGAACAGAGTTGATCCGGTTCGCCCCAGAAGAGCTACGTCGACAGCCCAGACACCGGAGTCCGAGACTGCACAGGTCCTGTCAGCCCAGCAGTAAAGACCGGAGACCAGGGAGGCTTCAAGTCCCCTGGTGCAGCACTTGGGGGACAGCCACCTAACAGAGCCCAAGAACGCAGTGGATACAGTGGTGCTCGCAGCAGAGCTCGCACAGCCTGCCATACAAGTGAGGACTACAGGATAGGGTCAGGGCCTAGCTTCAGACAGCCCAAAACCAGAGCACACACACAGAGTAAAAGGGAGGCCTCATAACTCATTGGATGTGGAGATCCAGAACTGCTCCTAGCCTACCCAGACTGTACCCTGGACTTAAACTTAACAGCAAGAATAGTAAAGGTACAAAACAACAACCCTGTGTGTGTGTGACTGTTATTGCGGCCCCTGATCCTACACCCTCTATAGATGGTTCCACAACTCCCATCATCCACTACTGCCCCGGGGGCCCCGCTCCGCCTACACGGAGTGAAAGCACCTTGCTGCTTCACCATCACCACGGAGGTCTGTCCCGCAGTGCCGGTATCATTACCAGAGTCGTAGGTGGCGTCACACAACATCATTCCTATTAACTGTTCACCTTTTCAACGACCATCACAACCACGGAACCGGGCAACAGGCCCATGACAACCCCAGCAGAACAACGCCCGGAACCGGGTACCAAAACGACCCTGGGGCAGGTAAGCTTTTGTCGTCATGAACAGGATCCCGTGTCCGGTAAAACCAGGTACTGTGCGCCGTTGATAAAGCCGAAAACCAGGCTTCAGTGCTTATGCTAACCAGAATAGACTGATTTGTAAAATAATAAAGTTGGATCGGCACCGACCCAGTTATATCTGGACGCTCAGAGAGAAAGACGCATCAGGCAGGTCTTCCAAGAGAGAGTCACACACTTTATTAGGGGGGTCAGATTATATAACCAATTCAAGGACACTCATACAATGGGATATTACATAACAGGATAATACGTGTCAAGATGGCGGAGACATAGTCATACACAAAAATATACAAAAATGCAAGTAATGCGCCAGGACCAGATGTAGACCTATCAACACCTTCATAGAGATATGACTCCTAATCAATGAATGTTCTTATTCACCGGTCATAAACCATTTGCTATAGTCATTAGACATCTGTTTGCTGCACTTTATGCGCTCAGGGTCACGGTCCGCTGACTCTATGCCGACTGCATGACTATTATTCTTCTAGGGGAAGACAAAGAGACAGTATAGGAAATGTTTTGCTATACTCTCATACCTGTGTCTGCATATTTTCCTATGTTCTCATTCCCCAACCATTGCCATATTATATTACTAAAGGGTATATAAAGTTTAAAAGGAATATTAAAAGGAATAGGATGATAAGCTATAAAATGGCTCCTAGAAGGACAAAATGGCTGCCAATACAGAGTAGATACGAGAACCAGCCAACTTCTTTAACAACTCCCCTCTTTTTATCATTTCTATTCCTCATCTGACCTTGCCTAGCTCCAGGTCCGCAGAGCTGCCTTACTTCACAATACACTAGGCTTCCCCTACGTATATTATGGGGTGTTACCATTCAGACAGACCCTGTTTACCGGCCCTGATTTTTCCCTATACTGCGCTTCCTACAACCTCTAGACACTAATATAATACATATACAGAGGGGAGTGATAGATTCTATGAGTACTAAGGATATCTACTTATATAATCGGGAGTTGGGATTTCGGGCACTGTAGCCCAATCCCAGACTCCTTAGCGGCACTGCGAGTGATGACGCGCAGCGTCATCACGAGCCGCAGCCGCTCTACAGTTAAAAAAAAAAAAATCCTCACCTCTCCCCGAGCCCCCGGAGTCTCCCGCCGTCTTCCGCCGTGTTCCGCTAGGCTCCCGGTGGCTCTGCAGGCTCCCGGTGCCTGCAGTGGTCTTCTATCTACTGCAGTCAAGGACCTGTGGTGATGTCAGAGTCACGTGACACCAGCTTACTCCAGGCAAATCGCGGGTCACGTGACTCTGACATCACCACAGGTCCTTGACTGCAGTAGATAGAAGACCACTGCAGGCACCGGGAGCATGCAGAGCCACAGGGAGCAGCCGCACCTCTCCTCACCCCTCCTCCATCCGCACCTCACCTCACCCCTCCTCCAGCCTGACCTCTCCTCACCCCTCCATCCAGCCTGACCTCTCCTCACCCCTCCATCCAGCCTGACCTCTCCTCACACCTCCATCCAGCCTGACCTCTCCTCACACCTCCTCCAGCCTGACCTCTCCTCACCCCTCCTCCAGCCTGACCTCTCCTCACCCCTCCTCCAGCCTGACCTCTCCTCACCCCTCAATCCAGCCTGACCTCTCCTCACCCCTCTTCCAGCCTGACCTCTCCTCACCCCTCCATCCAGCCTGACCTCTCCTCACCCCTCCTCCAGCCTGACCTCTCCTCACCCCTTCATCCAGCCTGACCTCTCCTCACCCCTCTTCCAGCTGCACCTCTCCTCACCCCTCCAGCCTCTGCTCTCCTCACCCCTCCAGCCTCTGCTCTCCTCACCCCTCCAGCCTCTGCTCTCCTCACCCCTCCAGCCTCCCGCCACATCATACTCTGCTATCCACAGAGCCACCTGTATACTCTGCTACCCACACAGCTGCCTGTATACTCGCCTCTATGCTCTGCCACCCACACAGCCGCCTCTATTCTCTGCCACCCACACAGCCGCCTCTATGCTCTGCCACCCACACAGCCGCCTCTATGCTCTGCCACCCACACAGCCGCCTCTATGCTCTGCCACCCACACAGCCGCCTCTATGCTCTGCCACCCACACAGCCGCCTCTATGCTCTGCCACCCACACAGCCGCCTCTATGGTCTGCGACCCACACAGCCGCCTCTATGCTCTGCGACCCACACAGCCGCCTCTATGCTCTGTGACCCACACAGCCTCCTCGATGCTCTGCTACCCACACAGCCGCCTTTATGTTCTGCCACCCACACAGCCGCCTCTATGCTCTGCGACCCACACAGCCGCCTCTATGCTCTGCGACCCACACAGCCGCCTCTATACACACAATTCATTTCACCGCGCTCCCGATGCAATTGCATCGGGCCTTTTTACTAGTATATATATATATATTGGTTCACACGCTATACTACAAATTATATGTCACTTACTAAATTCATTCTGTATACAGTGTAAGGAAACAGAACTGATTATATACTGGTTAAATGACATGTGAGTGGTGATATATTTTATACGGCGCCACAAGTCTCTTTTCCTTGCATCTCTGGTGGTGGACATGGTTTCAAAGGGTTTCCACAATGGGAGCAGTCAGCCAGATCCGCCAGTGCTTCCTTGTCACAGAGTATACACTTGCATCTCTTGATAGTGGTCAGTGTCATGAGTACTTGAGTGTGTTTGGGGTCAGTGGTCTTGTCTTTAGTTTTGCTTCGTTTATTTTTACCTGGAAAACATTTGCAATTACCTCCTAGAATTTTCTTTACCATCATTACAAACAACTTTACCAAAATTGCGGCTACCAGTATTATAAACGCCCCCTGGATCACGAAATGTATTATTCCCGTTACCCAACCACCTACTCCTTATTGACTGTATTAAACTGTTAAATTGGGCCATCATTGCTGCCCCACACGGAGAGCAGGAAGAAGAGGGGCATAACTGTTGAAAGGGCATGAAGATGGGCTTCGGCCGCCACGCTCTGCCCAAAGCTGACGAAGTGCAGCGGCCCAATCTGGAAATACCTGAATGCTCAACTCCCTGCCTGAGGAGCCGCCGACTGCTTTTCCTTTTGAGAGACTGGCTAAACTTAACTAGGGGGGAGCAAGGATGGATGCTCAAGGGAACGCTCATATCAGAGCAGCCACAGCACCTGAAGCTGTGTTACCGATCACACTGCTCTCCCTGCTGTATGTGTGGTGCCCCTGCGTTCAGGAGGCCACAAAGGGAACTGCAGCCAGGCAGGTAGGACGACAGTTGAACACCAACACCCTCACAGCCCACACACCCACGTACAGTAGAGGGCAGGACCCAACCCGGAGCCTGGGAACTCTAGGCAGGAAAGGGATGGTGGGTTTAGAGACAGCGGGTGGGCAAACACGTAGTCAGGTGACAGAGGGTAGAAATAGTGAAGGGGGAGGAGAAAGGAGTCAGTAGGCTGAGGTAGGCTGAGCAGTAAAGACTGAATCACATGTCCTGGCAGAGTGGGGTGTAAGGAGCGCAGAATCTGAACAGAGCCAGTGCGAGCCGCAGAGAGAAAGCACGTCCGAAGCCAGCACCCCAGGAGTGTGAGGGAAGAGAGGGACAGTGACCCTGGTCCCTAGCAACACGGCTGAGACAACCGACTGCAGGCGGAGTAGCCCTCCTATGATACCCGAAGACACAGTAGAGAGAGCCTGGTAGAGCCTCACATGGGAAGACTGCTGGAGGCTAGGCTGAGGTAGAGTGTCGGCTCTAGAGGGGACCATAGCTTCACCTGGCATCCCCAGACAACCGAAGGGGGACCACAATTACACGTTAGGGTCCCTACCCCAAAGGACAGGCAGCTCAGTGGCAACCCGGAGGGCTCACAGGAGTCCGAGCCACCGCCATACTGTCCGGAGTCACGCACACTAAAGTGAACCGAGAGAGAGAGAGTCAACAGCCTGGGAAGGACACAGAGACAGAGTGAGGGGTCACAGTAAGAACGACCTGGCTGCATGGAGTAAAGGGGACCCGGAGGGAGAGTGCGCCCGTGTAACTGAGAAGTGAACTAAGCACTGTAATTGAACTGTGAACTGTACTTGAGAAGTAAACATGGTGAACCCTGAATCTGACTCCCTTCCATCTCTCTGCCTGAACACGACTCCCTCCATACTGGTTTGCAGCAGATTCCCGCCTGGAGAGACACAGCTTGCAGACTCCATCGCTGAAGGAGGATTCCTGCAGCAACTGGACAGTAAGTGTACTACACTCAGCACCAGGCCTGCACACTACACAATAGACTTTACTCAACACTGCCTCGGGGAACACAGTTCTACCCACAGAGAACTATCCCATCCTTGCTGCCATTACATCGTCCCCGGAGGTTCTGTGGCAGCGGTGGCCCATTGCTGGCCACACACTGTGAGTGGCGTCACGACTGACATTATCCCCTGTAAATACACCCTTAGTATTGCCAGGACACGGGACACGGTCCGGACCAGGACCACCCGTGACTTCCCCAGTAGCAAACCCGGTCCGGTACCGAGTACCCCGTCCCAGTGGGCTCGACATATGTCCTGGGAGCGGTGTGGTTACCGCAATATGATGGCAAACCCGATACCCTGGCTGGGTTCAGGAAAAAGATATGTAATGCGCTGGATATGTATACAATGACTGGCAAGCACAGAGCGTCTGTTGTGCTAGGACAGTTAACGGGTGCAGCAGAGAGTGAAGTAGAGTCCTAGTTAGATGCAGATAAAGATTCAGAAATCCAAATATTTAATAACTTAAGACTTGCTTTTGAAACCTGCACTGAGGCTGAGTTGAAAATGAGGTTTTACCATTGCAGACAGAGGCCATAGGACAGTATATGGGACTACGCCTTGAACCTCCAGGAGGCGCTGCAGCCTTTAAAGCAGATAGACCCTCTCAGTGTGCGGGAGGAGGATAAAATGCTGACTGAACAGATTATTCAGGGGTTGTATTCACCCACCGATCGTACTCAGCTGCGCCTATGGGCCCTAGAACACCCTGATGCAGACTTTGTAGTCCTGAAAGACTAGGCCATTAGAGCGCTGCAAATCCCTGTGATCCCTGACCTGCACTTCAGCTGCATCCAGCTAGCACCTCTTCCATCGGGGTGGTGCTCCCTTCCTTTATCACAGTGGAGGCTAAAGGACAGACTGTAACACTTGATGCTCCTGATAGCATGCAATCTCAGGTGAAGCAGCTTAGCAAGGATGTGGCCTGGATCTTCAAGGCCATGCAGCTCGGACCGGAAGGAGAGATCCAGCTTGTCGACAGACCCGAGGACGTCCCGTGGATGTGAAGAAGGAGGTTCCCACCTTTCAGAGGAAGAATCAGTGATCGCTACGACTCATCAGAACAACCCATCTGCTGTCGTTGCAATGAGTCGGGCCATTTTGCCAGGTCATGTACTTTAAACCAGAAATCCCTGGGGTTGAGGGCCAACTACCAGGAATAAGACGACAAGGCCCGTCTGACTGGCTTAAGGTAAGTGGAGGACAAAGCGTTGACAATTAAGGCAGCACTCCACACCAATACATAGGATACAAAAATTCATTTTATTGAGACAATTGGATACACATGATTAAAACCATTTAAAAACAAATGCAAAAATGATGCATGAACCACAAATATTCAGGCGAATGCCTGTTAGGGAAAGGGGCCCCTTTGCTAGAAAAAATAGCCCATGCAGTATAACAATGGCACATAATGCTAAAGTCAAGTTCAGGGCTAGCTCAATTGAGCCATAAGTCCTAACTACAGTACTGGTGTGAAGAAATACGCAGAAGACAATAAAAATTCATATTATTGTAAAAACATACAAAAAATGCAAGGAATAAACTGTATACACCAAACCAATACAAGTAAATTAAACATAAAAAAGGGGGTGGACAAAAGTATTGGCACTGTTAGAAAAATCATGTTATGCTTCTCTTATTTGTGTAATTAACAGCACCTGTAGGTGTTGGCAATAACTAAATCACACTTGCAGCCAGTTGACATGGATTAAAGTTGAATCAACCTCTGTCCTGTGTCCTTGTGTGTGCCACATTGAGCATGGAGAAAAGAAAGAAGACCAAAGAACTGTCTGAAGACTTGAGAAACCAAATTGTGAGGAAGCATGAGCAATCTCAAGGCTACAAGTCCATTTCCAAAGACCTGAATGTTCCTGTGTCTACCATGCGCAGTGTCATCAAGAAGTTTAAAGCCCATGGCTCTGTGGCTAACCTCCCTAGATGTGGACAGAAAAGCAAAATTGACGAGAGATTTCAATGCAAGATTGTGCGGATTTGATTTTGCAGTGTATATTAATACACTGCAAAATCAATTGGGCGATCACAGGTGTCACAGAGGGTGGAGGAAGCATGATTGTGCAGTGTGTGAACGTGTGTGAACGTACCCTTAATTGTAAACACTTTTTCTTTGCAATATAAATACTGTTTAGTTGACAAGCAGCACCCCTTTTCTTTTTTGATCGTTGGACTAAAAGCGGTGCACCCAAATCTGTTTTAAGGTACGTGGGAGGACAGCCAATCCTATCTATCATGCTGGATGATATCCCCACATCTACACTACTGGACACCGACTTGCAGGTGACCACGATACCACATATCCTTTACAAAAGATTTTGCGCCGATTCTGAGCTCGCCCGCCCAGACCCGGACCTTACTATTTATGCTGTTAATGGACTACCTGTAAAACAAGTAGGGTTCAGGGAGGTAGCAATAAAAGTGGGGTGGGTGGAGTTAAAGGGCCAAGGACTTACTGTGGTTGAAACTGATCGTGGTGAGAAAAATCCGCAAATGATACTAGGCACTAATGTGATTGAAAATTGTCTAGGTGAAGTGCTTTTCTTACTCCAACAGATTTCTGAAACTGCCAGCATCGGGCATCAGGGGGTCCTACAAAATTAGATCTGAGCCTTCCTGCAGAGACAACAGGTAAAATTGTCCGGTGGGGAAACTGGCATAGTACGGGAGACAGACCCGTTCCCCATTGTGTTACCCTCCAAGAAGTGAAATGATGATATGGTGTCGGGCAGCAATAGGCCTCAGAGGGCAGGATTACCAGGCAATGGTCGACCCCATGTACTCAGAGAGTAGGCCTACAATCCTTATAGCCAGGGGGATAGTTGATGTATGCAAGGGGAGGGTACCCGTATGAGTATCATACTGTGGAGAGGAAGAGGTCAAACTTTCCAGATATGCTACCATTGCCAAGCTGTTCACTGTCAGCAACAACTCAATCCAGGCAGTGGAACTCTTGACCCTGCCCAATTCAGCGGAGGACAACAGCTCCAAGGGACAGCTGGAGGACTGGTGTCAGTAGCTGCATGTAGGCACTGACTCCACCCTTTCTTACCAAAAGCACATAATTTATCGGATAGTGCAGGAATATGAACATGTCTTTAGTAAGCATCCATTAGATTTTGGGCCTATAAAAGGGGTACATCATCATATACCCACAGGAGACCATCCACCAATAAAAGAGAGACATAGGCCTGTCCCACCAAATCACTATCAGCGTGCCAAAGAAATGTTACAGGATATGAAGGAGGCTGGGGTTATTAGAGATTGTTGTAGCGCCTGGGCAGCTCCCCTTGTCCTAGTCAGAAAGAAAGATAGCACGATGAGGATATGTGTTGATTGTAGGCAAATAAACCGCATAACACATAAGGATGCTTACCTGTTATCCCGCATTGAGGAATCACGCTGCACTGAAAGCTGCTAATTATTTTTCCACCTTAGATCTTACTAGTAGGTATTGGAAGGTCTCCGTGGCAGAGGAAGATCGGGAGAAGACCGCGTTCATGACACCGATGGGCCTGTGTGAGTTCAACAGCATGCCATTTGAACTCTGCAACTCACCAGGAACGTTCCAAAGGTTGATGGAGTGTTGCCTGGGGCACCAAAACTTCGAGACCGTGCTACTATACCTGGATGATGTCATTGTGTACTCCAAAACTCACGAAGAACATCTGAAGCACCTGGCGGAGGTATTTGAAGCATTGTCAAAGTACGGTATGAAGCTGAAGCCATCAAAGTGCCATTTGCTGAAGCCAAAGGTTCAGTATCATGGGCATGTGGTCAGCGCAAAGGGTGTGGCACCAGACCCAGAAAAGATCACCATCATTAAAGATTGGCCAAGACCAACAACCGTCATAGAGGTACGTCAGTTCTTGGGGCTGGTAGGATACTACAGGAGGTTCAAAAATGCCTATACGGAGATGGCAGCACCTTTGCTAGATCTCCTGGTAGGCCAGACCAAGAAGGTCAAGACTTCTGGCCTTCCATTTGAATGGGGTGAGAAAGAAGAAGACTCCTTTAAGCAGATGAAGTGGGCCCTGACTGGTGAAGAAATCCTGGCCTATCGTGACTACAATCTACCGTTCATGCTGTATACAGATGCCAGCATCGTGGGATTGGCAGCTGTATTGTCGCAGGTGCAGAAGGGCAAAGAACATGTGATCGCCTATGCCAGCAGAAAGCTCCATCCTACTGAGAGGAAGCCAGAGAACTATAGCTCATTCAAACTGGAATTCCTTGCCTTAGTCTGTGCTATCACCAAACGGTTCAGTCACTACCTAGCAGCTGCAAAGTTCAGTCTTCGTGGATAACAATCCTCTAACTCACCTGGATTCTACGAAGCTGGGTGCACTAGAGCAGCGCTGGATGGCTCAGTTGTCAAACTATGACTTTACCATCAAATATCGGGCAGGCCGCAAGAACACCAATGCAGATGCCCTGTCAAGGATGCCCCACATACCAGAAGACGTGGATGAGCAGGAAGAGATAGAGCTGCCAGCCTACCACCGCCACCGTGCATCTCCGTGTCATCAGAATTGTGAACGTCAAGAAGCCACGCTGAACCCGTTACCTCACCATAGGTGGAAGGAGACGAAAGACAGTGATCCGGCTGTTGGCTTAGTTAAAGAGCTGATAACCCAACCAGATTCCCGTCTTAGCCCAGATGCTACACCAGAGGCACAATACCTGTGGAAAGAAAGAAGCAGGTTGTTCATCTATCAGGGAAAGCTGTGCAGCCGTTTCATCAATCCCAGAACCCACGAGATGGTGTGGCAGATAGCAGTGCCGAAGAAAGATGTCCAGATGGTGCTAGAATTGTACAACAATGGAGCAGGATACTTCGGATGGAAGAAGCTTGAGATACTGTTACGCGAGAGATTCTATTGGGTTGGCATGAGAACCACCAATGAGAGGTGGTGCAGAAACTGTGGCCCATGCAACTTAAGAAGAAAGGATTGTGACAAAGAGCTCCACTACAGCCAATCATCACCAAACAGCCCCTATAACTGACGCCCAGCAGATCAGGTTATACGTATGCCCTCACTGTGGTGGACCACTATTCCAGATTCCTAGTGGTAGTACCTGTCAAACACTTAACAGCAAGTACTGCAGCGAGAACCTTTCAAGCCTACTTCTATAGACCACACGGGTGTCCAGAACAGGTGTTGACAGACCAAGGTCCTGCGTTTGAAGCTGAAGTGTTCCAGGAGTTTTGCAATCTATATGGGTGCAAGAAAATCTGTACTACACCGTACCACCCACAGACCAACAGCATGTGTGAGAAAATAAACCAGCTGGTCATAGACCTGTTAAAAACCTTGCCCTTGAAAGAAAGAATCATGTGGCCGGAGAAATTACCTGACTTAGTGGACATGTACAACAACATACCTGTAAGTACCACCAATTGCATGCCAGCGTACTTGATGGGAGCAAGACCTGGGAAATTACCAATTGATCTCGAAATGGGAATTGTCGTTCCTGAAACCAGCTCACCTAATGCTGATTGGAATACTGAATGCCAAGAGCAGTACAAGAAAGTACAAGAGTGCGTAGAAAGAAGCTTGAATCAGATTAGAGAGAAGCAAGAAAAAGATTACAACAAGAATGCACCAGTTGTTCCCTTAATACCTGGGATATGGTTGTAAAGAGAAAAAGGAGAACAAACAAACTTGACAACCAGTGGGAAGCAGAACTTTGATAACAAGAATGTCTTTTTAATCAGCAAAGACAGAGGAGAAACATCAACAGCGGTTTCTAGAGACCATCTTAAGAAGTGCCCAGAACAGTTGAAACCAAGAGAAATCATCCCCTGTACACCGCAACCAACAGAGAAAAAGAAAGATAAGATGATCCGTACCGTACTTGGAGATTTCCCCCAAAAGTTGGCCTCAGCACAATGGAGCCATAATAGTAACATTGATCACCATTTCCGCAACCAGTAGAAGTTCCAAGAAGACCAGAAGAACCACATGTTGTAGCAGAACCAGAAGTTCCTGCAATCGGTGAACCTGCCATTCTTACAGTAAGACTAAGAACCCGCAGACAACTGCCAAGCCCACCTGTAAGACATAGGCCTACTCATGGTATAGACACTAGGTAGACACCGGCAGTAAACACTAGTACACACTCAGATGAGACCCCAGTGCTACACAGATTAACCCGTATTAACTTTGGTCAGCCACTACTGAGATATAGAGAATACCAAGGAAAACGTGTAAAAAGATGCTCTTGTGTAAATAGACAACAAATGTAAGTGTACAGAAGGGTGGAGGAACTGGACTCATCCCCAGGAATATTAAGTTAGGAAGGCAAGCTCCTGGAGGTGGGAGGTTGAACCCAGGACTCATAAACCGAGACGCCCATAGGTAAAATGTAAATGTATTATTGTTAGTGATGAGCGAGCATGCTCGCCACTACTCGGTACTCGCACGAGTATCACTGATGAGGGTATGGAGCTTCTCATGATTTTGGCGCTACCGTTCCCTATTGCAGGGGATAGGGCAGACAAGGCTTGTGGTGTGGAAGTCTTGTTGCACTGGTTGTGGCCAGAGGTTAATATAAAACCAGCATGAAGGCAACACCTGCTCAGCCTTATCACTCCTGGCTATATGAAGCTTCACTCCATTTTGGAGGCAATTAAATGGAGAGAACGATGTCCCCTCAGCCTGGATTGGGATAGAGATTCAAGGAGCAGTAGTGCTTCATCCCTTTTGCTTGACTAGACTGACTAAATCTATTTGAACCACTAAGGCTCCATTCACACTGCACGTTTTTGATCTGTTTTTGCCCATCTGTTTTTGTAGCCAAAACCAGGAGTGGAACAATCAGAAGAAAGGTATAATAGAAACATGGGCACCACTTCTGTATTTATCACCCACTCTTGGTTTTGGCTACAAAAACTGATGAGCAAAAACAGACCAAAAATGCACCGTGTGAATGGAGCCTTAAAGGAAGTGTGAGAGGCCTGAGATAGAGACTTCTGCCATTGCTATGGCAGCTAGTTATGAGAATGATGTAACTGTCATACACATTCATTGACCATTAGAAGGCAGCAAAGTACAATGCAGAATCTACATTTATCAGTCCTAACTGTATGGACATCATATCACTACATATATGCATATTTACCTCTAGGCACCTGAGGGTATGTGCCTAGGGCGATAGAGAACCAGACTAACTGTTCCTCCGGGGAGTCACAGGGGTTGAGACCCGGCTTCCATGACCCCGGGAGAGTCAGTGCACTGTTCTCGCTGGGGATCAGGTTCTGGGATGTATTGGCTAGTGATAAAGTTTATAGGGGGAATGTTTGTGACGCCACCAATGGTTCTCGGTCAGCATGGACCGACACTATGTGTCAGACCTCCGGGGGTTGTTGGTATTGGCAGCCTGATGTTGTTGCTCCCCGTAGGTGGAGCAGTTCCCTGGGGCAGACGTGTTTATTAGCCAGAGTGTGTAAGGACATTGTTGCACTTGGCGTCTGTGTCCTGTTTGCGGTGTCAGTCGATGGCTCTGCAGGTGGGAAGATAAATCAGTCTCACACAGTGTTGGAATTCTGTACCTGGTTTACTTGCTAAGGTTGCAACTGGCCACTGGCCTCTTCTCTCTACCAAATCCAGTCTGGTCTGTCCACAAGGGACCGGGATGGCTTGCCCTGGACCCCTTTTGTGTGCCTCTCCGTACTCCGGTCACTCTCCCAGCGCTACGTTTTTGCCTCTCCTGTCAGCACCTCCGAATGCCGTGCCACTATCTAGCATCCACGGGTCTTTTCGGACAACTGGTACCTGTCTCCTGACCCTAGTTCGGCTGCCTTCTCAGGGGTGCATCGTGTTGCGGCCACCACTCCTGTAGACTGCGTGGCCTCTGGTTCAGTAGTTCGACATACAGCATATATACATACAGCGTCCGCACCACTGTCAGGGCTGTATCCCTGGTTCTTGTCCAACCCCTCCGTCCGACTATCTTAGTCCCGGATCTGGGCACCGAGGCTGTTCTCACTCTACCTCTGCCCCTGGGGTTCTCTCTGTTCTTGCCTGCACACTTGGCTTCAGCTTGCTCCTCACTTACTAACTCCTGTTCACTAACTCACTAACTAACTCCCCACCACCTGTTCTTCCCTTGTCCCTTTTTGACTGGGCCCACCCCCTGGGTTCACCGATCGTTCCCTGTGTCCTAGGGTGTGTGGTATGTTTGATGTGGGCTTGAGTTCATCATCCCATTTCCTTTAGGACTGAGACACCACACCCGGTCATCGAGTGCAGTACCCCTTTGTGGCGACCAGACCGGTGGGGCGCCACAAGATCATATATATATATATATATTTTTTTTTTATTAATCTTCCCCCTCTTCCACCATGACTCTATGTTAACTGGAGTGTTTGCGAGGGTAGGGGGTGTCGGCATAGGCAGCAGTGCCCCGGTATTCTCTGAATACAGAGACACTCCATTCAATCATCCTCCATGCAGCAGCCGACACTTCCGAGGTCAGTGGAGCAGAGCAGCTCCTGACCCGTCCAGCGTACTATCGTCTAGAGAAATCCTGGTGAGGAATCAACATTTACCATGCCGTTGGGACCTCTCTCTGCAGCATCTTTATCTGTGCAGAGAAGGGAAAGATACCGGGGATTCAGGAAGCAGGTAAGTGCTATGCTGCTGAAGATATACTGCATACAGCATGCGGGGGGGAAGGGGATGACATGGGGGGAGGTGGGAGCAGGGTGAACAAGGGGCCACATGGGGGTAGGGGGTGCAGGGTGAACAAGGGGCCATATGGGGGAAGCAGGGTGAACAAGGGGCCATATGGGGGAAGCAGGGTAAACAAGGGGCCACATGGAGGAGGAGAGCAGGGTGAACAAGGAGCCGCATGGGGAGCAGGGTCACAAGAGGCCACATGAGGGGGAAGGGGAAGCAGGTTGAACAAAGGGCCACATGGGGGAAGAGGAGTATGAAAAAAATAGCCACAAGGGGGAGGAGGAGTATGAAAAGGGGCCACATGGGGTAAAGAGGAGTATGAACCAGGGGCAACATGGGTGGAAGAGGAGTAAGAACAAGGGGCTACATGGGGGAAAAGGAGTATGAAAAAGGGGCCACAAGGGGGAATAACAATGAAAAAGGGGCCACATGGGGGAGAGCAGAATGAAATAGGGGCCACATGGGGTGAGAAACAGAATGAAAAAGGGGCCACATGGGCGGAAGACGAGAATGAAATAGGGGTCACATTGGGAAGAGAAGTATGAAAAAGGGGCCACATGGGGGAGAACAGACTGAAAAAGGGGCCACATGGGGGAATAGTAGTATTAAAAAGGAGCCAAATGGGGGGCAAACAGAATGATAAAGGGGCCACATGGGAGGAAGAGGAGTATGAAAAAGAGGCCACATGGGGGTACAACAGAATGAAAAAGGGTCCACATGGGGTAAGAAGAGTATAAAAAAGGGGCCACATGGGGGAAGAGGAGTATGACAAAGGGGCCACAAGAGGGAAGAGGAGTATGAAAAAGAGGCCACATGGGGGTAGAACAGAATGAAAAAGGGTCCACATGGGGTAAGAGGAGTATAAAAAAGGGGCCACATGGGGGAAGAGGAGTATGACAAATGGGCCACAAGAGGGAAGAGGAGTATGAAAAAGGGGCCACATGTAGGAAAGATGAGTATGTACAAGAGGTCACATGGGGGAAACAGGAGTGTGAATTAGGGTCACAAGGGGCAGAACAGAATAAAAAAGGGGCTATAAGGGGGAAGAGCAGAGTGAAAAAGAGGCCACATGAGGCAGAGAAGTATGGAAAAGGGGCCATATGGGGGAAGAGGAGTATGGAAAAGATGCCACATGTGGAGGAGAACAGCATGAAAAAGGGGCAGCCTGTGGGGACACAGTAGGGAAAAGGGGAGGGGTACAAAGCAAAGTGTATAGCACTGGCACAGACGTCGTATTTTTTAAAGCATGCTATGACGCCCACAGGGGAGTGATAACACGCTAAGTGGGTCAAAAATCGGGGAACAAATGCCCCCCTTTACTAGGCAGCCCCTAATTGGCATCTAATAAGCAGCCTTTAGAAATACTTTTTCTAAATATCTGTTTATGCAGCTACTACATGAGGGGACTGTTAGGCGGAGATTACCGATAGATGCACAGAACTGTTGGTGGTTTTGTGTGCACGGATAACCTGGCAGGTTCTCGTTAAGGGGTGTCTGTCACCACCTAAATGCCAAATATATGGTCCAAATATTTTTTTAGGAATGTAACCCAAAAATCTTATCAGGCATATACAATTTATGCCTATTGATGAAAGTTATTCTCTTAGATTTGTATATATTTGCAAATGAGGGTGCTATGTTGCAGTTTTGAGATAGCCTGTGCTTTGGTACAATATTACACTCTATTTGGAAATCAATGCCAGCTTGCCATCTTCATTGACAGCACTCCATTGCTGCAAGCGAGCGCTGCCTAAAATTGGTGCACTTCAAGTGTCAGTGTGGCTGTGCACACAGTGTGCGATATCAGTGTGGCTGTACAGTATTAAAGACATGCTGGGAGTTGCTGTTTCATGCAAGACAAGTTTATTTGCTAGGGGCTAACCTGACATTGAAAATCTCTCTACTAACCTTGGTGATGTTTTCATGTACTGACTGTGGTTCTAATGATTCATGTACTAATGGTTGTTCTTGTGATGTCATGTACTGATGATGGATTTGGTAATGTACTATTGTACTAATGGTGGTCATAGTGATGTATTTTTGTGCTGATAATGGTTCTTGTTATGTACTGATAGTGGCTCTGGTTCTTTATCAATGTAGATGTTGTAATCTTTAATTAGATGTGATAATTGATCATTATAGGTTCATTGTGCCGGGTTGATAATGCATGCATCTGAATTAGGTCATATTTGTCAGCTGAACAAGGGCTTAACTTATGCTTCCGTATGTGGCCCCCTGGTGTCCGGTAGTCACAATATGAGCTTGGAGGTGAGGCAAGGCATCCACCAGGTAAGCACATGCACAACACCATCCTGACTCCAGGCCAGAAGGGGGAGCTGTAAAGCCCGGGTTCAGGGCAGGTCCCTTATAAATTCTGGTCTTGGGGAGGGGCCAGTTAGTTCACCTCCAGGAAGGACTGTAGACGACACCCTAGGGACAGCAGCCGTGCTAGGCCCGTCCTAGGAGACTGACTAACCATGTGTTAGACCCGTGGTGAGGGTCTGAGGAAGTGGACAACTAGATCTGGGGAGTGGAGCCAGCGCTGGATCACCCCAGGGCCTAGTGAAGCACGGTCACCGGAGACTGAGGTCGTCAGGGATTCTATACCCAGCGACCAAACTCAGAGAACGGGCAATTTCAGGTTTCCCATTCACACCAAAGCCAGGAGACACAGCCGCACCACAGAGCCCAGGATGGGTAGTTAGAGAGAGGTCCAGACCGGAGAAGGGCTCATGACACCTGTCATACAGCTACACCAACAAGAGAGGATCACATCACAGCTCTATGCAGCAAAGGCCCACCTGAACCAACACCATAGGTAGGCCTCAGAACTTGCCCAGCATGGATAACCCCAACTCGCCTCCAAGCTCCGGATCCCGAATAACGACTTGGGCAGTACTCGGCTATACCTGCAATAACATCATTAAAGCTAAAACGGAATGTTCTTTCCGTGCCTGTCATCACACATAGACTATATAGTATAATTGCAAGAGAGTACAGCTCACCATGACCTTTCAAGGCTGTTAGTGCAAGGATCTCTGGCTGATCTCCAGGCTTCCCATAGATTTAGAAAAAATAGATCTGCACCGTCTGGGTTTCTTGATAAAATTCAATTTTTATTCAATCATACGAATAAAAGACAACACATGTTCTGGAGTACACTAGTTACCCCTCAATGCCTTACGCATTTCGGATAACACTCCTTAGTCATAGGCATACAAAATAATGTTTAAACAACACATACCGTATATACTCGCGTATAAGCCTAGTTTTTCAGCCCAAAAATTGGGCTGAAAAGTCCCCCCCTCGGCTTATACGCGAGTCACTGTATACTGTATACAATGTATACAGTGCCCCCCCCCCCATATCAATATACAGACCCCCCCTTGGGTAGTAATCCTGTAAAGGAAGAGATTAGTATACTTATCCCTCGCTGTCCCGCTGCCGCTGTCCCGCCGCCGCCATCGCGCTCTTCCGTCTTCATCCAGCGTCTTCCGGCTTCCTCCGGTGGGCGCAGGCAATATCGTCATTGTCTGAGCGCCTGAGGAGGAAGCATGAAGAAGACGTAAGACGCTGGATGAAGATGGAGGAGCGTGATGGCGGCGGCGGTGGGACAGCGGCAGCGGGACAGCGAAGGGATAAGTATACTAATCGCTTCCTTTACAGGATTACTACCCAAGGGGGGGCCTGTATACTGATATGGGGGGGGCTGCTGTATATACCTCTGGGGCTGTATATACCTCTGGGGCTGCATATACCTCTGGGGCTGCATATACCTCTGGGGCTGTATATACCTCTGGGGCTGCTGTATACTACCTAAGGGCTGCTGTATACTACCACTGGGGCTGCTGTATATACCTCTGGGGCTGCTGTATACCTCTGGGGCTGTATATACCTCTGGGGCTGCTGTATACTACCTAAGGGCTGCTGTATACTACCTCTGGGGCTGCTGTATATACCTCTGGGGCTGCTGTATATACCTCTGGGGCTGTATATACCTCTGGGGCTTCTGTATACTACCTAAGGGCTGCTGTATACTACCACTGGGGCTGCTGTATACTACCTCTGGTGCTGCTGTATACTACCACTGGGGCTGCTGCTGTATATACCACTGGGGCTGCTGCTGTATACTACCACTGGGGCTGCTGCTGTATACCTCCACTGGGGCTGCTGTATATACCTCTGGGGCTGCTGTATACTACCACTGGGGCTGCTGTATATACCTCTGGGGCTGCTGTATACTACCACTGGAGCTGCTGCTGTATACTACCACTGGGGCTGCTGCTGTATACTACCAATGGGGCTGCTGCTGTATACTACCACTGGGGCTGCTGTATATACCTCTGGGGCAGCTGTATACTACCACTGGGGCTGCTGCTGTATATACCACTGGGGCTGCTGCTGTATACTACCAGTGGGGAGGCTGCTGTATACCACACTGCTGGGGGCTGTATACTTGTGCTGGGGTCCACCCTCGGCTTATACACAAGTCAATAGGTTTTCCCAGGTTTTGGGGGCAAAAGTAGGGGGGTCGGCTTATACACGGGTCGGCTTATACACGAGTATATACGGTATATAGAAAACTTGTCTTAGTACACGCCCCCTTCTCATCACCCATGTGCAACCAATTAACATTTAACCTTGAACCATAGAGTTAAATTTCAAATGGAGAGGATAGAGCTTCAGATAATATGCTTTAAGCAACCCACAGCATAAACCGTTTGACATTTTTAACAATTGCACTTTGCAAACAACTTACCGCATGTTCTACCGCATTAATAGAATGTAATACTGTGATGATTATACTGTGTCAAACCTGTCTGCAAGTATTATCACCGATGAACAAAACCTATATGCATGACCAAAGCTCCCGCCGATTAATATCCAAGCAGCCAAAGCCTATATACTGTCTACCTGAAATATACAAAGGATGAGGTAGATTAATAGAAGTGAGAGATATCAGTGCGGTAGTTCAGTTCCTCTGGATACCGCACGTTTAGTGCCAGTATCCAGTGAGCTTCGCGACATAACAGCACCCACTCCCAATCCCCGCCCCTTTTAGGGCGCATCACGCGTTTAACTCCTTTGACTTTTAATGTACTTACATCCCCCTATGTACCGCCAAGAAATATCGTGACAAGCCTGAGAGATTTTTACGGCTAGCAACATTGAGCGGGTTTGCTGCGGTGATGTGTTCACCTATGAGTCTTTTTAAAGTCCCACTTGTACACCCCACATAATCTTTATCACATGCTACACATGAAGCCAAATAAACTATGCGGGTTGTATTACAATTGATATAAGCCTTGGTCTTAAACTGCTGCTTAGTAACAGCATTACTAAACATGTCGGTTTTATCTATATGGTCGCATAGTGCACATCTCCGACCTCCGCATCTATATGTGCTCGTATATCTCAACCTTGTAGGATGGGATTTCTCCGTCATAGAGGTACTGGGGGACAGGATGTTACCCAGGGTACAGGATCTCTTCGGAACACATCTATAACCCCCACCCAGTATTGCGGACAGTTTCTGGTCTTGATGTAAAATTAGCTGAAATTTATGTATAAGAGCAACTATGGCATAATAATCCTCTGTATACCCTGTAGAAAAAGTGGGAATGTTTTTACCTCTCTTCTTATTAACATGGAGACTTAGTTTATCCCCCTGATTTAGTAAAGACTCTTTGGGTTTAATACCTATGATGTTAGATGCTCTTTCCAGCATCCATTTTTTATAACCCCGATTTGTCAATCGCCGGTGTATACGTTCATTTTCCTGTTCTACAGAGGCTTGTGTAGAGCATGACCTTTTGGCTCTGATATATTCACCCAGGAGAAGATTTTGGATGACATGCTTAGGGTGGCAACTATCAGCATGTAAGATGGAATTACCGCTGCAGCTTTCCGATATAAAGAAGTACTAATCTCCCCCGTGACTTCATTTCCCACTAGTTTTACATTCAAATATGCTGCAGAACCACACAACCTTTGGTGTGTGAAAGCAATATTCATATCATTATTATTGATGTAATATACAAACTCCTCCAACCTAGTTGGCTGGTGGGGGGGGCACATCAAACGACTCATGCCATATAACAATGATATCGTCGAAGTACCGCCAGTACCAGACCACCTCCTTCTGAAATGGATTGTTCGCAGTATGAATGTATTTATGTACCCAAATACTCATATATAAGTTTGTGAGCGAAGGTGAAAAACTCGCGCCCATAGGGCAACCGCAAACTTGGAGGTAATAGGTGGAATCAAAAATGAAAAAAATTGTCTTTAATAGATGTTCGATACTCATCATAATAAAAGATTTTTCCTCCACTGAATATAGTGTGGTATTTTGTAAGACTTCTGACGTAGCTAGCAAAGCATGTGAATGGGGTATACAAGAGTATAGGGCAATGACATTGCAGGTTAACCAAGTGTAGTTCTTCTTCCACTTGATATCCCCCACCGCCCCCAATAAATGCTTTGTGTCCTTTATGTGACCCAAATTCTTCATGACCAAAGGCTGTAATTTTTTACCAATCTACTCGGATAATCGTTCATTTACTCCACCTATCCCTGCAACAATCAGTCGAAGAGGTGGAGGAAAGGATTGTTTGTGTACCTTCGGAAACGCATGAAAAATTGGAGTCACTGGATTCTCCACATACAAATATTCAGATACATTTTTGGGAATAACCCCCATGGCCAAACCTTCTCTCAATAATAGGTCCAACTCCTGTTGCACTTTTATACTTGGATTGTCTGACAAAGGGCGGTACGTGGTGGTGTCAGACAGCATGTCCACAACTTGTCTGTGATAAAGCATACTGTCCAGCACCACCACTGCACCGCCCTTATCAGCAGGTCTAATGACTATATTGGGGTTCTTTTTCAATTCCCAAAGTGCTTGTTTTTGTGGTTTAGATAGATTATCAGCTTTTCCATTCCTACGTGAAAGTAAATCCCTGATTTCTCTTTCCATTACATTTTGAAATGTGCCCATAGTTGGACATCTGGATACTATGGGATAATAGGTTGGATTGGGGACACGCATAAATTTACTGACTGTCACCCCTTCCGGTGTCAATGGTGTATTAGTCTCCTGCAGATCATTCAGGGCACCTAAGGTTATTTGTTCATTGAGTGTGGATGAGAGAGGTACCGACTGCACAGTATGAATACCGTCAGAGTCAGCCAGCTCCCCGTCCACTCCCTTATTATTATCAAAATAGTGCCTTTTCACTGTAAGGAGCCTAACAAACCTATTGACATCCTGTAATGTTTTAAACAAATCACTTCTGCATGTTGGTACAAATTTTAAACCTTTTGATAAAACCTGGTTTTGTTCATCGGTGATAATACTTGCAGACATGTTTAACACAGTATAATCATCAACAGTCACAGCATTACATTCTATTAATGCGGTAGAACACTGTTTGCAAAGTGCAATTGTTAAAAATGTCAAATGCTTTATGCTGTGGGTTGCTTAAAGCATATTATCTGAAGCTACATCCTCTCCTTTTGAAATTTAACTCTATGGTTCAAGGTTAAATGTTAATTGGTTGCACATAGGTGATGAGAAGGGGGGCGTGTACTATGACAAGTTTTCTATACATGTGTTGTTTAAACATTATTTTGCATGCCTATGACTAAGGAGTGTTATCCGAAATGCATAAGGCATTGAGGGGGGGCTTGTGTACCCCAGAACGTGTGTTGTCTTTAATTCGTATGATTGAATAAAGAATTGGAGTTTTATCAAGAAACCCAGACGGTGCAGATCTATTTCTTCTAAATCTATAGACTATATACCGGTCCAAGGGATAACAAGCCCTGCCCGTGGAGGGCTTAACACCTCGCTGCCCATCGCCATCATCGCCGGGACCGTGGCAAGCAGCGGTGGTGTCACATCCTTGACAAACTCTTTTCCTTTTTATTTTTATTCCCCTTTTATTGACATCGCCCAGGGTCACAGAACCAGTCAGCGGCCATCACTGTGACATCCCCCCAGATAACAGAGACTGAAGGGGACCGGTCCCGAGTATCCCACGACCCTGGCGGGCGAATCACATACATATAGACTTTTTCAAGCGGGTAACGAAGCAGATCTGCCTGAAAAAGATGTTGTGTGCACATACCCTTCGTCAATAGGGGGCGCCAAACTAAAATTGCCTAGGGCAGCACGAATGCCATATATGGCCCTGCATATATGACAGATTTCCCAACTTTGGCTACTTTCATACCTGTGTTTACTTTCAGTTACGGCAGATCAGGCAAATCTAAACTTTTGAACTTCATGTTTTTCTGATCTGCATTTGTTTTTGCAAAACCAGGAGAATTCTGCCTTTTTTGCAAAAAAACAGATCCGTCACATTTGCTGCAGGATTTCGTTCTCTCTAATGCATTTTTATGGGTCTTCCGGACATGTGTGACACTTGTGTTTTCAACTGTATCCGGCAAATCCGGCACTCCAGGCACCTGACAAAAAGCACTGCTAACTGCAGTTTTAAGACAAGTTGGAAGTGCTGGATTTGCAGGATCTGTATGAAAACACAAGTCACCACACGTGTCTGGAAGACCCATAGAAATGCATTAGCCTGAACGCAATCTTGCTACAAGTCTGCAAGGAAGGCAGAATTCTGCTAGCTTTGCAAAAACGCAGATGCCAATGCTCTCTTAAGGTACCGTCACATGCTGCAATTTTGCTAGCAATTTCACTGAAAATTTGCTGGTTGCAGTGAAATCATGGACACATTGTTCTATTTGTACACGGCAACAAAATAGAACAATGTGTCCATGATTTCACTGCAACCAGCAAATTGCCTGTGAAATTGCTAGCAAAATTGCCACGTGTGACAGTACCTTTACAGTGCTCAAAGTATTTCTGGTACACTGGAACAAATCTACTGCCACACAACAACTGCTTCACTTTGCAGCAGTAGAATAGGTACTGGGATATCACATTTATATAGCACAATTAATTCAACAGCACTTTATATTCATCAGCAACACTGTCCCCATTGGGGTTCACAATCTAGATTCCCTATCAGTATGTTTAAAGTCCCTGTTAAACGGTAAGATATCGTGAACTATATCGCTCAAACATCATGGGTTTGGAGTCGTTCAAACAACATCGTTAGGACGTCGTTGCATGTAACACTGAGATACGACTACGATAAATCGTTGGATCGTTGATCGCATATTTGAGAACATGTTCTCAAATCAAACAATCCTCAATCACCCTGATGCATCGTTGTGTGTGACACCGCGATAACGATGTTGTTAACGACTTCTCCTATTCACAACAATGAACAAGTATCGTTCGCTGGGTTGTGCGAACGATAGCTGGTTGCAATATCGTTGGAGCATTGTCCACGATATCTAGACATGTGACATCTCACCAACGATGTCAAAAAGATGTCCTAATGACCGCGCGCCCATGAGATCATTGGTAATATCTTAACGATATTGAAACGTGTAACGGTACCTTAAGTCTGGAAGGAAATTGGAGGACGCAGAGGAAAACCACACAAACACAAGGAGAACATGCAAACTCCTTGCATATGTTGTCCTTGGGGGGAATTGTAGCCAGGACCCCAGTGCTGCAAGACTGCAGTGCTGACCACTAAGCCACTATGCTACCAAGTAAAGTAATGCATTTCTGGAATCAGGGTGCATGCCCCACATTATATTGCGCTCAGATGGGGTTTTAAAATCCTGCTAACAGATTCCTTTGAAATCATTTGCTTAGGGTAGTTTTACCCCTGCATTTTTTTGTCTTGCGTCGGTATATGCTGAAATCCTGAGTCATACTGACATCAGGTGGCATCAGGATATTGGTGGATATGCACCAATCGTCATTTCAACCTCCTCCCCAAATGTACAAAGTTGTGTTTTTGTGGCATGACAAAATTCTGATGCATGCGGTTCCGACCTCATGCTTCCACAAATAGAATGGGTCTGTCACGGTCACAAGGGACGGGGTAGTCGAACAATCTGGGGCAACAGTTTATAGTTCATGGTGGTGTCCCCAGAAGCTGTGGCCCTGACCAGATATGTGAAAGTGGAATATTTACAGGGGATGTAAGAGTTTTTGTTGTAACTGAGGTTTCTGGTCAGGAATGACCAGCACTGCATATGGTAATCCCCAGGAGTAGATGGTCAAGCAGCTAGTTGGAGCACTACCCTCAGACCAAGAGGGCCCCTGGGGTGTAGTGTTGGTGAAGTGATAATGATGATGGTTGCAGTAGCTAAAGGTGCTGGGGGTGCAGAGGGGAGCAGACAGGACCAAACAACACATAGGGTTCTTGCAGTTCTTACCCTTTTACTTGTTTCTGATGCAGACACAACCCAGGGGAAGTATTGTATTCACCAGAAATGCAGCCTGGCCAGCTCATAGGTAATCCAAGTCCACCTTGCTGTGAAACAGGGAATTTGGCCTTCCTTGCCCTGTTTCTCTTCCTGACACTGCAACCCCTTATCCTCCTTGTGCCCTGTGGTTGCCAGTCTGAGTAGGCAGGTAAGTGCGGGTCCTATGAACGAATACCTTGCAAGTCCTTTTGACCCTGTATAGTTCCTTAACCTTGGGAGAGTCAACTATGATAGTCACTGTACATGTAGCCCAGTGACCTCCAATTTCGTGGCTGGTCCTGAAGATGTTCAGACTCTACTACAGCCAGTTCCTCTGGCTGGCCTAGACGGCCAGCTGCAGATTTGATTCCTCGGGAGTAGAGCCAGCACTCCAGTCCATTTGTCTGTTCTGGCTCTCTACTAGCTCCCAACTTCTCTAGAACTCTCCTTTTTTTTGCCTCCCACCCCTCACCTAGCCCCTCCCTCCAGCCATTAGATGGGGTCTGCTCTGAATGTGAGTTTCCCCGCCCAGCATCTCCCTGGCTTGGAGTTCAGGTTGTGTTGAGTGTGTGTTGGGGATCACAGCAAAGTTTTCCCTTCTTACCTATGCGCATGATGCCACACCTATTAGATAGGTGCAGTACCATAGTGGCGACCAAACCGCAGGGGTGCCACAGGTCCCTATGGCGTCCGGACCTGTCTGGGATGCCCGCAGTCTGTACTCTGTTCATGCATCTCTATCGCTCTCTTTTTCTTCAACCACAGCATTTTTTACCTGATCCTGTAAAAATGCTGTGGTGAAATGCAATTTTCCCCAGTTTGCGTCCTGATCAGGAAAAGTGTGAAACCAGCCTTACACAATGCAAGCCTCTGTACTGGTCATGTGATGAGCGTGTGTTCATTACATGATAAAGACAGAATTTCATCCTCCTGGAGCAAAAAATGAACTTTTCCATTGAATGACAGGAATCTTTCAGCATTGGTGTACAAAATATATGGGAAAATGATGGAACTTTTATTACACAAACAATAATATTTCTACGCAGAAACTAAAATGCCCTTATAATTTTACTTAAAAATTCTAATGGCAGAAAATATTTATTTTATGTCATTTTTTAATATGTTTTGTTTTTATAACCCTTATTATTTTATTTTTTTCTATTCGGTAAAAGTTTATCTGTTTCCTTCCTGATTGCGCCATTAGATGAAGATAAATGGTGCAGCCTGTGCTGTAAAGCTCCCGTGGAGCTCATTCTACAGTGCTCTGTTCTATGACATCTCAGTAATCAGATGTTTGGCTTGTTCTTTAGTAATGATCAGTTCATTTTATATTATTATTACTCTACATTATTGTGTAGAGATAGTAGTCGAGTTTTCACAAAGCAATGTCTGGTTTTACGCTCAGCAAGTATAATATTGCAAAGCACAAAATTTAGGTCAGATGGGAGCTATGTATAGGTGCATCTCAAAGAAGTAGAATGTCATCAAAAAGTTAATTTATTTCAGTAATTCAATATATAAAGTGAAACACATATATTATATAGAGTCATTACAAACAGAGTGATCTATTTCAAGTGTTATTTATGTTAATGTTGATGATTATGGCTTACAGCGAATGAAAACTCAACGTCAATATCGCAGAAAATTAAATTAGGGAGGATAAAGGGCTAAAAAGTGTGCTGCTGTATTCCACGAGACATCAAAGGGTGAATATTATATTGATTTATTGGTCTATGTGTTTCAGGGCTCCCGGTAATACCCTAAAACATGGGAATATGATATTGATTTGTCCTGAGGAAGGCGTCAGGGAGCCCTGATTGCGTTGACTAATAAATCAATATTATATTCAACCTTTGATGTCTCATGGAATACAGGAGCACAGTTTTTAACCCTTTAACCTCCCTACTCTATATACACCACGCTGGGGACTACAGTAGCTGTGATATGCTTTTATAGTGGTTGTGACTCTCACAACCACACAAGGTGAAGCCTCTGATACCTATTTAGATAATATTTTATCTCTCAGACCCTTCATCCTCTCTACTTTTAATTTTCTGAGATAATGACTTTTGAGATTTCTCTTGCTGTAAGCCATAATCATCAACACTAACAGAAATAATTACTTTCAATAGATCACTGTGTGTAATGACTCTATATATCAATGTGCTTCACTCTATGTATTGAATTGCTGAAATAAATTGATGATATTCTAATTTATTGAGATGCACCAGTATTCTTTAGAGCTGATGCATAATTGTTTTTTATTTTTTTGAAGGAGCAAAAATGATTCTAAAGCTTAGTTCACATTAATGTATAAAAAAAATCATCCAATTTTCATCCAGAAAAAAATGAGCAATTTTTAATCTATATTGTCGCCATCCATTTCATTTCTGTGGGGCCTTTGTTTTTATGCACTAGCTATTAAAAACATTTACAAGAACATATACAGTTCCCTATGTTAAGAATTGCACTATATCTGTAAAAATTGGAGTCTATATGGTTGATCTTTTGGGATCAGATGTTTTTGTGGACCTATAGACTTCGATAAGTGAGTGTTATCCTAAATAAATGTTAAACTATTGCATATTATGATTTCTTCCCATGTGAATATTTGTTCAGTGTATAAAATGGTCACTTGAAAAGCCTAACTAAATAACATTTCCACAAAAAAAAAAAATATGGTGAACATGCCCTATTATTTATTTTTTTATCTAATTCATTCTATAATCTGTACTTCACTAAGGAAGTTGAGAAACTCCCGTGCCACATTTAAGCAGCTTCCTCAAAGTCATAATCGCTTTCCTACAAGCTTTTAATATAACTAAGGGATTTGTGCCAGATCAGAACCCAAAACTACAGACGCTGTGTTTCGGGGTACCTGCCCCTCATCAGTGTAGTGTGTGGGATATTCTGATCTGGCTGTGTGAGTGGGCTAAGACAAGGTCTGGGAACTTGCTATCAACCTTATGGAGACAGCGAAGTAGGTGAGGAGATTGTAAGCCACTTCCCTCCTCTCAGATATATGCATATATGCAAATTTGCACTTCACTAAGTTCCCAGACCTTGTCTTAGCCAACTCACTCATGCCAGATCAGAATATCCCACACACTACACTGATGAGGGGCAGGTACCCCGAAACGCAGCGTCTGTAGTTTGGGGTTCTGATCTGGCGCAAATCCCTTAGTTATATTAAAAGCTTGTAGGAAAGCGATTATGACTTTGAGGAGCTGCTTAAATGTGGCACAGGAGTTTCTCAACTTCCTTAGTGAAGTGCAAATTTGCATATATGCATATATCTGAGAGGAGGGAAGTGGCTTACAATCTCCTCACCTACTTCGCTGTCTCCATAAGGTTGATAGCAAGTTCCCAGACCTTATATAATCTGTGCTTTTTTGTTAAACTATCTTTACTTGGTTTTCAGCATAATAGGCCTGGTTTCGGTTATCTAGAAGATGTATTAAGAAGGTTTAAAATAGTTCTTCATTGGGTTTTCTCAGAATGTTGCCTCATTTTTCAAGAGTTGTACCCTATTACCCGAGTAGACTAGAAAATTTGTTTTTGTGCAGCAGAAGACTAATGTACAATCTTTTAAAGTTTATTGAAAGGGTTATTGAAAAGATTGTGTGACTTTTCACTGTAAATAGGCAAAATCAGCCCCCAAAATCTTTGAATTTGGCATAAAATGCAGAAAAACAAGAAGAGAGCCAAGACAAAAGATTTACTTAAAAAAATGCAAATTAAAAATAGGGATTTATAAGCAGGGGTGGGATTCTCCCGACCGGTTGTTGAAATCACAGTCATTTGTAGGAATCGACAAGAAAAAGTGTCCCAAACCGGTACCGTCTCAGGACAGGAACGCTGACTGTATCGTCCCCTGCAAGATAACACTGAGCATTGCAATCCTGTACTCACTCCATCCTACAATTAGCATAGGAGACATAGGAGCCAAGCAGTAGCTGATCCTTCCCGTCCAGCGGAGTCACAGCTATCAGACTTTGTAGTGACATGGCATGGACAGGGCTGAGTGGAGGTGGTGGAGCCAGACACAAACATAGAGACAGAGACAGCAGAAGAAAAAAAAACAGCTTGAGATAGGAAAGGATGGAAAAATTGATGAAGATGAGAGTGACAGCAGACAGGATAGAGAGGCAAGAGATGAGAGAGAGAATTAGGAGACAAGAAAGAAGCAGGAAACAGTTGCCTTGAGTCCCCTGTGATGTCTGTCCCCAGCCTCAGCCTATCCAGTGATGTCTGTGACTCGACCCATTGGGGGCCGTGGGGTACATGGAGCTGGGCCTCTCTCGACGTCCTTGAGAGTCTGGGGCTGTCACGGTTGTGTGACCAGGTCTATGGCCACCCGGAATGGGCGGTTAGTAAAAAGGGGGAAAAGAGTTTTGGGGTTTAAAGGGGTTTGTGGGAAGGTGGTTGTCATGATGCCACTTGTGGTATGGAGTCGTTGGTGACCGCTGCTGCAGACCGGGACCTCTGGGGATGATGGGATGGCAGCAGTGATGGTATCGCTCCCAACAGGTGGAACGGGGTCCCCAGGACATCCAGAGTGAGGGGTATATTGGGGTGCTGGAGAGCAAGCGTGGCTGAGCTGGCTGCGAGGCAGGATCAGGGCTGCTCCCAGGCAGGCTCCTGCTGCCTGTGCTGCGTGGCAGTCTACTGCTCCTCAGGTGAGAAAGAAACAGTCTGACACAATTCTGAGTTCCAAACCCAGTTTACTGAGCTCTTCTTTGCACGCGCTGCCTGTTCTCCTCCTTCCTGCATGTGCATCTGTGCACAGAGCCCCAATCCAGCTGCCACAGGCCTTCGTGAGGTAACCTGCTGTGTCCTTCTGGCCCTCGTATGGCTACCTTCTCGGCAGATGTGCTGGGAGTTGGCCACAGCTCCTCAAGATCTTGTAGCCACTGGTTCTGTGATTTGAGTTTGGAGTCTCCTTGCCACATTCAGGGCCGGGTCCCTGGCTCTCGCCCTGCCTCTCTGCCTCACTCAGATTCGGGCACATAGGTGGATCGCTCACTGCCCGTGCCCCTAGGGCTCCCTCTGCCTCCTCGTGGTCTCTGGCCTCAGGATCTCTGCTTTCAAGAGCCCATGACCCCTTGGGGGCACCTGGTCCAGGCCCTCCACCGGGCTTCTGGGGGAGTCCTCCACTGCCACCCCATGCTCTGGATTGTCTTGGCCTTGCTCCGCCATCTTGGACTCCCCTCAGACGCTGGAGTTCCTGCCACACTGTTTCCAGTTTGCACCAGAGTCTAGATCTTCCCCCTTCTTTTGTGGGCATGCCTCTGCTCTCTGGCTGTCGGTCACACCCCTGGGTGGAGTGACACAGTCTTTTAGTCTGCCCTCCCGACTCTTGGAGGGCACAGGGGACATAAGCCATCTTTCGTGCTGTGTGCTGGCCCAGCCCATGATGGGGGACTGTAGCACGCCCCCCTAGCCAGCACTTGCTTTCTTCTCAGGCTCTTGGGGCCGCCATTACTCCAGCCTACCAAGCATAGTCTCTGGGTTACAGTTTGTAAGGCACACGTGACCCAGCAATTCCGGGTTGGTAGATCCTGTTTAGGACGCCAAGTCTGACTCACCACTTTCAGGGCTGGGTCCCTAGTTCTCGCCTTGTCCTTCTGCTTCACTTCAAATTTGGGCACAAGGGTGGATTCCTCACTGCCCGTGCCCCTTGGGCTCCCTATGCCTCCTCATGGTCTCTGGACTTTGGACCTGGGATGAGCCTCATCACTACTCATGTCCTCTAGGCCCTTTCTCACCCTTTGCCTTGTTCTCAGTTGACCTCCTTCGCTGACTGACCTCTACTTTCTGTGGTGTTTTTCCTTTGTCCCTTTCCTTTCCCTGACCACTTACTGCTCCATGTCCACCCACCACCTTTCTGCCCCCGCCATCCCATGGGTTGCCTGAGCCGTCCCACAACCTGGGTTAACTTGCTATCCCTGGGACCAGGTGTGTTGGGTGTGTTTTGTGGGTGACTTGACTTACCAATCCTGGTTGCTGTACACGGGAATACTACCCCCTAGTGTGGGTTCAGTACCCCTTAATGGCGACCAGACCGCTGGGTGCTGCATCTGTCTCCAACCTCCCCAGTAAAGGCTGTCTCTATCCTCAGTCTTCCCAGTGATGTCTGTCTTCAATCTCCCCAGTGATGACTGTCCCCAGCCTCAGCCTCTCCAGTGATATCTGTCTCATCCTCAGCCTTCCCAGAAATGTATGTCCCCATTCTCAGCCTCCCCAGTGATGTATGTACACAGCCTTCCCAGTAATGTCTGCCCCAGCTTCAGCCTCCTCAGTGATGTCAGTCCCCATCCTCAGCCTCCCCTCTAATGTCTTTCCCAATCCTCAGTCTCCCTATTGATGTATGTCCCCAGCCTTTCCAGTGATGTCTGTCCCAAGCCCCTACCTCCCCATTGATGTCTGTCCCCAGCCTCCACAGTGATGTCTATCACCTGCCTCAGCCCCTTTCCCCCCAGTGATGTCTGTCCCCAGCCTCCCCAGTGATGCCTGTCCCGTTCCTCAACCACCCAAGTAATGTCTTTCCTGAGCCTCACTAGTGATGTCTGCACCCATCCTCAGCCTCACTTGTGATGGATCTGTCTTCAGCCTCACCAGTAATTCCTGTCCCCCTCCTCAGCCTCCCCAGTGATGTCTTTCCCCATCCTCCACCTTCCCAGTGATGTCTCTATCCTCAGCCTCACTAATGATGTCTGTCCCCATCCTCAGCCTCCCCTGTGATGTCTGTCCCCACCCTCAGTCTTCCCAGTAATGTCTGCCCCAGCTTCAGCCTCCTCAGGGATATCAGTCCCCATCCTCAGCCTCCCCACTAATGTCTTTCCCAATCCTCAGTCTCCCCATTGATGTATGTTCCCAGCCTTTCCAGTGATGTCTGTCCCAAGCCCCAACCTCCCCAGTGATGTCTGTCCCCATGGTCAGACTCCCCAGTGATGTCTCTATCCTCATCCTTCCCAGTGATGTCTATCACCTGCCTCAGCCCTCCCCCCCCAGTGATGTCTGTCCCCAGCCTCCACAGTGATGCCTGACCCGTTCCTCAACCACGCAAGTAATGTTTTTTCCGAGCCTCACTAATGATGTCTGTACCCATCCTCAGCCTCACCAGTGATGGATCTGTCTTCAGCCTCGCCAGTAGTTTCTGTCCCCATCCTCAGCCTCCCCAGTGATGTCTGTCCCCAGCCTCAGCCTCCTCAGTGATGTCTGTCCCCTGTTTCATCCTCCCGGTGATGTCTTTCCCCATCCTCAGCCTCCCCTGTGATGTCTGTTCCCAGCCTCAGCCTTCCAAGTGATGTCTGTCCATAACCTCCCCAATGATGTCTATTCCCACAATCAGCCTCAGCAGGTAAGTTTCTCTCTTCAGCCTCCCCAGCGATGCCTCTATTCCCTGCATCAGCCTCCCCATTGATGTTTGTGTCCCCAGCGTCAGGCTTCCCCGTGATGTCTGTCCCCATCCTCAGCCTCCCCAGTGATGTTTGACACCATTGTCAGCCTCCGCATTGATGAATCTGTCCTCAGCCTATGCAGTAATGTCATTCACCATTCTCAGCCTCCACAGTGATGTATCTAACCCCAGCCTCTCCAGTGATGTCTGTCCCCATGCTCAGCCTACCCAGTGATATTTGTCCCCAGCTTCAGGCTCCCCAATGATGTCTCTGTCCACAGCCTCTGCCTCCCCAGTGATGACTCCATCCCACACCTCAGCCTCCCCAGTGATGTCTTTGTCCCCAGCCCTCCCCAGTTATGTCTGTCCTATCCTCATCTTCGCAAGTGATATTTCTGTCCCCAGGCCCCCAGTGAAGATGTCACTGTTTCCAGCCCTCCCCAGTGATGTATGTCCCCAACCTCAGCTTCCCCACTGATATCTGTCCCCAGCCTCCCCAGTGATGTCTGTCCCTATCATCAGAATCCCCAGGGATATCCCTGTCTCCAGCCTCCCCAGTGGAATCTCTGTTCCCAGCCCTCCCCAGTGATGTCTCTGCTATTCCAGTTATATCTCGGTGCCAGCCCTCCCCAGTGATGTCTGCCCCCAGCCTCATCCTCCTCTGTGATGTCTGTCCCCAGCCTCAGTCTTCCCCAGTATTGTCTCTGCCCCCAGTGTCTCTTATGATTTATATGCTCCAAAAACAAAAGGTTGAATGCACTCTAGACTGACAAAAAAATGGAAAAGCAATTGTGTGAAGCAAAATGATTAATATCACCACATATCACAGCCGCAGCAAAGATAAGCTTCTTCAGCCATAGCATTTGGAGTGGGTAAATTTTTTGATCACATATAGCAGGGTAATTTTTAGGTTGGTAATTTTTTGTGACCCCCAAATGATAGTAGAAATTTCCAAATGGCCTCCAGCAGGAACAAAGGTTCCCCACCCCTGCTGTACACGATATACTACTGTGTATAAACAGCTCTTATGCATAATGGCACTGATGGTAATATTAGTGTCATTAGTATTGTGGTTTTTATTAATCATCACTATTGTAGTATTCAGTCACTGTGGTGGTAATATGTGATCTGGTCATGGTGTGGCAGTATTTCTCATTGTATGTGGTACTATTCAGTTACTGTGGTTTTAATATGTGGTCTGATCACAGTGTGGCAGTGTTTGTACCTTGTATGTGATATTATTTGGTCATATTATGTGGTAGTAATATGTGGTCTGGTCATGGTGTAAAAGTATTTGTCATTGTATGTGGTAGTATTCGGTCACTATGTGGTCTTAATATGTGGTCTAGTCATAGGTTGACAATAGATTGCATATATTTGTCCTGTGGCTGCTGAGGTCAGCAATTATGTGCACCAGACTGTTGAGATGACAGATACACAGGAGGCTGTCCTTTCCAATTTGAGCAGGGTACTAATTATCAAAACATGTAGAAAACCCTTTAATAGTATTCCAATAGTAACAGGAGACAATGAGACTGTACATGAAGACAGAGGTCTGATAAGAAGGGGAAATTACTTTTAGTTTACAATACTTGTATTTTATAGTTGAGATAAGTGTGAAAAATGGGTGTTGTTAACAAATGACCATGGCTTTAATTTGGGCATAACTAACATAGTCTTGATTTTCTAACACAAATAGAGAACCTGTTGTTAAAAATTTAAATCCCACCCCTGTTTATAAGGCCATTTTAAGTCTTTGTTTTCTTTTAATTTGTCACTTAGTAAAATTATTACTACAATTTGCCTCCAACCTTATTATAATATAACTTTTACTTTTAAGATAGTTGTATCCTTAACTCAGCAAGAATAGATAATAAATAGTGGCTCTGAGATCCCTAGATGCCTCCTGTAGGGAGAGATTTAGAAGTAGTGAATTCTTCTAGATTAAAGTTGAATAAGGACCATCTAGATTTGTATTTAACAATTTAATGGTCCATGACAGATACAGGGTGTTCATAAAGTAAATATGCAGTGCAGTGTGGTGTTGTTATAAGTACTAATACACAGTATATTTGTCCACCGATGCGGTTAAATTGCAGAAACGTTGTGAGGACTATGGAAAACAATGTGTTGCGCTGCAGTAGCGACCTTGTTAAGTGGCAGCTCTTCCAGCATCTTCTCTTGTTTCCACATCACCTACTGGCAAGTGAAAACCACAGCAAGTTCCTTTATTAACACCCTGTATATTCATGTTTGAGCTGATTACTGTATATGGAGCTGGCTCAAGATCTGAGCCCATTCCATATGCAGATATCTATGCTTAGGCCAGAGACACACCCGATACAGCCACCGTCTCTCCAGACAGGAGAAACACATGCACATGATGAGCTCCTGTCTAGAGAGTCAGCATCTGTGCCAGGTGAGACATGCAAGATTTGTGTGAGTATCTTGCATGTGTCTCGCTCAGACTGGTGTCACACTTGGCATGCAGTAATTTTGGTTATTTTTTAACTGATTCCGTTTTTTAAAATTGCCATTTTTTGATCATTTTAACGCTACTGTTAACAAATGCTTTAATGCATGGTACCTATATGTACAATGCGTTAACGGATGCATTTCCCATATGGTCCCATGTTAAAAAAACGCATGTGTTTTTGCTACAGGACCCAAAAACGCTGCTAGCAGCATTTTTAGATGCTGATGCAAAAATGCATAGCATTTTTAGCAGTGCACATCTTTAACTATAAAAACTGTACCTTTTAACGCAGGGGTCTCAAACTCCAGGCCTCGAGGGCCGCACACAGTCCAGGTTTTCAGGATTTCCTCAGAATTTGACAGTTGGTCATTCTATGGAAATCCTGAAAACCTGCACTGTGTGCGGCCCTCGAGACCTGGAGTTTGAGACCCCTGTTTTAACGGATCCATGGCTCAAGTGTGACCCCAGCCTCAGAGGGTTTCTGAGCTAGCACTGAAACTGTTGTTTTGCAACATATAGTATAAGCTATCACACAATTGTAAGGCTAAGTTTTCTGAAATAAATAAAACATTTAAAAAGTTTTAAAAAGTATAGTAAAAATGAAAAAAAATCACTGTATCTAAAAATCCAATCTATCAAAATATATAATTAATTACCGTATATACTCGTGTATAAGCCGACCCGTGTATAAGCCGACCCCCCTACTTTTGCCCCCAAAAACTGGGAAAACTTATTGACTCGCGTATAAGCCGAGGGTGGACTCCAGCACAGGTATACAGTCCTCAGCAGTGTGGTATACAGCCTTCAGCACAGGTATACAGCCCCCAGAAGTGTGGTATACAGCCCTCGGCACAGGTATACAGCCCCCAGCAGTGTGGTATACGGCCCTCAGCACAGTGTATACAGCTCCCAGCACATTGTATACAGCTCCCAGCACAGTGTATACAGGCTCCCCCTCACAGTATGGCACCCCCCCTCACAGTATGGTGCCCCCCCTCACAGTATGGCACCCCCTCTCACAGTATGGTGCCCCCCCTCACAGTATGGCGCCCCCCTCACAGTATAGTGCCCCCCCTATGCTGCCGCTGCCCACTGTACAATAAATACAGTGTTATTAGCTCTCACCCGCGGATTGCTCCTGGCTGTGCATCTTCCCTCCTTCCTGCTTGTCCTGTGACCGGGGCTCACCGCGATGACGTCACCGGCCGGTCATATGACACGCAGGGAGGAGGGAGGATGCACTGAGCCAGGAGCAATCCGCGGGTGAGAGCTAATAACACTGTATTTATTGTACAGTGAGCAGCAGCAGCATGGGGAGGCCTTACTGTGGCGGGGAGCGCCATACTGTGATGGGGAGCCTGTAATGCGATATGCACTGCTCCCCCCCGCGGATGGGCGGAGGATGCAGTGCATATCATGAATAAGTTATGAGCGGCTCCACGTGACGAGCCGCTCATATTAGAGCCTTCCCCACCTCCTCCAGCCTCCTGCCTCCTCCTGCTCCTGGACACAGCCCCCACTTCACACAAAAGTATACGACTCATGTATAAGCCAATTTTTGGGCTGAAAAAGTCGGCTTATACACGAGTATATACGGTAATTCATACAGTAAACATTGTAAAGAGAAAAAAAATCGAAACACCAGAGCTGCATTTTTTCTGGCACCACACTTCTATGAAATAAAAAATAAAAGAAGTGATCAAAAAATTCTGATGTCACCCAAAATGTTGTCAATAAAGCTGTCAGCTTCACCATCTCCTTCCATCGGTGAAAAATTAAAAATGTTATACAGTAAGTCTAGGAATATGACTACCGAAACCAAATTTAAAAAAAAAGACTTCTGGCAAAATTGTATTTTATTCACTTTTTCATCCCAGTTTGATTTTTTTTCCCATCTTTCAGTACGTGTATGATAAAATTAATGATACCTTTGAAAACTAATTATAACAATAATAATAATCTTTATTTATATAGCGCCAACATATTCCGCAGCGCTTCACAATTCAGAGGTTCATATACTGTACAGTCATAAGTAACAGTTATCAAAGAATACAACAATTAAAACAAAATAATGACGGCCCTGCTCATAAGAGTTTACAATCTAACAATGAGGTGGAGGTGACAAAAAGTACAGGTACTTATTTACATTGTTGACTCAGCCATCATGAGGAAATGGGGAATAGATAAGAGCTGCAGGAGTGGCCATCAGCTATGTCTAAATGACTTTGACTAGGGAGCATTATAGGTCGCCCTATAAAGATGTGTTTTTAGGGTGCGCCTGAAACAATGTAAGTTGTGGATAGACCCAATTTCTTGGGGTAGAGCATTCCAGAGAATTGGTGCAGCTCAGGAAATGTCTGGGAGCCAGGAGAGGGAGATTTGGATTAATGCAGAAGTTAATCTAAAGTCACTTACAGAGCCAAGAGAACAGGTGGGCTGATAAACAGAGATGAGGGTAGAGAGGTAGGGAGGGGCTGCACTATAAAGAGCTTTGTGGGTATGAACAAGCTATTTAAATTGGATCCTATAGTGTATGGGCAGCCAGTGCAAAGACTGGCATAGAACGGAAGCATCTGAGTAACAGTTAGCCAGATAGGTGACCCTGGCTGCTGCATTAAGGATGGAATGGACAGGGGAAAGCCTAGCGAGGAGGAGAACAATTAATAGAGAATTACAATAAACAAGGCGGGAATGGACCAGGGACACAGTGAGGGTTTTTGCTGTTTCCATGGTGAGAAAGAAGTGGATTCTAGAGATGTTCTTCAGGTGCAATCGGCAAGAGTGGGCAAAAGATTGTATATAAGAGGTAAAGGAGAGATCGGTGTAAAACATAACACCTAGACAGCGAGCTTGCTGGCTAGATGTTATCGTAGTGCCACGCACTAAGAGTGGGATGTCTGATTTAGGGAGGTTAGTGGAGGGTATAAGGAGAAGAAGTTCAGTTTTGGAAAGGTTGACTTTTAGATAGAAAGCGGACATGATATTGCAAACTGCGGTAGACCAGTGTTTCTCAATTCCAGTCCTCAGGACCCACCAACAGGTCATGTTTTCAGGATTTCCTTTGTATTGCACAGGTGTTAGAATGATCCCCTTTGCAGGTGATTAAACTAACACCTATGCAATGCTAAAGAAATCCTGAAAACATGACCTGTTTGTGGATCCTGAGTACTGGAGTTGAGAAACATTGGGTTAGATAGTCATTGGCGTTCTGTAATATATAGCGGGGATAAGGTGAGGGGAAGACATGTATAGTTGTGTGTCATCAGCATAAAGATGGTACTGAAAGCCAAATCTGCTGATGATCTGTCCAATTGGGGCTGTGTAGAGAGAGAAGAGAAGAGAGCCAAGGACCAAACCCTGAGGAAACCCCAATAGTGAGGGGAAGAGGAGAGGAATTCGAGTCAGCAAATTATACACTGAAGGAGCGGAAGGAAATATAGGAAGAGAACCAGGAGAGAGCCGTGTCTTTTATACCTATGGAGTGCAACAACTTATCCCACAAGAAAAGTAGAAAATTTAGGTCTCTTGGAAGAAATGGAAGAAAAAACTAAAGCGCAAAAAAGAACTATAGCAAGGCCACTAAGGGGTTAAACCTGCCAAAGCATTGATTTCTTACTGAATACATTGCTATACAAGTTGAACTTATAACCGTTTAAATATTTATTTAATAATAATGTAGAGCAAGTGATTTTAACAAACTTTCAAATATACTAGTGCATCTCAATGAATTAGAATATCATCAAAAATCAATATCATATTGCCATGTTTCAGGGCGATTCTGGGAGCCCCGAAACATGTTAACTAATAAATCAATATTTTATCACCCTTTGATGTCTCGTGGAATATGGCAGTGCGGTTTTTAACTCTTCATCCTTCCTACTTTAATTTTATGAGATAATGACCTTTGGGTTTTCATTGGCTATAAGCCATAAACATCAACATTAATATAAAAAAACACTTGAAATAGACCAGTCCGCTTGTAATAACTATATATAATATATGTGTGTCACTTTATGTATTGAATTACTAAAATAAATTAACTTTTTGATGATATTCTAACTCATTGAGACGCACTTGTGCTTCATATTTTAACTTTTTGATGATATTCTAACTCATTGAGACACACTTGTGCTTCATAAGAGAAATATGGAAGAAAACCTTTCATGAACCTTCCACAAGATGTCCCCATTAGACTGTGTCTGAAGCAGACATACGTTCATTCTCAGTGAGATCTGTTATCAAGTTACACAGACTGAACATGACTATGTAACCATATAAGGGTAGGGATGGCAGGGCCTACACTGCATTCTCAGCTTAGTGTATCACATTACCTCAGGGACAAGGAGCTCCAGGCTATTAGCCCAAAGCTGCTGCGATCTCATCTCCTGCATTCACATCGGCTCCTTTCCGTGTTATCAGTGAGGAACTTTGTGGAGGCCATCAGCTGCTAGCAGAGAGCAGCCGATGTGAATGGAGAGAGCTTTGTGCCGACAGCTTTGAGTCCTTTGTCTGAGTTAAACTGACTATACACTGATCTGTTCCCAGTCACACTGTGTAGGCCCCCCACTCTTATATGTGAGGTTTATAAACACCCTAGTGGGGGCATCTTCTAGAAGGTTTATAAACGATTTTATTGAGGATTTCTCTTATAAAGTATATTTGAACGTTTATTAAAATGACTTGCTGGACGTTATTATTAAATAAAAATATTTAACGGCGGTCACACTTTAAGTAAAAAGTTAATGTATTATGTACTGTACTAGAATTATTTCTATAATTAGTAGCATTTTAGCATTGGTTATTTTTCTTTTATTATTTGTAGCATCATACATTTTGCAAGTTGCAACAATGAACAAGCTAGAGCTAAATCTCAGCATGTTTTGAAATAAAGAAGCTCTGAAAATTGATATCCCATATTTTTGTGACAGATATACAGTATAGCCTAAGTATTTACTTCAGGTATGATTTTTCTATTGTTACTTTTTATCATATGGAACAAACTTACACTTAAGCTGTAAACATATATAACAATTTCTTAATACTTTCCATCCAACCCACAAGTCCCATCGGCACTCTAAAAACTTTTCAAGAAGATATATGAAATCCAATTTTAGCCCAACCAAGTAAATATACTGTGAGTGACAGTAAAACCCAATTAAAAGTAGAACAAACACGCTGGTGTTGCCTGTTGGGGTTACCTGTGCCAGTAAACAAAGTACTGACACATATCAGTCTACCAAGCTGAATGCTTGTTACTTGGAAATCGAAAACTAGCCTGTGCTTGTATATTACTTTGCAATTTGCAGTTAAGTTTACAGTTCAGAAAATTTGTCTCCTGCTCAATATTATTCATGTGAAATAAGTTATTAAACACCATAATGATTCTTAATTATTTTGTTTTTGTTTGTTCTTTTTTGGTATAGTTCAGCCATTTAAAAAACTAAAAGTAAAATAAAAAACGTATATATTCATTTACTGCATGTTTTAAATCATGGCTGTATTAGAAACTTGATTGTCAATATCGTTGCATTTAATTTCCAAATTCTATGTTTAATCTAGAACAGTAAATTTAATATTTGATTGCTGAATACACGCTAACATTTTAATGTGGGTTGTGCAGTTTATAACAATTCTGTCATTTACTTTTATAGAATCCACAGAAAAAGGGATCTTCTCACTGATTGCAGAGTTTAAGGAAGTAAACCAGGGACTGGCTAGCACATTTGGGGGGAGGCAAGCACAAAGCACTGGAGTAAAAAAGGATTTTCCCGTGCCACTTCTCAATCCATAGGTCCCAATTTTATTGGTGACGACAAATTAAAAACATCATTGTCCCACGCAGGTGAACTAAACGCAACAGACGCGTTTCGAGATGACTCTCTTAATCGTTGGCGTACATGAATGCATGCAAAACACATATATACAAAACAGCTAAAATTCCATCACCTGTAACAAATCGTGATTAAGACTTTTATCCCCTACTTTGCCGTATATTCGTACCAGAAAGGCAATATGTGACAATAGAAAAATACATATATAGGCAGAAGATTTGTTTTCACACTAATAACAGTGGACAACATATGAAAAGATCATTTATCATAGTAGATAAAGAATTTGCAGAGATAATATATCAGAAATTGTCAGAAAAATGTTAAATTAAAAGGACATTGTACAATAAAGATTTATTCTATAGTGGTGAGATATTATTAAAAATATAAAAGATCAGATCTAAAATTTAACCCATTGGGATGGCGGGGTTCCAATTCCAATATCCAGAACATTTCTCGGCTAAGTAATAGTCTCTCCCGGTCCCCGCCCCTATATGGGCGGAACACCCTGTCTATACTTTTGATTTTTAATGTAGAGAGATTACCATTATGTACATCTTTAAAGTGTCTGGAGAGGCCTGACATGTTGCTACGTAATGTGCAGGAGTTGGGATTTGCTCTGCCACCCGCTTTTTTAAGGTGAGAGCAGTACATCCTATATAATATTTATTGCATTCCATGCATGTTGCCACAGAGATAATATGCGTGGTGTTTAGAGATGAGCGAGTATGCTTGTCACTACTCGGTACTCGCACGAATATCACGGTACTCAGGCTACTCGGCGAGTACCGAGTAATCTCGCCATACTCTTGCTGTGCTCAGGGTCCACCTCCCTGCATGTTGGCGCTCTTTTCAGAGCCAGCCAGCATGCAGGGATTGACTGACAGACACTGTAATGCTACAGCCATGTTGGTTGTGGCATTACAGTGATTGGCTGGCCGCACAGCGTGATCAGGTCTTTATAAGGCCTGACCGCGCTGTGCTCGTCACTCTGCGCCATTAGACAGTCAGTGTCGGGAAAGCTGCTGCTGATTGAGGGACAGATTTGTGGCCTTTCAGCTAGTGTAGGCACAGGGCTGCCAGTCTATTTACCACAACAGTCTTTCTGAGGACTACTAGAGCAGTATACAGGGAGGCAGGGTATCTACCAAACTTCGCTGTGCCATTATACCAGCCTGCATCACATCTGGGGCTGGTTTCCAGGCTCATCCATCCCAAAAACCGTGCTTTTAGAGATTTATTTAGCTCACTATAGGCAGGAGTAGGTTTTAGCTCAAATTAGGGTAGACCAAAAGCCTTGTGCTAAAAACCAACTCTTCTCTGCACTAATTTAGCATCTAATTGCTGCTACTGTAGGTTGCAGCGTTAATTAGGGTACACCAAAAGCCTTGTGCTAAAAACAAACTCTTCTCTGCACTAATTTAGCATCTAATTGCTGCTACTGTAGGTTGCAGCGTTAATTAGGGTACACCAAAAGCCTTGTGCTAAAAAACAACTCTTCTCTGCACTAATTTAGCATCTAATTGCTGCTACTGTAGGTTGCAGCGTTAATTAGGGTACACCAAAAGCCTTGTGCTAAAAAACAACTCTTCTCTGTGCTAATTTAGCATCTAATTGCTGCTACTGTAGGTTGCAGCATTAATTAGGGTACACCAAAAGCCTTGTGCTAAAAAACAACTCTTGTCTGCACTAAATGTGCATCTAAGTGCTGTTACTTTAGATTGCAGCGTTAATTAGGGTACACCAAAAGCCTTGTGCTAAATGCCTACTCTTGTCTGCACTAAATTTGCATCTCAGTGCTGCTACTGTCTGTTGCAGCGTAAATTAGGATACGCCAAAAGACACTCTATGTATTCCACTATTAAACCAAGACCAGTGTCATCAGGTTGTTAGTTGGATAGCGGATAATGCTTCCAGCCAGTTTGGCACCACCACAAATACCCTGTCTTCAACACGGTCAAGTGTCAGTAGCTGTGAGAGTGGACTGCACATTCCACACCCTGGTCCTCCTTCCTCCCACCTTGCTGAGTGCCAGGACCCGGACATAAGTGATCCCACACTTGGACACTCTGAAGAGCTGTTCAGTTATCCATTCGCAGAATCTGGCCTCTCGCCAGCTCCAGTTGAAGTGAGTCATGAGGAGATCATATGAACCGATGCCCAAATATTTGAGCAGCCACGGTCTCACAAAGGCAATGGTGGGAACGTGTCTCAACAAGAGGTGGACGATGATGAGACACAATTGCCACAAAGTCAGGAGGAGGACCAGGGTGCTGAAGTGGAAGACGATGTGGTGGATGATCCAGTAACTGACTGAACCTGGTAGGAGGACATGCAGAGCGAGGACAGCAGTGCACAGGGGGAGTTAGGCGTAGCATCACAACAGGTCGGAAGAAGCAGGGTGGTGTCCGCAGGCAGAAGGCAGGCAACCGTTCCCCGGAATAACAACACGAGTGATGTTGCCAGTACAACTGCTAGGTCTTCCCGAGTCTGGCTGTTTTTTAAGGTGTCTGCAGATAATTCAAAAAAGGCCATTTGCAACACCTGCCATGCCAGCATCAGCAGGGGTAGCAAAACTAGCAGCCTGACCACCACCAGTATGATCAGGCACCTGGCAGCAAAGCACCCGACGTTGCGGGATGTACAGCAGAGTACAGGAGCATTGTCTGCGGGTGACACCGCTACGTCTTCCACTGTTGTGGGTCCAAGCCAATCCCCTGTCCATACTGCAGGTGAAGATGCCTCCTGTCCTTCTCATGTACTTGCACAAGCAGAAGGTGCACCGTCATCAGCCACGTCCTTGTCCCAGCACAGCGTTCAGTTATCCTTACCCCAAACTTTGGAACGCAGGCGCAAATACGCTGCCAACGCCCCACATGCCACAGTTCTAAATGCACACATTTCACGACTGCTTGCGCTGGAAATGCTGCCTTTTAGGCTGGTGGAGACGGAAGCATTCCGCAACCTGATGGCGGCGGCTGTCCCACGTTACTCAGTCCCTAGCCGACACTATTTTTCCCGGTGTGCCGTCCCCGCATTACATAAGCACGTGTCCTAAAACATCATACATGCCCTTAACAAAGCAGTTTCAGGCAAAGTCCACCTAACCACGGACACGTGGACAAGTGCTTGCAGGCAGGGCCGGTACATCTCTCTGACGGCACAATGGGTTAATATTGTGGAAGCCAGTACCCAGTCTGACCTTGGGACGGAACACGTCCTTCCGACAACGAGGATTGCAGGCCCTAACTCTGTCAGGGTTTCACCCAACGTGTACAGCTCGGGCACGTCATGCTCCTCAGCCTCCTCCTCCTCCACTTCACCCTCCACAACAGTCCCAAGCTGGAAGCACTGCAGCACTGCCTCGGCTAAGGCTGTGCTGAAGCTAATATGCATAGGTGACAAACCCCACAACGCTGAAGAGTTGAGGACAGCTCTGAAACAGCAAGCAGATCACTGGCTCACACCGCTGAACCTACAGCCAGGCATGGTCGTGTGTGACAATGGCCGCAACCTTGTGGCGGCTCTGAGGCGACGCGAGCTGACACATGTTCCATGCGTGGCCCATGTGCTCAACCTCGTGGTTCAGCGGTTTATTAAATCGTACCCGGAGCTGTCTGATCTGCTCATCAAAGTACGCCGCCGCCTGTGTGCCCATTTCAGAAAGTCACCTACTGCTTCTGCCGGCCTTGCCAGCTTTCAGCAGCGTTTGCAGCTTCCGGCTCAGACTGGTGTGTGATGTCCCCACGCGTTGGAATTCCACACTGCACATGTTGGTCAGGATTTGTGAGCATAAGAGGGCAGTTGTTGAGTACCAGCATCAACTAGGCCGTCGGTATACGGTTCAAACTCCACACATAAGACATCAGGAGTGGACATGGATGTCCGACATATGTACCGTCCTTCAAAACTTTGAGGACTCCACCAAGATGGTGAGCGGCGATAACGCCATCATTAGTGTCACCATCCCGCTTCTTTGTCTTCTAAAACGCTCTCTGCTCAAAATCAAAGACGATGCATTGCAGGTGGAGCAGGATGAGTTGCAGCAAGAAAACGTACTGGGTGATTACACACAGCCCAGCCTCATCTCATCCCAACGTGCATTGGAGGACTATGACGAGGAAGAGGAGGAGGAAGAAGAAATGGAGCTACTTTCATTTGGAATTGACGGTAATAAATGCACAACCGTCAGATCGTCAGTTGAGCGGGATGGCCAGAGGACAGGGGAGAGGAGGAGGAGGAAGAGGAGGAGGAGGAGGAGGTCAGCATGGCCAGTCATGCTGTTGGTTAGGACCCAGAAGTCTTGACTGTTAACAGTCTAGCGCACATGGCTGACTTTATGTTACGCTGCCTGTGTCGTGACCCTCGTGTTATCAAGATCTTGACGGACACTCATTACTGGTTGGTGACACTTTTAGACCCACGCTACAAAGAGAACTTTATTTCTCTTATTCCCGAAGTGGAGAGGTCTATAAAAATGCTGCAGTACCAGAAGGCCATAGTGGCGGAATTATTAAAAAAATTCTGAAAACGCTAGCGGCAGAGGTCACGATTCTGTGGACAACCAAGGTGCCCGGCAGAGAGAGGCACAAGTACAATCCAGCAGAGGTAGGGGAACACTCTCAAAGATCTGGGACACTTTTCTCAGCACCCCCAGTACCACAGGCCCTAAGTTGCGGGGTAGTGTCACAAGGAATGCAATGTTTGCAAAGATGCTGAGGGAGTACCTTGCTGATCGTACTAAGGTGCTCCTAGACTCTCTGTGCCTTACAATTATTGGGTATCCAAGCTGGACACGTGGCAGGAATTGGCTCTCTATGCCTTGGAAGTCCTGGCGTGCCCTGCCGCTAGTGTTTTGTCAGAGCGTGTTTTTAGTGCCGCAGGTGGAATCATTACAGATAAACGCACCCGCCTGTCAACTGAAAATGCTGACAGGCTGACTTTAATCATGATGAACAAGGGTTGGATTGGGCCTGACTTCACCACACCACCACCAAAATGATAGCGGAATTTAAATTTGGTGCCGGTAGATTCCCATGCACCTCCGCACACCCACACATCGGTACAGACTAGTAGTGTTTGGCTACTTGCTGTACTGCTCCTCCTTCTCCCCATCCGCCACCATCATATAATCAGTGTGACCGTGGTTCATGATGCCACAAAAGCATAATTTTTGGACATCATATTTATGATGATGATGCACCTAACCGTTGTAAATTTAGGCATTAGTTTCATGTATATCCCACAGGGGTAAATGTTTTAGTCCATTCTTCCAGAATGGGCATTACAAGTACAGGAGACCCGCTCCTTTGTAATGGGAACAATTTTTAGAGGCTCTCCTCCATGTTTCATCCCAGGGGCATCACAATTTTTGGCTTCCCTGACTAGGGAAATAGTAAAGCACACTCACTTGCTTCAAATGGGCACATTAGTTTATAAGGCTCTCATGCACGTCTCTATCCAGGGGCATTGAAGTGCTACCCAATTTTTGGCTTCCCTGACTAGGGAGATAGTACAGCAGACTCACTTGCTTCAAATGGGCACATTAGTTTATAAGGCTCTCATGCACGTCTCTATCCAGGGGCATTGAAGTGCTACCCAATTTTTGGCTTCCCTGACTAGAGAGATAGTACAGCAGACTCACTTGCTTCAAGTGGGCACATTAGTTTCTAAGGCTCTCATGCACGTCTCTATCCAGGGGCATTGAAGTGCTAACCAATTTTCGGCTTCCCTGACTAGGGAGATAGTACAGCAGACTCACTTGCTTACAATGGCCACATTGTTTGAAAAAGCCCTCATGCACGCCTCTATGCAGGGGCATCTTGGTGTCTAAAATTTATGGCTTCCCTGCGTAGGGCAATACTACAGCAGATACACTTGCTTACAATGGGCACATTTTTTGAAAAAGCCTTCATGCACGCCTCTATGCAGGGGCATCTTGGTGCCTCCAAACCTTTGGCTTCCCTGCCTAGGGCAATACTACAGCAGATACACTTGCTTAAAATGGCCACATTTTTTGAAAAAGCCCTCATGCACGCCTCTTTCCAGGGGCATATTGGTGTCTCCCAATTTATGGCTTCCCTGTCTAGGGCAATACTAAAAAAGACCCACTTGCTTACAATGGGCACATTTTTTGAAAAAGCCCTCATGCACGCCTCTATGCAGGGGCATCTTGGTGCCTCCAAACCTTTGGCTTCCCTGCCTAGGGCAATAGTAAAAAAGACCCACTTGCTTCCAATAGCCACATTTTTTAAAAAGGGCCTCATGCACGCCTCTTTCCAGGGGCATTGAAGTGCCTCCCAATTTTTGGCTTCCCTGCCCTAGGGCAATGCTACAAGACACACACTTCCTTACAATGGGCACATTATTTAAAGAGGCCTTCATTTACATCTCTTTCCAGGGACATGGGAGTGCCACACAATTTAAAAAAAAATATCTTTGATATAATCCAAAAAACTAACATACACCAACTCTGTCTCACAAGTGGGTATGAGCCCTTAATATTTTTTCCATGAAAATCCCTTTTGGTTTCATTTTGTAACGTTTTCTTGACAGTCCGTAAAAGTGGCGTAATAGTCTGACAACATTGTTGACATCAGTGACCTTGAGGTCTGAAATGCTTCCAGGGGTCTTCCCCATGCTGTTCCCATGTCATTTCAGCACTGTTCTGATACTTTTGTGACATTTTTAGGCTTTTTCCATGCTGCCGGGGGTCAAGTCAGAAAAATACTCGGGTCTCCCATAGGATAACATTGGGCTCGGTGCTCGGGCCGAGTACACGAGTATCTTGGGATGCTCGGCCCGAGCTTCGAGCACCCGAGCATTTTAGTACTCCCTCATCACTAGTGGTTTTACAATTAATGTTTTATTGGGAATTTATTTCCTGTTAAATTGTTATGGAAAAAATGTTCTGCTCAAAATATTGGCACCGATTACATTTATTTCCTCCGTACTTAAATGAACCCTTAAAATTCAGCCATGTTAGTGCTGTTGGAGTTTCGCTGCTGAATATGCTGGGTGAGATAAAACTCGCTATATCTCTGGATTTTTTGGGGATAATTCTTCAACCTTCTACAAGGATTTTATGCAGAAGTTCGTCTTGATAGAATATTGGTATATATTTATTCAATATCTTTTTGATATTATTAAAATCACTACTATACGATGTTACAAATGCAATCAAATTTGTCCTGTTGTTTCCCTCTTTGTTTATTGTCAATCCTTTTCTCTTGTTATTTTCATTTTTTACATTATTATAGTTCCATGTAACACTATCATGTGATAATAATGAATCTCTGCTTCTTTTTCGGTAATTATTCATGCTCTATTCACCGTACTTAGTTTGTAAAACCTCTGTTTAAGCCTACATTTCATTGTGGCAGCCTCAGACTGCTAGTCAGCCATCCTAGAACAATTTCTTCTAGCTCTAACAAATTCACCTACTGGTACATTTTCAATGATGTTTTTAATTTGTCGTTACCAATAAAATTTGGATGTGTAGACTGAGAAGTGGCATGAGAAAATCCTTTTTTTACTGCCATATAGGTGGAAGCCAAACTGTCTGAGAGTCCAGTGAGTTGATTGTGGTTGGAGTTGTCTTCCATTCCTCCTCCCTATCATAGCATAGCACAAAGCACTGTCCCATCAGTAACACGGCCTATTCTAGGCTTGGGTCTCATATAGCACTCATGTATTGTCTGTCTAAATTGCAACGGCTATGGGACCTTTCCAAAATTTCAAAAATATCCCCACAGCTCCCCATACACAGTATGATCCTCCATACATAGTGAATACCCATTAGAGTCATTCACACAGCAAGATTTCCCACAAACAGTATGATTTCCTACATACGGTATGATCTGCGCTGCTTGAAGCCGGCCAAGAGACGAATGTGTACTGACGTCACCAGAACCGGAAATTATGCGATTCACGTCGTACCCCGAACTGGAGAGTGATGTCCAACGCTGGCAGGGGCAGAGAGGAATCTTATTACAATATCACGCCCTTCAGGGCATGATAAGCAATCATTCAGGCTGCAAACCAACATGCCCAGGGGGACTATTGCATATACAGGTTGCCTTGGTGTTCCAGGTGACAGGTTCCCTTTAACAAAGATTGTGACTGAGCTGTGTCAAGCCAGATGAAAGATCTTTCCTTGGCATAATTGTCTGAGGAGCTTGCACTGATCCCTGACCTTCTGACATAAGCTCAGAATACAGCACAGTTGCTAAGTAATCTGATACATTGTTTCCTCATGAGCTGCAGTCAGCAGTCTAGGTCATGCCCCTTTTAAATTATATGGTTATTTTTCTCGTCTTCACTGAAGACGGATCTGACTGATAATGTACATATGTCTGCTTCATACACAGTATACTGGGGACACCTTGTGGAAGGTTAATTAATGGTTTTCAACCAGAATCATTTATTCTACATTATTATTAAATACAAATTTAAATGGGGGTTACTCTTTAAGTAAAGAAAATTTTTTTTTGCTTGTTGTCACCATTTTCATTTTATTCTCAATGATGCTGGCTATATATTGAAGTATGTAGCAGAAATCACGGTCTCCTACGACTGCCAGTCACAAGCTAGTCTTCCTAGGAGTACCATCATGGTAGAAACTGGGGTTTTTAGCAGACTCCCAGCTCCTATAGCTAACCATGGACATCCCACAATCACACAATGGAGGGAAAATGGACACTTGGAATTTTGTGCCCTCTAGTTTGTTCTTACTTTCATTTGCTGCTGTTAGAGGGAGATGATGGCTGAATAGAATAGCCATCCCATCATATGCTGATGATAAAGTAGGCTCCATTTCTAAGACTCCGTCAAAGACAGGAGCCCAACATGACGGAGTGAATATAGAGTTTGATTAGTATGAAAGGTTTATAAAAAAATATGAAATAGTACAGAGCCATATGTGATGTGTTTCTCTTTGGAGCCTCTTTTGCCTATTATTAAAATAAGCAAGATTATGACAAATATAAAAGATTTTAAAGAAATGCAATTTTGCAAGAACAGGAAAACGTATCATGAACCAAGGGTTTATTGCATGTCTGCTTTCTCTAAAATGTTTTAGTAAATCATTTCTACGGTAAATGTCATGATTGAATGCTCACTAATTGATAATGACTCATTAACAGTACAGGGAAAGTAAATGATTGAATTTGAAAAGTTTACTGTTTAGCAATAGCAACTTCAGGCGATTTGCAGCCTGAGATTGCCAGTCTGAAAGAAATCTGATTTACAGTCTCATTAGTAAGAAATAGTGAGACTAAATTCAATTGGACAAGATCAGTCTAAATGCCCATGCAAAGGGCAAAGCCATTTTCAGAGCCTGTATGATAGCATATGGATGCTCTAGAGCTGTATGTATGGAACCAGTGCAGAAATGCTCCATACCTAATCTATCCAGTTGAGAATATAACAATTCAATATAAATGTGACAGAAAAATACTTTATGTGCCTCTGTATGAAATTGGAAGCATACTGAGGTATAGTTAAGGCTCCATTAGTTACAATGTGACTCCAATTACATGACCATTCAAAATATGTTGTAATATAGCCATGTGAATTGGACTTTAGTCTAAAGCACTCAAAGATTACAGTTTTTACTGCACTGAGCAATGGATACTAATGATGGGCGAGCATGCTCGCCACTAATCGATACTCTATTGAGTCTTGAAGTGCTCAGGCATGCTTAATACCAGTATCCCTGGTTGTCAATCGCCATGCTCAAGTCCCCACCCTGAATATTTCAAAGTGTTGTTTAGCCTCTAAACATGCAGGGATTGCCTGCCAATCATGGTATGCATAAATCTGGCTATTGAACTGTATGATGGCCGGCATCATGGTCTGTATAGACCAGGTTACCATCGCACATGTACATGGAAACTGTAGACTGGCTGCTGAAGAGATAGTTGTATAGAGCACTAAGCAGAATATACCTAAAGTTCTTGCAGCTACCTTCTAAATCAAATGCTTGTTAGGCTCATGTATTCTACCTATTAATCTGTTTTACTGCATTACTGTACGGATAGCTCATGGAGGAGGAATAGGTTGGATTAGATGGATCTAGGCAGAATTAATCTTACAGTTCTTGCTGCTGCTGTACCCTAAAATCAAAAGTCCTTTGTCAGGGCTACATCTATTACAGCGGGTATGGAAAGTATTGAGGCCCCTTTAAATGTTTCACTCTTTGGATTGCAGCCATTTGGTAAATTCAAAAAAGTTCATATTTTTCTCATTAATGTAAACTTTGCAACCCATCTTGACTAAAAAAACAAAATGTAGACATTTTTGCAAATTTAATAAAAAAAAAACTGAAATATCACATGGTCATAAGTATTCAGACCCTTTGCTCAGTATTGAGTAGAAGCACCTTTTGAGCTAGTACAGCCACGAGTCTTCTTGGTAATGATGCAACAAGTTTTTCACACCTGGATTTGGGGATCCCTTGCCATTCTTCCTTGCAGATCCTCTCCAGGACCCTTAGATTCTAATATTTTTCTTTCTGCTGGCCAACACGGTACAAACATTTTTTACCTTATAAAATGAAGGATACCAGAATGTATGAAATTTGTATGGAATTAAAGACACTTCTGAAGAAACGTGCACAATTAGACAGTGAGCCATCTTTTGCATGTCTTCTACAGCATCCAGAGTAAGATCCAGGGAGAATTTGAAGCAAAGTGGAACTTGCTGTGCTTTCTAGGGGACTCTCATTTTGTCCTACTAATGTTCTGGATAAAACTGAACTTCGCAGTGATATACATTACTTTATGAGACTACACATGAGGGAATTTTACAGCGACAGAGAAGATTCAGCACCCATTTGGTCTAAAGGATGAGGGATGCTGGCAACCAAGAAAAGGTTAAACTGGACACCTGCACCTGGACACAACCCTCATTTCAATAAATACAGTTGTAAAGACTATTCAACTTTGGACAAATTTACTATTTTGATATATAGTGCCAATATTAGGCCTCAGGAAGAAAGAGATAGAGTTTTAAAAACAATGAAATCATCACAAATCTCAGACAAGATTTTGTCAATGTATTTTGATCAAATTTACAACTAAGTGTGGGTCAAAATCAACCAATATGGAAAACCACGTTTACTACATAAAAATTCAGTCTTAAGACCTACGGCAGGACATTCCATATGGCCATTAATACAAGCTTCTCCTAAGATCTGGTTACTTTAGAAAGTCCAAGATGGACTTTAATCTTCTCCATCCACAATTCATTGTAAATCGAGGACTAGGACCGAACACTTTCATTGTTGTCCCTCTGACCAAACTGAAATTTCTGGATGGTGTTTGGGTCATTTCAAGTCTGGAAATGAAATTAGACCATCTCAAGTCTTATATACAGGGCCAAATCTCCGTAGTTGAATAAACACCAGATATAGGTTCTGAAACTACCAGATAGGACACCATCCTCATGCAACTGAAGGATTGGAATCTTTGTATCTCCAATATCCCAACCACGTGTTAATATGCGCAAAACTCTCTGGTAAAACCATATTAATTGCTAATTTTGTGGTGAGTACTTACAATATCATCCTGCAGCCGAGCCTTACTTTACATTTAAACGAAGAACATTATCTCAGGACTGGAACGAACATTGGGGAAGTAAATGGCAGACACCAATTATCACATCTTTCATGAATCTTGAAGTACTTTTTATCCTTGTTGTCCTTGTAGGCCTTGACTATTACAGTGCATCAGATGAAACTTTATAAGTCTGGGCAGAGTCTGAGAACAGCTAAACATTCCATAACACTTATTCCCGATATTCATCCCAATCATAACAGTTAAACTCCAACTCCTGACAGGGTTGTACCTTACTGGACCCATCACGATCTGCTCTGATGAGCTAGAATGCTCCTTGTCCTTCCAATTGACCATCGATGAGCATATCACAATTGGGAGTCTTAAATATCAGAAACACATAAAAAGATTATTACCATCAAATGTAATCATGTTATTTCCAACCCTAAATTAGGGGACAATCACCTTGAGGGCCTCTGAATTAACTTTTGAACCAATGTGGCACTATCCAAGATGATATAGAAAACACCGTAATTCCCAAGAGCCACCAGAAATTAGGGAATCTACTCCTACATTATAGAACTCAAATTGGTAAACCACTTTTATTCTGTTGCCATCCATTAGGCTCTCAACGACCTGCAGTCTTGAAACCCAAAGAAATCTTAAGCTGAATTTGCAATGGTCATGATGATCAAATCTGACAACCTGAAGGAAGCAAACAGACAACTGATGGACACACGCTACTACAAAAAATTGCAGTCTGACCCTACGCAGGACTATCACAAGGAATTAAACAAGCTGGTCTCCTTAAGAGCTGATGACCAGAAAGTCCAAGAATAGGCACATTCTACATGCTTCTCAACATCCACAAATATGTAAATCCAGGAAGACCGATCATTTCATGTGTGGCCACTCTCACCAAACAAAATTTCTGGATGGGTAGAGGGTATTTTCAAAGTCCTGGTAAAAGAGACATTCAGCTACATACAGGGCACAACTGACCTATTGAATAAACTATCAGCAATAGGTTCTCTACCAGAAGGACCCATCCTCATCAACAAGGATGTGGAATCTCTGTACTCCAATATCCCACACCAAGATGAATTAAATGCCTGCAAAACCTTCCTGGAAAACACTGGGATTAATGCTAATTCTGTGGTGATACTTACAAAATTCATCCTCACCCACAATTACTTTACATTTACCGACAACATATATCTACAGGAGACTGGAACAACAATGGGAAGCAAAATGGCAGCACAATATGCACATCTTTTCATGGCCAAGCTTGAAAGTGACTTTTTATCCTTTTGTCCTATCAGGCCTCTGGACTATTACCAGTGCATAGATGATATTTTAGTAATCTGGACAGAGTCTGAGCAACAGCTGAAAACATTCCATGAACACTTTAATCAGTTTCATCCCATCATCAACTTAACACTCAACTACTCCTGCATTGAAATAAACTTACTGGACACCATCATCAACCTACGGAACAATGAAGTAGAGACATCCGTGTACCTGGAAGCCAATTGACCATCCAACATATCTTCAATGGGACAGTTTTTATTCAAAACACATAAAAAACTCTATTGGCCATCAAATATAATCCTATATATTCCAACCCTACAAATAGAGACAATCACCTTGAGGGCCTCAGAAAGAACTTTTGAACCAGGGCTACTATCCAAGAGATATTGAAAACCCGATTACAAGAGCCACCAGAATATTAGGGAATCACCTCCTACATTACAAAACTAAATTAGAAACAACTGTGTCCTTCTCGTAGCCACCAATTGGCTCTTCCAACTACTCTGCAGTCTGAAACCCAGCTAATCTTAAGCTGATTCCTGTTGGCCTCAATGCATCAAACTGCTCTGTCTTGAGTTTCCTCCTATTTCAGGTTCTGCCAGCCTGCTCTGCTTTACATAAGCCCTGTTTGTTTTAAACATTCTGCTGAGACCATTCAGTTAAGTTAATGTAAGTGCAGTTGCAGAGCCCTGGAATGTTCGGGACTTGCATTTTGTTCCTCTGCATTGTATCCAGTACTGGACTGGGTTCTCAAAGACTATACTGTTTCCAGGCCTCCCTGGATGTGAAATATCTCTTAAAGACTGTTAGTTACTGGCCACTACCAGTGTGAACTGTTACTTATAGACATTTTCGTTACCGGCCACTGCCAATGTGAATTTTAATTAGAGACTCTCCTGCCTGGCTTCACTATATTAGAAATACCATTGTACTGCATAATTACTCTGCTCCTGTTTGCTGCATGTGTGCTTAAATACAGACTTAATACTTTGTCTCAGTCATTTCTTTGCTCCCATGCTATTTGACTCCTGAGTTATCCACAATAGTTATAACAGGAACTCTGTCAATGCTAAAGGGGAATCCCAATATTAATTATTAATGTCAACCTTGACGATTAATAATTAATATTTAACCTAATAAATGATACCACCTTCAGGCTTCCTGTTCCTTTTGGTATATAAGAACAGTGACTAACTGAGGTCTAACCGTGCACCAATAAAGAATATTTCTTATTATATTTATTTATATTAATATTTATTACACAACAAAAGTCTACGGTTTATATTTAACTAGCTACAAAAAACCGAAATTGCACACAATAGTACGCACTGAAACTCACAACAACCTAATATTTGACACCTAAAACTTGTTGTGCAATTTGGTTCGAGTACACTGATACCATACATGTGGTGATAAAACCCCTGTTTGTGTGCACAGCAGGGCTCGGAAGGGAAGGAGCATCATTTCACTTTTTGAACTGACAATTTTTTTGGAATCGTTAGCAAACTCCTTGTCTCGTTTGGAGAGCTACTAATGTGCCTAAGCAGAGGTACCCCCCCATAAGTTACCCTGCTTGGAAACTAGACCCCCTCAAGAATTTATCTAGATGTGTAGAGAGTACCACCAAGTTTTTCGCATAATTTTATAACGTTATGCTGTGAAAATTAAAAAAATAATTTTAAGAAATGTTGCTTTAACCCCAAATATTTCATTTTCACAAGGGTAACAAGAAAAAATGTGCCATAAAATTTGTTTTGCAATTTCTGAGTTCGCCAATACCCTATATTTGTTTACAAACAACTTTTGAGGCACTGTACAAAGGGAAGAAGGGAGGAAGCTCCACATTGGTATTCAGATTTACTTGGAATGGTTTGGGGTTGCCATGTCACATTGGTAAATCATCTGAGTTGCCAAAACAGTGGATCTCACTCTCAAGTGACCCTATTTTGGAAACTAGACCCGTCAATTAAATGGACACTGTCAGGTCATTTTTCAGTATGATACTAATATTACCGTTGAATAGTGCCTGGGCAGCCTTTTTAAAAACATGTAAAATCATTATTCTACGCTTTGTAGTTTCCTTGTTATAAGCATTTTCAGACCCTGCAGGGAGCTGCTGCATTAGTCCTTTCCATTATATTGACAGATGATTAGTCCAGCTGTGTTAAACTGTTCATTTATTATGCACTCATTCTCAGCAGCTCTCTCCTCCCTCCTCCCTTTGCTCTGTGTCAGGTTTCAGTAGCTTCTGTTGAGGACACAGAGGGAGAGAGCTATTGTAGGTCTGCCTTACCTGATCTAGAGAAGGTATCTACTCCATTTGTTTCTCTGAGCAGGTATCTTTGCTGTGCTGTGAGAGATTATGTGTTATAGTTGACCTCTTGTGTTGCTGCAAACACAGAGCAGAGAGGAAGATACAGCCTCCCACTGATCTCCTGAGCAGTAATGTGAATATCTGATATGAATATTCATTCTATGAGGACTGGACAGCAGAGAACTAAGTGGATCATTCACTGTGATTGACAGATGGAATGAAGGTTAGAGAAAGTGCAGTCTGCGGAGCACCGGGTGATCAGAGAGGAATTTGGGAGGACAATGGGACGTTTTTAACAAAACATTATTAGGAATTCACTAAAAACGTCCCATTGTCCTCCCAAATTCCTCCTCTTCTATCACTGGGGGCTCCACAGACTGCACTTTCTCTACCTTTCCTGCTTTTATCCCTCTCCAAGGGTTCTGCGTAAGGAGCAGCCACAGAGATCAGAGCTTTAAAGCGAACCTGTCACCCCCTCCAGGCATCTAAAAATAACATAGCCACCTTCTGTAGCACTAAGGCTGCAGTCTGACAAGGTGTCTATAGCATTTATGCTCCCTTGATTCACTGAAAGAAAGACTTATGTAAAATCTGTTTCAAACCAGACCGAAGACCGGGAGGCGGGTTTTCAAGTGTCTATCTCCTTCCTCTGTGGTGTCAGTCATCCCTCTCTGCTCTCTGTGCACCGCCTCCAGGGCCATCTCCCTGCATTACAGAGCTAAACTTTGTCAGCTCTGCTACAACATAGAGCTGCTGTTATAGGAGACCCCACAGTAGTAAATCTTGCAGGAGGATCCTGAGCAGACAAAGCACTGCCTGCTACATAGCAGCCCTTGAGCTGAGCTGTCAGCAGTGCAGCAGAGTAGAGTTTGTGCTTTAGATCGGAGCAATGCTGCTGGGTACAAGAAACTGAAAGTGAAACCTGCTCAGCTCAAGGGCTGCTACAGTGCTACGTAGCAGGCAGTGCTTTATCTGCTCAGGGTCCTCCTGCTAGATTTACTACTGTGGGGTCTCCTATAACAGCAGCTCCATGTTGTAGCAGAGCTGACAAAGCTCTGTAATGCAGGGAGATGGCCCTGGAGGCGGTGCACAGATTGCAGAGAGGGATGACTGACACCACAGAGGAGGGAGACAGACACTTGAAAACCAGCCTCCCGGTCTTGGGTCTGGTTTGAAACAGATTTTATAAAAGTCTTTATTTCAGTGAATCAAGGGAGCATAAATGCTATAGACACCTTGTCAGAATGCAGCCTTAGTGCTGCAGAAGGTGGCTATGTTATTTTTAGATGCCTGGAGGGGGTGACAGGTTCGCTTTAAGCTAATTGAATTGAGAACCTACGGTGATATTACTTCTGGTCACGTGACTGCCCGACTCCAGCGTTCTCGGCGGCCTCCAGCAACACCTGGAAACCCAGACTTCTCCCGTGGTTGTGCAAGGGTGCACAACCCGGAAAGGTGAGCAAACACCTCAAACCCTACAATAAAAACATCCAGGAGTGCAGTGAGCTTATTGACACTAAAGGTGTGTCACAAAATGTTATACTATTCGGCGGTGAGCTAAAAAAAATTAAGTTTTTACCACTAAAATTTGTTTTATCCCCAGATTTTCAGTTTTCTCAAGGGCGAATGCTATGAAAGACAAAGGAGTGCACATAGGGTTTCTCTACATCAAATTAAAATATTGTGGGGTTAAGGTTCTCACCTTTATGGGTTCTGTCAAGCTACAACCACTGAACAGGTTTTCTATATTGACCCACAGCTCCAGTAGCTCCCCTTTCATCAGATGATGAAGCGTGGAGACAGAAAAGGGCAAACACCGTGCTGCCGGGATACAAAGAGGCCCCCGGAGAATTGGATATTAATAAAGGAAAGTGATTTATTGCTAAACATTTCAGAGTCTATAACTTCTTCCTTAAGCAAATCACTAATATACATAGCGAAGTCAGAACAAGAGAGACATTTATAAGTTCACGTGTTTAGACCAATTCAAAAGATGGCGCGCTAAAAGACAAGTGATCAACCACTCAATGGTCCTTCTGAAATAATTCAACTATAAAAATGTGAACAAAATAATTTCAAAATGGATGAAAAATATTGGGGAAAAAAAAAAAAAAATGAAAGAATTGTAAAAAAAAAATATAAAAAGGAATTGAGAACTGAAATCAGTAAGTGTAAATCAGTAATGTAGAAAATTTATTTTTATAATTTTTTAATATATGTCTTATTGTATGATACATATATATATATACTAGCTGTAGTATCCGGCTAAGCCCGGGTTAATAAATAACTGATGTTAGCTATAACAAAATAGAATTTGAATATGTCATATTAATGACCTGTAAGAAAATAGAAGCTGGGCTGTGATTGATTGCTATAGGCAGCCTAATAAATCTCCAGCCAAAAGTAAACCCTCCCCCTGGCCGGGCAGTATATGTTACTTCACACATACACATAATAGACAGCTCATGTGACTGACATCTGCCTTAATTCCCTATATGGCACATGCGTTGCACATTGGCTGTTTTTAATAAGATGTTTATGTTTGGAAATTAAAGATAGCACAAGTATGAGGCGAGTTGTGTGAGGTGATTTGTGCACATCTGTGTCTGTCTGTGTGGTGTGTGTGTCCCTGGGGTGTGTGTATGTGTGTGTCCCTGTGGGGTGAGTGTATGTGTTCCTACAGGGTGTGTCTGTGTGTGTGTCCCTGTGGGGGGGTCTGTGTGGTGTGTGTGTATCTGTGTTGTGTGTGTCTCTTTGTGGTGTGTGTGTCCCTGTGGGGTGAGTGCATGTGTCCCTATAGGGTGTGTATGTGTGTGTGTCCCTGCGGGGGGGTCTTTGTGGTGTGTGTGTGTCTTTGTGGTGTGTGTGTCCCTATAGGGTGGCTATGCGTGTGTGTCCCTGTGGGGGGGTCTGTGTGGTGTGTCTGCGTTGTGTATGTCTCTTTGTGGTGTGTGTGTCCCTGTGGGGTGAGTGCATGTGTCGCTATAGGGTGTCTGTGTGTGTCCCCGTGGGGGTGTGTGTGTCTCTGTGTTGTGTGCGTCTCTTTGTGGTGTGTGTGTGTTTGTTTGGGTGCGTGGTGAGTATCCAATGTTGGGGCTGCACCTTAGCGACTATACACTTGCTTTTACTCTTTGTGTGCGTACCACATGTCCCCGTGCGTGGTGAATATCTCATGTTGGGGCCCCACCTTAGTGACTATATGCTGGTATATGCTGTTAGTCTTTGGCGCTATCATTAAGCCCCTCTCATTCACAACTGTCAACTGGTAACTGTCACTTTTTCCCCATTATGTAGATAGGGGCAAAATTGTTTGGTGAATTGGAATGCGTGGGGTTAAAATTTTGCCTCACAACATAGCCTATGACGCTCCTGGGGTCCAGACGTGTGACTGTGCAAAATTTTGTGGCTATAGCTGACAGCTGTCGATTTTCCTCCAACACTTTTCTATTCACTTTTTCCCCATTATGTAGATAGGGGCAAAATTGTTTGGTGAACTGGAACGCGCAGGGTTAAACTATCGCCTCACAACATAGTCTATGACGCTCTCGGGGTCCAGATGTGTGACTGCGCAAAATTTTGTGGCTGTAGTTGTGATGGTGTAGATGCCAATCCTGGATATACATACATATGTCGAGCCCACTGGGACGAGGGTACTCGGTACCGGACCGGGTCTTTACTGGGGAAGTCACAGGTGGTCCTGGTCCGGACCGTGTCCCGGGCCCTGGCAATAAAAGGGGGATATTTACAGGGGTTTGTCACTTGTGACGCCACCCACTTGATGCGGCCAGTGATGGGGGCCGCCGCTGCTGCAGAACCTCCGGGGACGATGTAGTGGCAGCTTAGGTGGTATAGTTCCAGTGGGTAGAACTGTGTTCCCCGGGGCAGTAAGGGTTAACTCTATTGTGGAGTTGTGTATCACACTTACATTGCAGACGCTGCAGGGATCTCTCCTCAGCGTTGGTGCTGACAGGCTGTAGCTGTGGCTCTGCAGGTGGAGGTCCTTCTGATGCAATCCTGTTAGGAGAGAATCACTTTCATGCAGAAACACAAGGGAAGCAGTTCCAGGCTTTTCCAAAGCTTTACTCTCAGTTCTTCAAGTCACTTTACAGTTCAAGTACAGTTCTTACACAGTTCAAGTACACGGGCACATTCTCCCTCTCCAGGTTCCCTTTGCTCCCTGCAGCCAGGCCTCTCTCTCTGTGACCCCTCACACAATCTGCAATGTCCTTCCCGGGCTGTTACGTTCTCCTTACTTCGTGTTGTGCGACACTGGACAGTATGGCGGTGACTCGGGCTTCTGTGAGTCCTAATTTGTCAGTGAGCTGCCTGTCCTTTGGGTAGGGATCTCAATCTGAAACTCAGACCCCCCGTCGTGTTGTTTGGGGATGCCGGGTGAACTACGGTCCCCTCTAGAGCCGACACTCTACTTCAGCCCAGCCTCCAGCAGTCCTCAAGCCTGAGGCTCTACCAGGCTTCTTTCTTTCTGTTCCTCTCGGTATATAGGAGGGCTACTCCGCCTGCAGTCGGTTGCTTTAGCTGTCTTTCTAGGGCCCGGGTACACCGTCCCTCTCTGTTCTCTCACACTCCTGGGGATCTGACTCTGGATGGGCTTTCTCTCTCCTCTGGCTCGCACTGGCTCAGTACAGATTCTGCGCTCCGTCTGTCTTCACTCTTCCAGAACGTGTGTGTGTCTTTCTGGCTGCTCAGCTTCAGCTCAACCTGCTGCTGTTCTATGGCCTGCTCCTCAGCTTCTCTGCTGCTCTTGGTCTTTGCATCTCAGCTCACTACGGCCTACTCTTGATCTTTACAGCTCGGCACCCTGGGCCTACTGAACACCTTCACTCCTCCAACTTCCTATATACTGTCAAGTCACTTGACTACTTGTTTGCCCAACCCACTCCTCTGAATCCACCACCCCTCAATCTCATAGAGTGTCTAATCTCAGGGCTGGATGTTACCTCCTCTTGAACGTGGGTTGTGTGGGCTGTGAGGGTGTTGGTGTGCAACAATTGTCCTACCTGCCTGGCTGCAGTTCCCTTTGTGGCCTCCTGGACATAGGGGCGCCACACATACACACATACATATACACATTCAGCTTTATATATTAGATATATAGAAAATTCAAATGAGTTTGCAATGTTACCAGGATTATATATATAATATTATTTGTTTATTATATCTATGCTGTACCATTCTTAATGACATACTAAAAGTGAACTGTGTAATATTATTAAGGCAGGATTCACACCACAGTTATTCACTGTCAGGTTATGTCCGGTGTTTTGCAGGATGCACCGGACACCACCTGACAGCCCCGGACAAGCAGAACCGGAGGGCAAATCTGCCCTCCAATCCTGCTTTTGCCGGCTTCATTGCTGGCGCTGATCAGTGCTAAAATTTCAGCACCGCAGCTGCAGGGACGCTGGCTGCGGTGCTGAAATTTCAGCCGTGGAGCTCTTTAGGTGCTGAAATTCAGTGGCGGTTGCTTTTAACAGCTGCCGCTCTTTCAGCACAAGGCGTCCGGGACCCGGCAACATTTTCTGCCGGATCTAGACTCCCATGCTATGGGCGCTGGATCTGCGAGGACCCGTTTTTTTACGATTTTTGCATCGGACACAATAAATGCTGCAGACTCCGGTTTTGTGTCTCATGCAAAAATCGGACAAAACCAGATTAACTCGGGAAAGCCCCAACCGGATGGAAAATAACAGCCATCCGGCCCTATAGTGATACATATGGGGCAAATTCGGATGCGGGGCTGTCTGGTTCACACACACTGCAATGGACTGACTGCTTAGGGTGTGGCCCAGGCTCTTCAAGGATCTGTATTGAGAGACCACAGCAGAAAAACTTTGAAGAACCCTGGAACAGAGAGGTGCTTTGTTCTACACTATTCTGTTCACACGACCTTACTATTATATATTTTAGTTACATTGTATGTGTCTATTTATTCACAATAGTTTACTATTAACCTTATCAAAACGAGCATCTGAAATTGGTTATATGAGTTTCTGGCTAGTAGAAATTTCATAAAACATAACCTATAAAACTCACATTAATATCTTGTCTCCTTTTGTCTTTTTCTTTTTTTCATCATGGAGAGTGGAAAAAAATAACTTTAATTTCCTTTAAGATTATTTTACTTCATATTCCCACTGGATGAACCACATATGCTATCTAAATTTAAATGAAAATTCAAATGAGGTTTGCAATGTTACCAGGAAGCATATTGCAGATATTCCTCCCAGAGATGAACAGCTGAACATTTTTTTAATAAAACACCTGGTCAGTAGGCAAATCCAAAATTTGCGCAAACTTAAATAAAACATTTAAAGTAAATATTAACAGTGGCATTCAAATATTCATCAGGTTATTAATAGAGCAATTAAAGAAAATTCTAAGCTGTAACTAAGATATGTAATATTGGGTATCATCTATGATTGTGTATTGGACACTTCATTGGTAAATTTAATTATCTTATTATTTATAAATAAAGTTAAATTGTATTATGAGATTTTTCTATGTAAATATATATTTAAAAAAATTATGTTTACTTTTACATTGCTGTAACCCTAGTAATTGACAAAATCTTGTAATGTAATTATTTTAAATGATGATAATCATCGTCACCATCATCATCAATAGAGATAAGCAAACCTTTTAAAGTTCGGGTTTGGTTCGGTCTGCCAAATAAGCATACATTCGTCGAATAGATCAGCAAACAGTTCGCTGAACTTCCGAACCCCATTGAAATCAATGGGAGGCAAAATAAAGGGCATATAAAACAAAAAAGCTGGCAAAACAGTTCAAATTAGGGACAGACACCAGGAACAGTGACATTTACTCCTCAGAGCTAACATTTTCATCATTGTGCATTATGGATTTATGGTACAAACCCTGGCCCAGTATTGCAAGCTTCAACGTTGATCAGAAACAAGGAGATGAGTGACAGGTATAGGCATGGTGCTAAGAAAACTCGGCTAAATTCACAAAACACACAACAAAGAAACCTCAAAAAGAGTCTCCACATTTCCAAAAATTACTGCCAGATACCACCACCAAACTGGCATCAATTAACCCAGAATAAATATTGTACAGATTGGGCCATTTATATGGATACACCTAAATAAAATGGGAATGGTTGGTGATATCAACTTCCTCTTTGTGGCACATTAGTATATGGGAGGGGGAAAACTTTTTCAGATGGGTGGTGACCATGGTGGCCATTTTGAAGTTGGCCATTTTGGATCCAACTTTATTTTTTTCATTGGGAAGAGGGACACATCAAACCCATTGAGAATTTGACAAGAAAAACAATGGTGTGCTTGGTTTTAACATAACTTTATTCTTTCAAGAGTTATTTCAAGTTGCTATCACCATTCATTTCCATTTTAGTTAGGTGTATCCATATAAGAATAAAGTTGCATTAAAATCAAGCACACCATTGTTTTTCTTATGAAATTCTCAATAAGTTTGATGTGTCATATGACCCTCTTCCCATTGAAAAAATAAGTTGGCTCCAAATTAGCCGACTTCAATATAGCCACCATAGTCACCACCCATATGGAAAAGATTTCCCCTCTCATATACTAATGTGCCACAAACAGGAAGTTGATATCACCAACCATTCCCATCTTATTTAGGTGTTTCCATATAGTTCACCCACACTTTATATTGGCGCAGCATGCATAGCACAGGGTCTGGAACAGAGTCGGGCCTAGCAATTCAAAGTTAAACATTGATCAGAAATAGAAAGAAGAGTGACAGTTGTGGACCGATTGGGCAGGGGGAGCTCATAAGTCATAACTGCTCCAGTAAATTTTATGCTCTGCTACCCTCAGGTAGAACAAATATAAGTTTCATACACTACATTAGAAAGAATTAGTTAGGTAAGTCATATGTATGTGCTCATTGGGAAGGGGGCCCTCATAAATCATGCAAAAGCTCCAGTTAATTTTATTCTTCGCCAACCTCAGGTGGCACAGGTATCACTTTTGTGGAGTACTATGGAAAGAAAACTTCAGGTGGGTCAGTGATATGTTTAGGTATGCTGCTCAGAGAGCCCTGCTAAATTCAGGAAACAAACAAGAAGACCCCAAGAAGAGACTCTAAGGTTACAAAAATTAGGGCAAGATACCACCAACGTGGAATCAATTGACCCAGAATAAAAATTCTGTAATGACGCAGCCTGCCTGAATGGCACAGTGTCTTGCATAGCATTTAAAGATCAAACATTCATTAGTAACAGGGGAATGAGTGACACGTGTGGGCATCATGCTCACAGAGCCCTGCTAAATTCAGGAAACAGACAAGGAGACCCCCAGAAGAGTTTCCACATTTCCACATACCCAAAAGTTAGGCCCAGATACCACCAAAATGGCATCACTTGACCCAGAAAAAAAATTGTATAACGGCACAGCCTGCATGCATGGCACAGGGTCTGGAACAGGGTCTGGCCTAGCATTTTAACCTTAGACATTCACTAGTAACAGGGGGATGAGTGACACGTTTAGGCATCATGCTCAGAAAGCCCTGCTAAATTCAGGAAACAGACAAGAAGGAGACTTCCAGAAGAGTTTCCACATTTCCAAAAATTAGGGCCAGATACCACCAAGTGGCATAAATTGACCCAAAATATAAATGATATAATGGCTAGATGAATGCAGCATGCTGAAAAATACAACATCACCTACTCTGCCTAGTATGCCACTGGTGTGGAAAAGCCCTTGGAGAGCCATGACTTCATCTTGATGAAAGTTAGGTGGTCTAAATTTACAGGGGATATTTGCTTATCCGTCAGGACAAACATTTCTGCCTCATCTCCTGACTGTTCTGTGCCCATCACCTCTTCATACACCAGTATCATACTGATCAGCTATAATCCCCCGTTTCCTGATCAGGATCTTCACTTCAGGCCCTGTGGACAGAGAGACCAGGGGCAGATTAAGAGTAACCAGGGCCCTGGGCTGTTTAGAAGACAAGGGGCCCCCTTAACCCCCAAGTATTATGTTACATGTCACATGATCAACTTTTGAAAAATCATATGATAGGTCACGGAATTAGCACACATGGACAGATCCATAGAGGCAAAGGAATAACCACAGTAGTACATGCAGCCCCTAGTATACAACAGAAACCTGCACACTGCCCTCAGTGTACAGCAGCAGGAGCACACAGGCCCCAGTGAAGAGCAAGAGCACGCACAAAGCCCCCAGTGTACAGCAAGAGCATGCACACAGCTCTTAATGTAGAGCAGGAGCATGCACACAGCCACGAGTGTGGAGCAAGAGCACACATACAGTCTCCAGTTTAGAGCAGGATCACATACACAGCCCCAGTGTACAGCAGGAGCACACACACAGCCCCTAGTGTACAGCAGAAGCACACACACAGCCTCCAGTATACAGCAAAAGGCTTCACACAGCCTCAATATACAGCAGGAGGCCGCACACAGCCCTCAGTATAAAGCAGGAGGCCATCCACAGCCCCCAGTATACAGCAGGAGGCCACACACATTCCCCAGTATACAGCAGGAAGCTGCACACAGCCCCAGTATACAGCAGAAGGCCGCACACAGCCCCTAGTATACATCAGGAAGCCACACACATTCCCCAATATACAGCAGGAAGCTGCACACAGCCCCCAGTATACAGCAGGAGGCCACACACATTCCCCAGTATACAGCAGGAAGCTGCACACAGCCCCCAGTATACAGCAGAAGGCCGCACACAGCCCCTAGTATACATCAGGAAGCCACACACATTCCCCAATATACAGCAGGAAGCTGCACACAGCCCCCAGTATACAGCAGGAGGACGCATATAGTCCCCAACATACAGCAAAAGGCCGCACACCCCCTCCCCAGTATAAAGCAGGAAGCTGCACACAGCCCACAGTATACAGCAGGAGGCCACACACAGCCCCCAGTATACAGCAGGAAGTCGCTCAGTCTTTAGTATACAGCAGGATGACGCCCACAGCCCCCAGTATACAGCAGACGGCTGCACACAGCCCCCAGTATACAGCAGGAGGTCACACACAGTCTTCAGTATATAGCAGGAGGTCGCACACCGCCCCATATATACAGCAGGAGGCAGGCCACACACAGCTAGAAAGATAGATAGATAGATAGATAGATAGATAGATAGATAGATAGATAGATAGATAGATAGATACCAAGAAAAGCTGAACAGCACTCAAGGTCTAGTCTGAACTGGTGCAAGCTGCAATACTGAACAATATACATAAAAAAGTTCACAGTAGCACTCAGTCACTGCCAATCATGTGTGTATACATACATATAGATAGATAGAAGTAAAACACCTAAGCATTTGAGAAAAAATATAAAAACATGCGTTTTTTCAAAAAACTCAATTTTTTTTGGATATTTTATCTTTGCAAAATAAGGTTCTTAGTACACATATTGGCCAAAACCTGTTTGCCCATCAACCGCGGCAAGGTGACCTTAGATCTGATGGGTCCCTGTCCTACCATACCACTCTTTCCTTGGACTTACCTAAGCCTCCATTTTTATAATTTTTATGGGAAGTGGGAGGACTCACTTCAATCAAACACCACCTGGGGTCAATGGCTGGATGGGTGCAGGGATGGACAAACTGACACACACACTCTGGATAGTTTCTGTACCTTTACTGGTGGTATTGCAGGCATGGTCCAGGGTACACTCTGGTGGACGGGAAACACTTCTGGATCTCCACAGTGAGTGAGTATAAGGCCTCCTTCTCACTTTTACCTTGGTGAAGCCTCTGCCCCGTTTAAAACTAGGCCTGGCCTCCTCTGTGTCTCTGTCATCTGTGTTGTGTGGTGGGAATACTCCGCGTGGACTACCGCTATGTCTTCTCCTGCGGTGCCTGGCTCCCTTCTTGGTTACTGTTCAGGTTGTCCGGGAGACTGGAGTCTCCTCAGTGAACCAGTGTTTCTGCTGGGCTAAATGCTCTCCTGCAGACTCGGACTCTGGTGTCCAGGATGCTTTCTGGGGTGAACCGGTATGGCTCCTCTGCCCCCAGTCTGCTGCTACTTCGTTCCTCTTGCCTTGCCCTCAACCTCACTCTTAGGTCCCTGCACTGGCTAGGCTGAGTAACTGTTTCATTGTCAATTGGCTCGGGCCTGGCACAGCTCCGACACACCAGGACGTCTTCACAACTCTCTTAGCCACTGCACACTCTAACTCCGCCTCCAGCACCAGTATTTATAGAGGATCTTGCTTAAGGCAGCAAGTGGGGCTCCCCATACAGGTCTGGGGTGGATGATGTTCTATGTGTATGGGTATCCACTATGGAAATCCATGTTTTAGGTAGGTCTGTGGCTACCTGTAATGGCAGGGCGCCACATTCCCCTCTAGGTAAGATCAGTACTCCTGGACTGAGAAACATTTTTACACACAAACAAGCAATAAACATTACATTAATAACAATAATTGTTATTATGTACATAGTCTCAAAAGGAAAAACATACAAAAACCTCTGAACAAGTGCTAAAAACAGGGTGCAGTCCATACGGCACTAGTCCATCCGCCGCAGGCTGTAAAAAGAAAGTAAGTTTTTGTCACAACCAGTCCTGTGACTATGGTCCTTTTTAACTGAAAACAGGGATGAGTCCGGGGAAAATGTTTTTTTAAGAGTCTTCACAGTAAAGTCTCTGTGAGCTCCAGGTAAAATGGGGTTAAAGTCTTTCAAAAGCCCAATAAGTCCTTTATACACATAAACCAAACATTTTCCCTACGGGTGTCTCGGCTTAGGAGACCTGGTACCTCCTCTCCACCCCAGGCACTTTCTGTTCCCAACTCAATATGTGTTAGGTTCCCTGGCACCGCTCCCCAGCTCACCTCTCCTTGGTCTGCATCCTCTGCTCCTCTACCGATTGGGCATCTAGCGTCCAGGCATGCTGTGTCTTGGAGCAATCGCTGGGTCCCCTTCCGGTCTGCTAACCACCGGGCTCACACATCAGCACACTACAATGGTCAGAGTCATGAACCTAATCAGCAGTGCACTAGGCACGGTCGCGCTCCTCCCTGGCATGGCTCAAGCTGACACTCCCCTTGACCAATAGCTGTCCATCCTCCGGGATATCAGGCCACCTCCACTGATGGGAAGTGCCTGATTATTGAGTTAGTAAGCTTCTCCTTCTCTGGCTGTTAGTCAGGCCTTTCTTGTGCTCTCCTTCAGTAGACCCATTCCTGCTCTCCTAGCCTCAGGCTCTGATCCCCCGAATCCTCCTTAGCTATACTGTAGTATAGGCTAACCCTACAAGCCACCCCCATGGTACTAGCAGCTGTGATATTTAGACCCCCTGGGCTTGCCCCTGACAATCCCTGTATAGGGGTTGATTAAACTAGATCCAGCTCACCCAGGGGAGTTCGGTACCACGTCCCAGTGGGTCCACTCTAGGGTGCCTTCCCCCGGAAGCGTGACAATGTGCATGAGGCTGGGCCCAGTTACTCCACCCTTCTGTACACTACTATTTACATTTACTGTACAAAACTGGTTTCTATTTACATGTTACCTTTTTTCAAACTTATATTGTACCTAATAAACCCATTCTCCATACCTGGATGGGGGTTGACCCTGATTGCTACGCCTAGATCTACATAGTGTTGGTGTCTCAGGTGATATACTTAATGTAGGTAAGTCAGGTAACTGCGTGGTCATAGTCTCACTAGACGGCTGGCAATCTCACTGATTGCAGGATCCTCTGTTTCTCTGACAACAGGTGTTTCTTCTTGAACTAGTACTTCTGGAACTCTTGAAGTTTCTTCCAGCGTACTTTGTCCTTGAGGTTGGTAAAAGTGAATAACTGGGACTATCACTGCTTCCTCACATTGGGGCCAATCTTCTGGAAAATCTCCAAGTATTGTATGAATCACTTTTTCCTTTGGTTGATGTGAAGATAAACAAGGTATTTCTTCCTCATGTGGGTTTTGTGTCTTTTGCTGTACTGGACAAGCTTTCAAGTGGTCTCTAGATATTGTTGCTGTAGTCTTCCTCAATCTTTACTAATCAAACAGGTTTTGGTGTTATCAAAGTTGGAGTTTAACACTGTGTAAGGCTCTTTTTCCCACTGGTCATCATGCTTGTATCGTCTTCTTTTCCTCTTTAGGAACAACAGTTCCTGGTGTTAAGGGTTCAGCTTAAGCACTTTTGTTGAAGTCTCTTTCTTGTTTTTCTCTAACCTTGTTGAGATTATCTTCTACACAGTTTGTATAAGTTTGTACTGTTCTTGACGAGTGGTGTTCCAGTCAGAATTGGATGCTTCTGCTTCTGGTTCTACGATTCCCATTTTTAAGTCAACTGTTAACTTTCCGGGACATGCTTGCATCAGATAAGCTGGTGTCCAATTGGTGGAACTCACGGGTATGTTGTTATACATATCCACTAATTCAGACAATTTGTCAGGTCACCGATTTCTCTCTTCCAAAGGCAATGTTTTTGACATGTCTATAACTATGTTGTTCATCTTTTCACACATACCATTTGTTTGTGGATGGTAAGGTATGGTCCTAATCTTCTTGCACCCATAAAGATGACAAAATTCTTGGAAAATTTCAGCTTCACAGGCAGAACCTCTATCAGTCAATACCTGTTCTGGTACCCGTGTGGTCTACAGAAATAGGCTTGAAAGGTCTTTGCGGCTGTTTCAATTGTCAAGTCTTTCACTGGAGCGACTACCAGGAATCTTGAGTAGTGATCTACTATCGTCAATGTGTAGGTGTAACCTGATCTGCTTGGCGTTAACTTCACATGATCCAAGGCTACTATTTGAAGTGGTTGAGTGGTGACAATTGGCTAGAGTGGTGCTCGTTGACTCTCTTGATCTCTTCTCCTTAAGTTGCATGGTCCACAGTTCTTACACCATCTCTCTATGGATCCTCTCATGCCAACCCAGTAGAATCTGTGTTTCAACAGAATCTCAAGCTTTTTCCATCCAAAGTGTCCCGCTTGGTTGTGATATGCATTCAGCACTATCTGGACATCCTTCTTGTGCACCACTATTTGCTAGACAATTTGATGGGTTCTGGGATTGATACACATTTGCAGAGCTTCTCTTTGTAGATGAATAGTTTGTTTCTTTCATTCCATAGGTGTTTTGCCTCTGGTGGAGCATCTGGAGTGAGATGGGAACCTTCCTGGATTACCAGTCCTTTGACTAAACTGATAGCCAGGTCACTGTCTTGGGACTCCTTCCAACCAAAGCAAGGTAATGGATTTACGGTTCTTTCAGGGAATTTTTTGTTGGCTTGCTGACATTGGGACGCTCTGTGGCGATGGAAGACGGGTAGCTCTAATTCTTCTAGCTCATCCACATATTCTCCCAAAATCTGACAGGTGAGGCATCCTTGACAAGACATCAGCGTTGGCATTGTTATGGCCAGCCCGGTACTTGATGGTAAACTGGTAATTTGACAACCTGGCCATCCAGCGTTGTTCCATGACACCTAACTTCGCGGTTTCCAGGTGTGTTAGAGGATTATTATCTGTGATGGTGGTGAATTTTGCAGATGCCAAGTAATGCTTGAAACATTCTGTGATGGCCCAGACCAAGGCCAGGAACTCCAATTTGAACGAGCTGTAATTCTCAGGGTTCTTTTCTGTAGGGCGAAGCTTCCTGCTGGTATAGGCAATCACTCGTTCTTTGCCATTCTGCTTCTGCGCTAAGACAGCTCCCAACCCCATGTTGCTGGCGTCAGTGTACAGCAGGAACATTTGGTTGTAGTCAGGGAAGCCAAGATCTCCTCACCCGTCAGGGCCTCTTTCATTTGCTTGAAGGACTCTTCTTGTTTCTTGCCCCACTCGAATGGAGGACCTCTGGACTTGCCTTTCTTGGGCTGGCCTAGGAGATTTTGTAAGGGGGTGGCTTTCTTTGTATACTCCCTGTTGAATCTCCTGTAATATCCTACCAATCCCAGGAACTAATGTACTTCCCTGATACTTCTTGGCTCTGGCCACTCTCTGATGATGGTTACCTTGTCTGGGTCTGGTGCCACTCCTTCAGAACTGACTACGTAACCTAGATATTGAATCTTTGGCTTCAGTAGATGGCATTTGGATGGTTTTAGCTTCATCCCGTACTTGGCTTCAAATACCTCTGCCAGGTGTATCAAGTGTTCTTCATGGGTTTTTGAATACACTATGATGTCATCTAGGTAAAGCAATACAGTCTCAAAGTTTTTATGCCCCAGACAACACTCCATCAGCCTCTGGAACGTTCAGGGTGCATTACATAGTCCGAATGGCATGCTGTTAATTTCACACAGACCCATGGGAGTTGTAAATGCTGTTTTCTCACGTTCTTCTTCTGCAATGGAGACCTGCCAATACCCACTAGTGAGATCTAGGGTTGAAAAGTAATTAGCAGACTTCAATGCAGCAAGTGACTCTTCTATACGGGACAACGGGTAAGCATCTTTATGGGTTATGCGATTTTTCTGCCTTTAGTCCACACACATTCTCATGCTGCCATCCTTCTTTTTGACCAGGACTAGTGGAGCTGCCCAGGGATTGCAACTATCTCTTATGACCCCTGCGTCCTTCATGTCCTGCAACATCTCTTTGGCACTTTTGTGATGGTATGTGATGATGTACCCCTTTGATCCTACTAAAGTCAAGTGGATGCTTACTGAATACCTGTCCATACTTCTGGACTACCCGATAGACACCATGCTTTTTATGTACTGGAGTGGAATCAGTTTCAATATAAAGCTGCTGACACCAGTCCTCTAGCTGTCCCTTGTAGTTGTTGTCCTCCACCAAATCTGGTGGGGTCAAGGGTTCCACTGCTTGTATAGCGTAGTTGTGCACAGCGTACAGCTTAGCTACGGTGGAATATTTGGGTAGTTTTACCTCATCCTCTCCACAGTTTAAGATGCAGATGGGTACCCTTCCTTTATGTACATTGACCACCCCCCCCTGGCTGCCAAGAGTGTAGGCCTATGTTCTTTACTGATGGGCTCTACTACTACCTGGTAGTCCTGTCCCCTTAGGCCTATAGCTGCTCGGCACCAGATCATCATTTCAATCATTGAGGGTACCACAATAGGAATCGGGTCTGTTACCCGTGCCCTACCAATTTCACCACCGGTCAGTTCTACCTGTTGTTGATGCTGGAGGGCTCTGATCTCTCTCTGGAGAACCTTCCTCTGCCCGGGTTTGGCAGTGTCCGCTATCTGCTGGAGTAAGTTACTCACCCAGGGTATGGGGACTCGGGTATCTGGGCCCTCTTCTTCGGTAGGGATGTCACTAATGGCCTGTTCAGACCCGTGGCCCTGGGGTCTTACTTAAAAAAGGGGGTAGTTGGTGTTGGATTGAAGATAATAGTTTAGAAAGTTTATCGTGACGCCATCCACAGATCCTGGTGAAAGAGCACCAGCGCTGCTTCAGTCCTCCAGAGGGTGATGGTACAGCAGCCGAGATGGTATAGCACCCTGTAGGTGGAGCTGGCCCTCCGGGGCAGGTATGCACCTGTAGGAATGAAGGTGCAGATGATGGAGGTAGTATTTGCAGCACAGCAGTGAATAAGCACACGGAGACTCAGTCACTGTACCCGGGTACTTTACTGGAATGATGCAGATGATGATACAGTTCACAGTGGCAAAACAGTCTTTATCCAGCCGGGTAGTCACAGTGGGCTGCAGAGTCTCTAGAAGTCTCCCGTTGTATGCCTTCCTGGATCTAACCCATGTCCTGCTGATACTGCCTGTCCTGGGGTAGCCTGCTTAATACCAGGCCCATTGAGGTGCTCTGACGATCCCGGCTTCCACTTTTACCCTCTCCTGCTCTGGGATTCGACCCCGGTGGGTTAACCTGGTGAGACTAAGCCTACCAGACAGGGTGTCAGGGCCGGTAAACAGACCCATGACCTCCGGTGTTCTCGGACTCCCTGACTGTCTTCAGAACTGGTACTCTGGTGTATGTGGATCAGGGTTCCCTCCCTGAGTATGGACGCTCGGGGGGTCCCCTCTTTCAGTCTGGGCTGCCTGTTCTCCTTTCAGGCCCCCTCCCTGGGAGTCTCCTTTCCTCAATCGGAGGCTCCCCGTTCTCTGTCTTTCCTCAGTGTCCTCTAGAACTCACTGTGTGTCCAGGGTACAGGCCCAAAACCATCTATTCTAGGTGGGTGTGTGGAAGTGCTAGGATGGGAGCCTCCCAGAGACATCTACCTTCCACTGTGACAGGGGTTACCGTACACTCATTTATGGGTGCAGTACCCCAATTGTGACGCCTCACCAGGTGGGGTGCCACATAGGAACAACACTTCACCCAAACAACTACTAACAACATTAGTACCAAGAATTATGTAAGGATCTCGGTCATTAGGATTGTTTGCTACCACAATAAACCCCTAGTCTTCTAGCTCCACCCTCCCCACTTTTATTGATACCTCTCTCACCCTGACTATGGTGAGTGGTGCACCATTAGAAGCATATATAGTGAAGTTTGGATCTGATGGATTAAGTTCAGTATTAGACCAAAATTGCTTATAAAGGATATCAGGGATGGTGGTCACCTGCGACCCAGTGTACAGCAAGGCAGGTGTTGGGATTGCATCTAGTATGATAGGCAGGAACGGTTTTTGTCCAATGTATGTATCATACCAGTTTGATGGGCCTGGTAAGTGTACTGAGGTTTGGCCCCGGCCCCCAGGGGTTGCTCGTGTAAAGGACAGTGCCTTGCAAAATGGCCGGCCTTGTTGCAATGCTGACAGATGGGTTCTCCAGTTGATGTGCGCCGATCGATGGTCCTCCCACGGAGTGACATGGTCTTCCTGCTATTCATCCACGAGACGTCCTCTGGGCTATCAGCAAGCTGGATCATTGGTAGTGGCTTGGGCTCTGCTTGCAGCTGTAGGGCTTCCAGGACTGATGCTAGGTTTTTACTCAGTTGGTGCACCTCGGAGCACAGGGTGTCAATCCGGTTGGAATTTGCAGCCTGCATGTTGTTTTCAACTGCAGAAAAGGGAGCAGGTGTTACTGCTGCCTGAACGTTATCATTCTGCCACCATTGGATTGCAGCATCAGGGGTTTCTCTGGGTTGCAGCCCCTTGATAGCCATGTCCTTTAAAGTGTGGAGGTCAGCATCCAGGTTGCTTAGGGATTACCAGCGCACAGTTTTGTTATCATCTGGTGACCGTAGCCCCCAGATGAATTGTTCAATTAACATTTTGTCCTCATCCTGCACACTAGCAGGGCTGACTTGCAGGAGTTGCTGCGGGCTCTAAAGCAAGTGCCAGGCATAGCTCCTGATGTCATCCTGTTGCCACTGGTAACAATGATAAAGCCGCATTCGGAGGTCAGTTTCATTGCAGTCCTCAAAAGCAGCCTTCAGTTTATCAAAGATTACAGTTAGAGATTCTTGCTCAGCCTTTGACCAGGTTTCAATCTCCCGCTCGGCTGTAACGGTTAATTGTCCCAATACAACAGCGGCCCTTTGCTTGCCGGTCATTGTGTACATACCTAGTATGCTGTAGATCTTCTTTTTAAAGGCTGACAAGGTATCTGGACGGCCATAATACTGAGGTAACCAACAAAAAAGAACCCTGCCCCCAACGGCAAAGAGGAAGGGGGAATGTGGCCCTCCTCCAAAGAATCCTTAATATAACTCCGCATGGCAGCATGTTCAGGCACAGATGAATTGAAAAGTTGACCCATAGGAAACCTACAGCCTGGCACCAAATCAATAGCACAATCGCACACCCGATGTGGCGGAAGAAAACTGGACTTGGGCTCAACAAACATATCCTGAAAATCAGACAGAAACTCCGGAATCTCCTGGGGCGGAGATGATATAGACATCAAGGAAATGTTATCATGTACCCCCTTATAACTCCAGCTAGCTACTGACATAGACTTCTAATCCAAAACAGGATTATGGACCTGCAACCATGGAAAACCCAGCACCACCGCATCAATAAGGTTATGCAAAACCAGAAATCGACAATCCTCCTGATGAGCTGGTGCCACATGCATTGTCAACTGTGTCCAAAACTAAGGTTTGTTCTGCGCAAGAGGTGTAGCGTCGATGCCCCTTAAAGGAAAAGGGTCCCACAACGGCTGCATAGGGAAGCCACAATGACTAGCAAACTCAAAATCCATCAAATTTAAAGCGGCACCTGAATCCACAAATGCCATAACAGAAAATGATGACAAGGAACAAATCAGAGACACAGATAATAAGAACTTAGGTTGTATAGTACTGACCGTAAGGGAACCAGCATTCCTCTGTGCCCGCTTGGGACAAACAGAGATGACATGAGAAGCATCACCACAGTAAAAACACAACTTATTATGATGTCTAAGTCCTTGTCGGTGAGTGCAAGATAGAATCCTATCACACTGCATCGGCTCAGGAATCTGCTCTGAGGATGACAATCCCGAGCGAGCTGCTCGGCGCTCCCGCAGACGCCGATCAATCTGAATGGCCAGTGACATAGAATCGTTCAAACCCGCAGGCATAGGGAACCCCACCATAACATCCTTAACGGCGTCAGAAAGACCCTTTCTGAAAAGCTCCGCCAAAGCATCATCATTCCATTTAGTCAGCACAGACCATTTCCTGAATTTCTGACAATACAATTCCGCCGCCTCCTGACCCTGAGAGAGGGCCAACAGGGTTTTCTCAGCTTGATCCATAGAGTCGGGTTCATCATAAATTAAACCCAAGGCCTGCAAAAAGGAGTCCACATTAAGTAAAACTGGATCCCCAGAGGTGAGAGAAAACGCCCAATCCTGCGGATTCCCCCGCAGCAGGGAGATAACTATTTTAACCTGCTGAACTGAATCATCAGAGGACCGAGGTCTCAGAGCAAAAAACAGTTTACAATTATTTTTGAAACTCCAAAATTCGGACCTATCACCATAAAACAAATCTGGAGTAGGAATTTTTGGTTCCAAAACTGGAGTCTGAACTATATACACAGAAATCCCCTGTACCCTTGCAGTGAGCTGGTCTAAATGAGAAGCTAGTTCCTGGACACTCATACTTGCACTAGACTCCACAGTTACTCAAAGAAAAAGAGGGAGGGAAGAAAGAAAAACGAAACAACAGCCTCAACACTTCTCTTCCTTTCTTCTGAGATGCATGTATCTCGATTTTAACTCTTTTGGCCAGTTGTATTGTTATGAACCGATGACTCAGGAGTAATATTCAGATTTCATATAAGTCATTGGTAACTGTACTGACTGCATCCCTGACTACACACTGCAACTAGGAGTAGCTGTGAGGTGTAACTAACCAGACCTAGACACCTCTGCACAGCCGGAGAACTAACTGCTCCTAAAGATGGATGTAGGAAAAGCTATCATGAATTCACAACACTGCGATTTCTGAGGCTGGTGACTCGGCAGCAGAGGTGACTCTTGGTCTTCCTTTCCTGGGACTTGATGGTTTTTGCAACTGCACTTGGTGACACTTTCAAAGTTTTCCCAATCTTTCAGACTGACTGACCTTCATTTCTTAACCCCTTCATGACCTTGCCATTTTTTGCAATTCTGACCAGTGTCCCTTTATGAGGTTACAACTCGGGAACGCTTCAACGGATCCTAGCGATTCTGAGATTGTTTTTTCGTGACATATTGGGCTTCATGTTAGTAATAAATTTAGGTCGATAATTTTTGCGTTTATTTGTGAAAAAAATCAAAAATATGGCAAAAATTTAGAAAATTTTGCAATTTTCAAATTTTGAATTTTTCTTCTGGTAAACCAGAGAGTTATGTGACACAAAATAGTTATGAAATAATATTTCCCACATGTCTACTTTACATCAGCACAATTTTGGAAAAAAAAAAAATTTTGTTAGGAAGTTATAAGGGTTCAAAGTTCATGAGCAATTTTTCATTTCTCCACCAAAATTTACAAAACCATTTTTTTTAGTGACCACATCACATTTGAAGTCCCTTTGAGGGGTGTACATGACAGAAAACACCCAAAAGTGACACCATTCCAAAAACTGCACCCCTCAAGCTACTCAAAACTACATTCAAGAAGATTATTAACCCTTCAGGTGCTTCACAGGAACTAAGCAAATTGGAAACAAAAAAATGGATATTTTAATTTTTCTAACACAAATGTTCTTTTATCCTCAATTTTTTCATATTCACATGGGCAAAAAGATAAAATGGATCCTAAAATTTGTTGGGCAATTTCTCCTGAGTATATCAATACCACATATGTGATCATAAACCACGGTTTGGGTGCACGGCAGGGCTCTGAAGGGAAAGAGAGCAATTTGACTTTTGGAGCTAATTTTCCATTCAAAAAGTGATATGGCGCTCCTTCACTTCTGAGCCCTGCCGCGCGTCAAAACAGTGGTTTATGACCACATATGAGGTATCAGTGTACTCAGGAGAAATTGCCCAACAAATTTTAGGATGAATTTTATCCTGTTACCCATGTGAAAATGAAAGAATTGAGGCTAAAAGAACATTTTTGTGAAAAAAAAGTACTTTTTCCATATTCACAGATCAATTTGTAAAGCATGTGGGGGTTCAATATGCTCATCACCCATCTAGACATGTTCCCTGGGGGGTCTAGTTTCCAAAATGGGGTCACTTGTGGGGGAGCTCCAATGTTTAGGCACACAGGGGCTCTCCAAACGCCACATGGTGTCCGCTAACAATTTGAATGGAAAATCACCTCAAATTGTTAGCGGACACCATATCGCATTTGGAGAGCCCCTGTGTGCCTAAACATTGGGGCTCCATCACAAGTGACCCCATTTTGGAAACTAGACCCCCAGGGAACATATCTAGATGCATAGTGAGCACTTTGAACCCCCAGGTGCTTCACAAATGTATCCGTACAAATTAAAAAAGAAAATTTGTGTGAAAAAAAAGTATTTTTACCTTATTATGGATCAGTTTGTGAAGCACCTGGGGATTCAAAGTGCTCACTATGCATCTAGATAGGTTCCTTGGGGGGGTCTAGTTTCCAAAATGGGGTCACTTGTGGGGGAGCTCCAATGTTTAGGCACACAGGGGCTCTCCATACATAACCTGGTGTTTGCCAACAATTGGAATTGTTAGCGGACACCAGGTCGCGTATGGAGAGCCCCTGTGTGCCTAAACATTTGAGCTCCCCACAAGTGACCCCATTTTGGAAACTAGACCCCCCAGGGAACATATATAGATGCACAGTGAGCACTTTGAACCCCCATGTGCTTCACAAATTGAGACGTAAAAATGAATAAAGAAACTTTTTGTGAAAAAACATACTAGTCTAGTAGTTACAATTCGCAGCATAGGGGACCCTATACATTTGGGTCTCTCCTTGCTGAGGATTCCAGCCCCCTAGCTGCCAAGTTGTACCTGGCTGGCAACCAAAAATACGGCAAAGCTCCATGTCATTTTATTTGTAGAATTTAAAAAAAAAAAATGACATGGGGCTCTGCCATATTTTTGGTCCAGCCAGGTACAACTTGGCAGCTACGGACTGCCACCAGCCCTCAGCTGCCTCATTGTACCTGGCTGGAACCAAAAATACAGTGAAGCCCTTTTTTAATTTCTAGAACTAATTCTAGAAAAAAAATTACGTGGGGCTCCGCCATATTTTTGGTCCAGCCAGGTACAACTAGGCAGCTGGGGGCTGGAATCCTCAGCATAGAGAGGCCCAAGCGTTCTGGGCCCCCATGCTGCGAATTGCAGCCCGCAGCCGCCCCAGAAAATGGCGCATTCATTGAAGTGCCATTTTCTGGCGCTGTACCCACGCTCTTCCAGTTGCCCTGGTGCCGGTGGCTAACTGGGTAATAAAGGGGTTAATGCCAGCTTTTTATTGGCAGCTGGCACTAAGCCCTAGATTCATAATATAGGGCCAATGTTAGACCCGCCATTAGGAATCTCTAGTACTGTAAATATTCAATAAATACACACAGAGAAAAATCTTTTTATTTGAAAAAAAAAACACAGACACAATTCGGACTCTATCTTTATTATGAAAAGATCCGACGTAGTCCACAACGAAGGTCCCACGACGCTCGATCGCTGCAACGTAGTCCATAACGAAGGTCCCACGATCACTTCCTGCAGCTAGATCCTCAGGATCCAGCTGTAGAAAGTGATCTGACAGATCCAGCACAGTGATCACATAATGGTCACTGTGGATCACTGTGCTGGAGCTGTCAGATCATTTCCTGCAGCTAGATCCTCAGGTTCCAGCTGTAGAAAGTGATCTGACAGATCCAGCACAGTGATCCACAGTGATCACATAATGGTCACTGTGAATCACTGTGCTGGAGCTGTCAGATCACTTCCTGCAGCTCAGGATCCAGCTGTAGAAAGTGATCTGACAGATCCAGCACAGTGATCCACAGTGATCACATAATGGTCACTGTGGATCACTATGCTGGAGCTGTCAGATCACTTTCTACAGCTGGATCCTCAGGATCTAGCTGTAGAAAGTGATCTGGCAGCTCCAGCACAGAGCTGTCAGATCCGGAGGCGGTGAAGAGGAGGAGGAGGAGCGGGACGCAGTGGAGACAGAGCGGCCGCCGGAGGGGTGAGTGGGAGAGGCGATCGCCGCTCCGGTGATCGGGGGGGCAGGAAAGGGGAAGAGGGGGGGTGACAGGGAAGTAGGGAGGCACTTAGGAGGAAGCGGGGGCAGGCAGGAGGAAGTGGGCAGCAGGAAGAGGAAGCGGGCGGTAGGGACAGGAAGCAGGTGGCAGGAAAAGGAAGCGGGGGGGTAAGAAAGATGAAGAGGGGGCAGCAAAGAGAGGTGGGGGACAGGGGGGCAGTTAGAGGATGACAGGGGAGAAGATTGGAGGGTAGGGATAGCAGCGGCAGGCAGGGAAGCATTACAGGCGCGGTGATTTTCACTTTCACTTTTGAGTGCCAATCACCGCGCCTGTAGCCGGGGGGGTGGGGGTGGGGGCAAATCGACCCCCCCTGGGGTGTTGTACAACTCCCCATGTACATGCAGGCCGAGTGACAGGTCAGTGACACCCTCACTCGACCTGCAGGAGCCTGATCACTCCATGGCCCAGGGGGGGGCCAAGGGTCTGGAAGGGGTTAAAGTAATGATGGCCACTCGTTTTTCTTTACTTAGCTGTAGTGATGGGCGAATCCTAAATTACTCGGAATCGCTTGACTCTAGCGAGTCCGAGCACAGGACTCGCTACTCGTTGCGGGTCTAGCGAGTCCAATGTTAATGAAATGGGAAGCGAGTAATAGCGAGTAGTGTGAGATTTACAAATCGCAGATGTGCCTCGGAAGCTTCAGCCTGAAGCAATCCTAGTTTTGCCATTTATTTGCATTGGACTCGTTTACTTTGCAAGTAATCGCTGGGAAACTCGCACAGATAAGAGTCCTGTCTGCTCTGTGTGCTGGCTGCCGCAGCTCCAGGGTCCTAGAGCCCGCCTGCTGCCTGATGTAGCAGAGCTGAGATTGTTCTCAGTCTGCTCATTCCCTGTGCATAGACATCTATATCTATGCACAGGGATGAGCAGAGAGGACATCGCGTTTTGGACTGCGTCGGACGGAAGAGGATTTTTTTAATTAAAGATGGAGTCCCTAATGGCTTTTTTTTTATTTCTAATAAAAAATTTTCTCTGTGTTGTGTTTTTTTTAAAACAATTTAATAGAAATTCATGGCGGTCATGTCTAATATTGGCGTGACCGCCATAAATTTCGGGCTTAGGGCCAGCTGATAATACAAAACTGGCCCTAACCTCTTTATTACCCAGCGTGCCACCGCCACCAGGGCCGCTGGAAGAGCGGGGTTCAGCGCCAGAGGATGGCGCTTCAATGAACACGCCATCTTCTGGGGCGGCTGCAGGCTGCAATTTGCAGCGGGGGGTGCCCAGAAAGCTTGGGCATCCATGCGCTGCGGATTCCAGCCCCCAGCTGCTTAGCCCCACGCATTTTTTTTTATTTCATGAAATTCTGAGACTCTGACTCTGACTCTGAGACTCTGACTCTGAGACTCTGACTCTGACTCTGAGACTCTAACTCTGAGACTCTGACTCTGACTCTGAGACTCTGACTCTGACTCTGAGACTCTGACTCTGAGACTCTGACTCTGACTCTGAGACTCTGACTCTGAGACTCTGACTCTGAGACTCTGAGACTCTGACTCTGAGACTCTGACTCTGAGACTCTGACTCTGACTCTGAGACTCTGACTCTGACTCTGACTCTGAGACTCTGACTCTGAGACTCTGACTCTGAGACTCTGACTCTGAGACTCTGACTCTGACTCTGACTCTGAGACTCTGACTGTGAGACTCTGACTCTGACTCTGAGACTCTGACTCTGAGACTCTGACTCTGAGACTCTGACTCTGAGACTCTGAGACTCTGAGACTCTGAGACTCTGACTCTGACTCTGAGACTCTGACTCTGAGACTCTGACTCTGAGACTCTGACTCTGACTATGAGACTCTGACTCTGAGACTCTGACTCTGAGCCTCTGACTCTGAGACTCTGACTCTGAAATTCATGAAATAATAAAAAAAAATGCGTGGGGCTCCGCGCAATTTCTATGTCTAGCCAGGTACAGCTAAGCAACTGGGGGCTGGAATCTGCAACGCAGGGATGCCCAAGCTTTCTGGGCACCCCCCGCTGCAAATTGCAGCCCGCAGCCGCCCCAGAAGATGGCGCGTTCATTGAAGCGCCATCCTCTGGCGCTGAGCCCCACTCTTCCAGCGGCCCTGGTGGCGGTGGCACGCTGGGTAATAAAGGGGTTAATACCAGCTTTGTTATACAAGCTGGTGTTAAGCCCGAGATTCTTAATGTCAGGCCACGTTTGACCCAGCCACTAAGAATCTCCAATAAAGGGTTAAAAAAACACAACACAGAGAAAATTTTTTATTTGAAATAAAAAAAAAAGCCATTAGGGACTCCATCTTTAATTAAAAAAATCCTCTTCCGTCCGACGTAGTCCAAAACGCGATGTCCTCTCTGCTACATCCCCTGTGCATAGATATAGATGTCTATGCACAGGGAATGAGCAGACTGAGAACAATCTCAGCTCTGCTACATCATCTCTGTGAGCAGGTGGGCTCTAGGACCCTGGAGCTGCACAGAGAAGACAGCTGGACTCGGCTCGCAAAGAAACAGCAGTTACTTTGCGAGTTTCCCTGCTATCACTGGCACAGTAGCCGAGTCTAATGCAAACAATGGCAAACCTAGTTTTGTCAGCGTTTGCCATTGATTTGCATTGGACTCGTGCGAGTAAACGCTGGGAAACTCGCAGAGTACCGAGTCCTGCGAGTCCCTTACTACTCGCCGAGTAACGAGTCCTAGCGAGTAGATTCGCCCATCCCTACTTAGCTGCTTTTTTCTTGCCATAATACAAATTCTAACAGTTTATTCAGTAGGACTATCAGCTGTGTATCTACCAGACATCTGCACAACACAACTGATGGTTCCCCATTTATAAGGCAAGAAATCCCACTTAATAAACCTGACAGGACACAACTGTGAAGTGAAAACCATTTTGGGTCACTACCTCTTGAAGCTCATCAACAGAATGCCAAGAGCGTGCAAAGCAGTAATCAAAGCAAAAGGTGGCCACTTTGAAGAACCTAGAATATAAGACATATTTTCAGTTGTTTCACACTTTTTTAAGTAAATAATTCCACATGTGTTAATTCATAGTTTTGATGCCTTCAGTGTGAATCTACAATTTTCATAGTCATGAAAATACAGTAAAATCTTTGAATGAGAAGGTGAGTCCAAACATTTGGTCTATACTGTACTTCTTCAGAATTTGTGACTCAGGTGAATCCATTCAAAGGTGTTGTTCTTTTCGAAGGTGCACAAACCTGTGGTTGACTGCACTTTTGTGCATGTCTAAAAAGACACGTAAAAAGATGGACACCGTCAGACCACAGGCAAGACAAAAGTTTAAAGTGACTCCATCTGCCTGATTACAGTGAATTCTCCATTGGGAATTATGTCTAAATCACATTTTGCAGAGATTTACATGTAAGCGCTCGCCGTAGAATACTTCCTTTTTTTAACTTTTAAACTTTTTCACTTTGTACCTATGTAGGACATTACCTCTTATTACCGTGATCGCTCACATAATGCTTTGCAATGCACCAGCATTGCAATGGATATAACTACCAGTGCAGATTGCTTTTTGTAGCTGGGTGACCCAGAGGTTGTCATGGAAATACATTATGTTGCCAGAGCAATGATCAGGCTCCCAGGATAACACCATGGAGGTCCTGATCACTTGGGAGAGGAGTGTACTCCCCTCCCTGCCTCCTAAATTTTGCAATCATGATTGATTGCAGCAACTAGGGGGTTAGAAAGCATGAGGAGGTGCAGGCACTGCTCCTGGTATTGAGAGGCGGGTCTCTGCTTTCACATAAGCTCTTGTCCCCACAAAATCACGATGGCATACCCAATATGTCCTTGGTCAAGAGGAGGTTAATATACTTTTGGAAGCAAAATCCAAGAGTATTGTATGTGACTCAATTTTAAGAGAGCCTATCATGTTGAAAATAGCATCAGATTTTAAGATGTGATAAGCAGGAGGAAGGGGCGAAGCTACAATAGGTGCAGGGGTTGCAATCGCACTTGGGCCCTGGAGCTTAGGGGGCCCCAAATGTTCATTTGGCCTATAAGAAAAGACTAATGCTATTAAAGACTTGCAATAACTGAAGCCCCTCGTTGTAGCTTTTGCATTGGGGCCCATGAATTTCAAGTTAACGCTACTGACAGGAGGAGTGTATCAGATTATTGTCAGTGTTTTGGGAACAGTTTCTCTAAACCTCATATGTTATTCCTGGTGTTTTCATGAATAACAGTCCAGTGGGACATTCTATTGAGTGATTGACAGTCATCTCTATATTACTGCATGTACAGAGATATTTGTCAATCACTGAGCAGGACCCCCTACTGTACTCATATGCACACACATTTTATGAATAAAAGACAAGATGTCCTGAATTTGTATCAACAGACCTATATTCTGTAATCAATCGTTAAAGAAGAGACGGCACTCACCCGGTTTGAGATCGGTGATTTATTCAGGGTATAACATTCCGTGCAGGGAGGGAGAGGAGAGCAGCTGACGACGGCACCGTTTCGCGCCTAGGCGGGATGACCCGTAGAAGCGCCTAGGCGCGAAATGGTGCCGTCGTCTTTAACGATTGATTACTGGACTGTTGTGCTTAGGACAGGCACCTCCCGTTGCCACCTGGTCGCCCCATATATTATCCGCCCGGCAAGCCGCTGGCTTTGGTGCCCCGATTTCCTCCTGTCATTCTTAAACCTATATTCTGTTCAACTTCTCCTTCTCCTATAGCATGTAACTGCTTGTACAAGTGTCGGGCCCACTGGGACGGGGGTACTCGGTACCAGACCGGGTCGGCTGCTGGGGAAGTCATGGGTGGTCCTGGTCCGGACCGTGTCCCGGGTTCGGCAATAAAAGGGGAATATTTACAGGGGATTGTCAGTCGTGACGCCACCCACTATATGCGGCCAGTGATGGGGCCGTCGCTGCTGCAGAACCTCCGGGGATGATGGAATAGCAGCTTAGATGGCATAGTTCCAGTGGGTAGAACTGTATTCCCCAGGGCAGTAAGGGTTAAGTCTATTGTGGAATGTTCAGTACGCTTACTGTGCAGACGCCACAGGAATCTCTCCTCAATGCTGGTGCTGACAGGCTGTGCTGTGGCTCTGCAGGTGGAGGGCTTTCTGTAATCCTGTATGGAGAGAATCGCTTTCATGCAGAGACACAAGGGAAGCAGATTCAGGGTTTTCCGTGTTTTACTCTCAAGTTCTTCAAGTCACTTTACACTGCAGTTACAGTTCAAGTACAATTCAAGTACAGTTCTTCACGTCTCAGTTCTTAATACACGGGCACACTCTCCCTTTCTGGGTTCCCTTTACTCTGCAGCCAGGTCTCTCTCCCTGTGACCCCTCACACAGTCTCTGTGTCCTTTCTGGGCTATTTACTTTCTTTGTACACTTGGTGGGTGTCTCCGGACAGTATGGCGGTGACTCGAGCCCCTGTGGGTCCTCCTGTTTGTCACTGAGCTGCCTGTCCTTTGGGGTAGGGACCCTAACGTGAAGCTGTGGTCCCCCGTCGTGTTGTTTGGCGATTCCGGGTAAACTACGGTCCCCTCTAGAGCCAACACTCTACTCAGCCCAGCCTCCAGCAGTCCTCAAGTGTGAGGCTCTACCAGGCTCTTTCTCTCTGCGTCTTTCAGTATTGTAGGAGGGCTACTCTGCCTGCAGTCGATAGCTTCAGCTGTATCTCTAGGGCCCGGACATCACCGTCCCTCTCTCTCTCCTCACACTCCTGGTGGTATCGGCCTCGGACGTGCTTTCTCTCTACTCCGGCTCACCCTGGCTCGGTACAGATTCTGCGCTCCTACACCTTACACTCACAGGACGAGTGAGCCCTTCTTTCTGCTCAGCTTAGCTCAACCTTCTGCTGTTCTCTGGCCTGTTCTTCGTCTTTGCTGTTCAGCTCACTATGGCCTACTGAACTCCTTCCTCCTCCCCCTCACTATTTCTACTGTCAAGTCACCTGACTACATGTGTGCCCAACCCACTTCTCTAAATCCACCACCCCTCGTTTGCCTAGAGTTACCAATCTCAGGCTGGATGCTGCCATCTACTGTACGTGGGTTGTGTGGGCTGTGAGGGTGTTGTTGTGCAACAATTGTCCTACCTGCCTGGCTGCAGTTCCCTTTTGTGGCCTCCTGGATGCAGGGGCGCCACACAAGTTACAAGTTTCCTTTAACCAAATGGTTCAGTTGCTAACAATGTTTTCCAACTTATTTTAGGATTATGCAAACATGTTCGTCTAATGTTTTATTACTGTAAAGTGATAATTGATTCTGTTAACAAATTATATCACTGAGAATTACTGGATATTGTAATTTAGAGTCGATGTGACATTAGTGACCACATCAGCTACTTATTACCATGCATCTGCAATAGCAAGCTAGATTGTGCATGACACAAGTGAAAGAAACATCAACAGAGATAAATAGTTAGATCACCATTAATGAAGTACATAGCCTTGCAACTTAAAATAAATAAAAAATGCTGTGTAACAAATGAGTCAGTGATGACTTTCAGCCAAAATAGTACAGGTTGGGCCCAAGAGAAAAATAAGGTGATCTTGTATAAGATTAACACATTTTCAAAGGTTTTCATTCATTATAAAATACTGGCAGAAAACATTGGAGTAGAGCCCATGTCCTTGTTGTATGTGCTGTAGGTTACATCTCATTGTGCTGGCTTGTTGCCTAGGGAAATTATCACTGGGATCCTCTAAAAGAGGAAATGTGTCCAGCCGAAGAACAGAATGTAAAAAGTCATAAAAAAGTCAAACTATTAAAATGTTTGAAACTGTTTGGTTAATGGCATGTGGTGCACTGCAATAGATTCTACCGGCTGTAAACACTTAATAGATTTATTCAGACATGGGATGCTCTTGTCCACTTTTAACTGTTTTCACTTTTATCTTTTAATTACGGGCTAGAGATTCTAAAATTAATTATATTCAGAAATATCATAATGTAAAAATGTAGATATCAGAAATTACATTCATAGCTACATTCATAAATTTAATGCAACTATATATATATATGTATATATATAATTATATATATAATTATATATAATTTTTCTTTTCATATAAACTTTTATAGAGCTGTTTCCAAATCTGCAGGCATAAAGGCCCTGTCACACGGGGCGACATCGCCGCAAATTACATAGGCGACGTAGGGGCGTGGCGCCCCTACGTCACCTCATGTAAAGGGGCGATGTCAGCGCCACTCTCAGGTCGCCTGGTTTCAGAGCAGTGCTCTGAAACCAGGCAGCCGATCTGGGGCGATGTGCACACATCACCCCATATAACCGGCCGCCGGCTACCTGTCAGGCGATGGGAGCCATAGGCTCCTATTGTCCTGCATCGCTGCTGGGGTTTCCAGACACCCCGGCAGCGATGCCGCCTGTCAGCTTGCCGGCGCGGGGCTGGAGATGTTGCCTCATGTAAATGGGGGATGGCGACGCTGGCGGGGTGCCAAAAACATGCGCGCACCCGCCAGTCGCCGACGACATCTCCAGCCCCGTCGCCAGGTGTGACGGGGCCTTTAGGAACAGATTTCTAAATATAAAATGTAATAGTATACACAACATATGCACCACAAGGTTCAGCACGTGAGCCATACATGGCACGTGTACCAGCTTCCCGATCTTTGAAGCTAACACCAGGTTATCACAGACAACCAGATCGGGTTGGAGTTGCAGTGGGGAGAGCAACTGATCGGTCTGTTGTTTTATTCCTTGTCACAGCTCTGCTGCAGTGTGTGGTGTTTCACCTAAGCAGATGAGCTCCCGCAGAATGTGTTGCCGCGTTGCCGGTGAGCTCAGCTCCCAACTTGGGAGTGATGTGAAGCTTAATTCAGCATAGGATGACAAGACTGAGGAGGAGGAAGAGGGGAGACAGGATGTATATGAAGAGGTGGAAACCCTGATTGAGGTTGGGCCCACTACTCATGGCATGGGTAGGATATATTATGGTCCAGTTTGAGAGTTTGTCTCATGCTCCACCAGGTTGAGCCAGTGTGCTGTGACAGAGAGGTATCGTCCCTGTCCACAAGTACTTGTCCATGTGTCTGTTGTAAAGTGGACCTTCGGTGTTGGTGAGAGCACGCTTTAAATTGTTTAAGACATACTGCTGTAACGCAGAGATGGCACACCGGGAAAAATAGTGTCGACTGGGAACTGAGTATCGTGGGGCAGCCACAGCCAACAGATCGCAGAAAGACTATGTCCCCACAAGCCTAAATGGCAACATCTCTACAGCTAGCAACTTCACAATGTGCGCATTCAATATTTGTGCTTGTGGGTCGAAGCTTGGTATTTATGCCTCCTTTCATCTGGGGCACGGACAACTGGATGCTTGGCTGGGACTAACAAGTGGGTGAGGTTGTGGTGTCCTGCATCTGTGCAACCGCAGCTTGTGAGCAAGAGGTATGATCACCCGCTTCCTGCCCAGCAGATAGGGAAAGACGGATCACAGGTGACATGGCAGTGGCTTGACCCGCAGACACCAATTTGGTACCCTGTTGTTCCACCCACCGACTAGTGTACTTGGCTGCCATGTGTTTCCGCATACTGGTGGTGCTTTGGTTGCCCTTGCCCTGGCCTCTGCTCAGCTTCATATGGCAGATGCTACATATGACAACATTTGGTTCAGAAGGACTATTGTTGCACCCGCAGGGACCGGGGTACTTGGAGCCAGACCATACTGTCTTTGGGGTGCCATGGTTTTGTGGTCAGGCTCCGTGGTCCCTGGTGTGGAAACAAAATTACGGGAATTGTTAATAAAGTCTATGGGGATATTTCGTGACGCCACCCGTGGGTCATGGACAATATGGCCACCACTGCCATGGGGTCTTCCGGGGACGGTGGTCCGTTGTCCTCACTCTCTGTTAGTCAGTACTCAGCTGAAGGGTGTCTCGGCATGGGGATGCTTCCCTTCTCCTCTACCCTCCAGGGAATCGCCACATCTACTCCTCTCCCATGGGAATAGGGATCGTCTCACCCAACTTAGTGTTCCTAGGTCCTTTCTGGAGTCTAGTTCCTCCACCCCTTTCTCTGGGTTCACTCTACTTCCCACTCACACGTAGCTACTCCCGCCAAGTGGCATGAAGCAACTTGGGCTCAGGGTCGAAGTGTGTGTGTGGGGGTGTTTTTGTGAGCTGACCGTCTTACCTGTCCCGCTGCAGTTCACCCTGTGGCCTCCTGGTTGCAGGAGCGCCATACTAATCAAAAACATTTTCCAGACAGCGGCTGAACGCACCCTTGCCCTGACTTGGGGCACAGAGGGATTGCTCTTGGCAACAATTGACACACTTCACACTCTGCTCAGACCAGTACCCCTTGGTGTCTTTGTTGGTGCTACGTATCCACCTTCTTCCTCTGTGCTGCTGTGCAGGCTGTGCGTGGAAGCGGTCCAGGTCGAATCAGTGGTCTCATCATCGACCACCTCGTTGTCTATGTCATCCTCCTTTATTGTTGATATTGTCGGCTGGCCAGATGGCAACTGTGTGCCATCACCATCAACCTCTACTTCTTCACCCGGTATTAAATCTTCTGTCCGTGGGTTTTCAAATATTTGGACATGAACAGAAGATACAGTTGAGGTCAAATGTATTGCCAACACCTGTTAGGTGCCACAGGTAAGTTACAGGTGCTGTTAATTACACAAATTAGAGAAGCATCACATGATTTTTCTAACAGTTCAATACTTTTGTCCACCCCCTTTTTTATGTTTGGTGAGGAATTATATCCAATTTGGCTTTAGGACAATTCTTTTTGTGTTTTTTCACTGAAGACAAATTAAATGAAGATAATAATACCAAAGAATTTGTGATTGCAATCATTTTCAGGAAGAAACTGAGTATTATCTAACAGAATTGCAGGGGTGTCAATACTTTTGGCCACAACTGTTCCTCCTCACGTTCCTGTTCAGTGTCGCGCAGTGAGAGGCCAGAGGCAACAAAAGGATATGGACCTAACAGATCCTCGGAGTGGCCAAGGTTGGGGTCAAATGTGCATACCCTGAGGAAGGTGCTGGGACAGCACTGAAACGCGTAGGTTAGGTTTTGATGAATAAAGGACCTTATGATGGTAATAACCTCTTGTAAAATCCTTTGGTAAAGAGTAGCAGCGCGGACCGTGCATACCATTCCTGTTTGATTCTTGATTTCCCGCGGTTTTTAGCGTGACGGTGGAGGTTCTGCAGCAGCTACCTTAAGCGTTCAAACTGGTTGTGGGTCTCACAACCTTAAAAGGTGAGTGGATATCTATATAATCCACACTGAAACACACAGTGTCTTTATGATAAGGCACAATCTGCGCCTCTTTTATCTCCTCTCTTTCTATGGTGATGAACTAGGAACAGGTTGAGAAAAGGATGGCTCAGTGTTCTCTGTATGGACAGAAGACAGTGTGGTTGTAGACAATTGGGTGTTGCTAGAAAATTTCATGGAGGCCTTATCAGCCATCCAAGACAGTATCTGCTCTTGCTCTTCTGGCTTCCAGACCCGTTTACACTCCAGACTAGGAAATTTTGCCAGCAACATGGATGCATCAACCTTATTCTATGTCCCAGACTTTGCCTTGTCGGGCACCACTGACAACCCCACGCCCACATACCTGTCCCTGTCCCTTCACAACAGTCTTTTTAGGAATTAGTTTTTCTGTCATAACTGCAGATGTTCAGATGCAGATATTGGGGAACAAGAAGCAGTTAGTGCTTTGTGGAAGGTAGCATTAAAGCCAAGTACTGTTTTGTGTTTAACACACAGCCCCACAATGGCACCAAAAAAATTGCCTTGAGGTTTAAGATGATGTATTACATGCACCAGTCACCACACAAGACAGTGTTGCTGGCTGCATGTCAGTTGTGCAATACCGTGCGTGCTATTTGGTATAAACACAGCACGGCAATGCCACAAAAAAATTGCCCTGAGCTTTAAGGCGATATTATTCCACGTTCCAGTCACCACACAAGACAGTGATGCTGGCTGCATGTCAGTTGTGCAGTACCATGCATGCTATTCGGTTTGAACACAGCAGCACAACGGCACAAAAAATTGCCCTGAGCTTTAAGGCGATATTATTACGCGCGTCAGTCACCACACAAGACAGCCATGCTGGTTGCATGTCAGTTGTGCAGTATCGTGCTATTCGGTGTGAACACCGTAACGGCACCAAAAAATTGTCCTGAGGTTTAAGGCTAAGGACTTTAAGTTTAAGACTTGCGTCATGCAATGTGACCCAAGCCTAAGGCGATATTCGGTTTGAACACAGCACCGCAACAGCACAAACAAATAGCCCTGAGGTTTATGGCAATATATATTACGTGCGCCAGTCACCACACAAGACAGCGGTGCTGACTGTGTGTCAGTTGTACAGTACCATGTGTGCTATTCGGTTTGAACAAAGCACCGCAACTGCACAAAAAAATTGCCCTGAGGTTTAAGGTGATATATTACGCGCGCCAGTCACCACACAAGACAGCGGTGCTGCATGCGTGTCAGTTGTGCAGTACTGTGCGTGCTATTCGGTGTGAACACAGCAATGCAACGGCAGAAAAATCGGCCTGCAGGGGTAAATGTGTCCCCAAAAATAACTGGGAAAACTGTCATTACTCTCTAATCTTATACTCTCAGCTCTGAGAAGAGCTGAAATATTGCTGACTGTACTGTGTGGTACTGTAAAGCTCCTGCCTGTCTCCCTGCTCTACAGTCACCTAGTACTGCAATTCTAGTAGCTTTCACAAGAGCTTTTGGGTTTTATAGAGGATTTCTGTATGATTTGCACAAGCACAAATCTCCCGATCAGCCGCTCACACTCTCCCTACACTAGCTGTGTCCTGCATGCAATGTACAGAAAATGGCGGCGGCATGACTTATATAGAGCTTATGAGTCATAGACTACAGCTCATGTATGACGCTGGGCGGCCAACCAATCATAGTAATTCCACAACCAAGAAGGCTGTGGCACTACCCGAATATTGCGAAGCGAGTAATGAAATACTCGTATTGCACCAAGTACCAAATACATGCGATTACACTTGCTCATCTCTACTCAGCACTCTTGTGCCATCCTTTCCACACCATTGTGCTTTGTCTCAAATCCATAAAGTGTCTCCCATGACACCAGCCCTATCCCACTCACAGGGAACCATCCAGAGTACAGCAAGGGCTGCCATTAGCCATTTTCTTGAACTGGTCTCTCTGAGATCAGTGAATACTTTGTTTTGTTGGTCTACTAGGCATTGCTCCCACCTAGCCAGAATCCTACTCCACACTGATGAGGGGCAACACCCCGAAACAGCTGTCTGTGGATGGATACCTGGCCTTGGTATTCCCTTGTCATATCTTTAAGCTTGTAAAGAGCTGGATATTGACTCAAAGGGCCACTTAATATGGTGGTTATCATGGCTAGGTCCTTCACTAGAGGAAGATCTGGCTAGTCCTGTGTTGAGACTCCTAAACGAGGCTCCACAGACTCTATTTGCATATTCAAAATTCCCAGGGGGCAATGGGCCTAGGAATTCACTGTGTTGAGCGCTTAAGCCGGCTGCCCGCAGTGTTTTCTTGAACTGGTCTCCCTGAGATCAGTGAATACTTTGTTTTGTTGGTCTACTAGGCATTGCTCCCACCTAGCCAGAATCCTACTCCACACTGATGAGGGGCAACACCCCGAAGCAGCTGTCTGTGGATGGATACCTGGCCTTGTTATTCCCTTGTCATATCTTTAAGCTTGTAAAGAGCTGGATATTGACTCAAAGGGCCACTTAATATGGTGGTTATCATGGCTAGGTCCTTCACTAGAGGAAGATCTGGCTAGTCCTGTGTTGAGACTCCTAAACGAGGCTCCACAGACTCTATTTGCCATTAGACAAAGGCTTTCTTGATGCAAGCACGCTGATTACCTGTTAATCCGAGTCTATGTAAAAGTCCACCACAGATGTACAATAAGGAACAGTTGCTGCCTGGGATGACCCCCACAGGACAAGACTCGAGTACCAATGCCAGTGAAAGTTCCATTCACATGCCTCCTGGACCACAATCCCAACTCTCATACGAATACAGCCTAATCGCTCCATGGGGCCTCTGTACCTACCATCGACACAGCACTTAGTGTTCTTGGAAAAAAGAGGTTATTTGGGGACACAACTGAGAATAATTAGTGAGAGGGATCGACCCCTGCAAGTTATAAGAACCAATAATTAGAGGAGAGAAAAGCTGCTTGCATACCAAAGGGTGATCACCAAAAAAAAAATCAAATTTAAATAATTTTATTCAGCAAAAAAGCACATCTGTAGACAGAGAGGATTTAAAAACAATTAAAAAGACTTCCGGTTCCGGCGCTGCCATTAGAGGACGCTGCTGAGGCAGCTCCGGAGCCCGCCATGATAATCCAGCCTAATCCCCAGGTCCCGGGTTTCCACACCTTTCACTAAGCCCAGTGGTGATCCCAGGATGACGGCGACCATGGACCGATACATCATCAGGGCCGGTGAGACCGAGATGAACGGTCCGGCCGCCGCGGCTGAAGATTCTGGCGGGAACGCGGACATGGCGGCTGCGGGGAAGCCCCGCCTTCATGTCCAGGAGAGGGTACACATGGAGGCAGGTGTGGAGCGCACTCATGTGAGAGGGGGTGAACTAGCCAATGCTCAGGGGAAACCGGCTGAACAGTCTCAGAAGCAGATGGGGCAGTCACCAGTGGTGGAAGATGGCAGAGGCGAGTCTGGGACATCACAGCAGGTTGATTACAAAATACTGGCAAAAGAAATGGCAGTTCACCTGGCTACAGATTTTAGAGCAGCGGTGGCCGAATTGGTAGCTGCATCTACACAGGAGATACACAGCAAGCTGGGGCAACACGAGCAGCAGCTTCAGGAAGTTGAGAGCAGAGTTGCAGTGATGGAGGACAGGGTGGAGGAACTGGAGCACCAATTACAGGACCTGCAAAAACGCTCCACATATGCGCTCAACAAACTAGATAACATCAAAAATAGAGCGCGCAGAAACAACTTAAAAATAGTGGGCTTTCCAGAATCTGTTCCCCCTGCTCAGCTGATAGAGATCTTTGAGGTTGAACTCCCAAAATCAATGGGTTTGACACATAGATGTAAGTTATGCAAGGAAACTGCATAACTTGATTGGATAACAGACACTCCACTCCTTTGCACTAAACTGGCTCTCAGGTAAATATCCAGTGACAGCACCACCCCTTCCCCACTTCCCTGAGACTTGACATAGATGTAAGACTGAACGCACACACAGGATTGGCCCTGCCAGAGACCCCCCACGCACTAATGCGGCAACTAGTTCTGCAAGGGATAAGGCACTTAACAACCGACGACATGCTATAGCAAAATATCTCAACCATAGGGACAAGGAGGAGGTACTCCGTGCATACAAGGCCAGACGTCAGCCTCTTACGATAATAGGCCACAAAGTACTGGTTTTTGCCGACTACTCTATAGAAGTCACTAACCGTAGGAGAGCCTTCAGCGAGGTCTGCTCTACTTTATACAGAAGGAATATCTGTTTCCAACTGGCGTATCCTGCTACCTTGAGATTTCGCTCTCGAGATGGCTTTATGGTCTCATTCACCGAACCTAAGAAAGCGATGTCAAAGGTGGCGGGAGGAGCTGGATCCCCCTCTAATAGGGCCTCTGCTCCTAACAGCCCAAAAGATTCGGAGATAGTGCCGGAGGACAATCATGATCTCACACTTGCCCCCGAACAAGATAAGGACTCTGCCAGACATTATAAATTACTATCGGACACTTTGGGGGATGGTGGGACCTCGAGGCCCATGACACCACGTCGACAACGGCAATCGGTGGCTAGATGGAATAAAAAAAAAGTGGGATGACCTGATTGACTTCCAAACGTATCGGTCCTCCCTTTGTTTTGATGAACATGAAACGGTCCTAATTCTTTGACTGAGGAGAGGACATAGCTGCAATTGAAATTTTCACCAGCTACTTTAAGACGTTACTTGCTGGAAAAGGAGAAGGGGACTTCACATCTCCGTGTGTGTTTTTTTTTTTTTTTCCTTCTCCCTACCTCTTCCAGCGAGCCAATGCAGTCGGGGTGGTTAACACGAGCTATACGTCGATCTTACCCTGGGTACACATTTAATCTGTTTACTGGGAGTATTGGCTTAATGATATGATTCCATACCACATTCTGTTCAGTAAGGGGTCATCAAAGAAGTAATTGGGGAAAAAAAATGTACCAGTTGGGCTATATATGATGTTTTTCATACCATAAGGAGACCTGGACTTGGACATGTTTGTAGTACTGTTTATATTACTTTTTTTTTTCATTCATGAAGGCCAGATTTATGGCGGGCGGATCCCAGTGTGGTCCATGCCATGGAGGAAAAAGGAGAAGTTGCAAAACTAGTGTTGTGTAGAAAGGGTGGGGGAGGGGGGAAGGGTAAAATTTTAAGGGATGGGGGGGGGATTTGGAGTCGCCATTGCCTTGCTTTTGCCTTCTTGATGCTTTAATATCCGCAGTCTGTACGTGTAAGGAAAAGTTTTAATCAAGCTGCCTTCTGACTTTCTTGAAAATGCTTTAATACCCTATTTTAATTGCCAACACTCACTAAAACTAAGCGCTCAAAATGGTTAGGTGGGTTTCCTGGAATGTGAAGGGACTGTGCTCCCCTGCAAAGCGCATGATGGTCCTCCGTCACCTTAACCAATCACATGCTGTTGTGGCATTGCTCCAGGAGACTCACCTAGTCTTAGAAGACTTCAACATACTTAAAAAATTATGGGTGGGGGAGATTTATGGTAGTGGTGCGGTCAACAAGAAAGCCGGCGTCCTGATATTGATACGCAAATCTTTGGCACACACAGTCATCTCATCCGACTTAGACAAGGAGGGAAGATTAATACATTTAATTCTGCAGATACGCAATGACACCTTTAGTGTATATAATCTTTACGCCCCAAATGTAGCTCAAAAACCTTTCTTCCAGAAAATACAAAACAGACTTCTAACAGACTTACACTGTCATCGCATAGTGGGAGGGGACTTTAATAGGGTGGTCTATGAGAGCGAGGACAGAAGACATACTAGACCTCGGACATCCAGTATGGTGGGGACAGCAACTTTCTCCAGTGGTGGCTTCCTGGAAGACCTATTCAAAAATTGTAATGTGATTGATGTGTGCCGAGTCATGCATCCGTTGGAGAGGGACTTTACTCACTTCTCTCATTCCCACAGATCTTGGTCAAGACTAGATATGTTCTTGGCCTCACACTTAGTCTTCCAGAAAGTTGTAGTAAGCTCGGTAGAAAATATGGTCATTTCTGACCATAGTCCAGTGGTGATGGAGACGAGAGATGAACATCAGAAGGGATCAGACTTCCTTTGGAGATTCCCTGACACACTAACTCGAGAGGAAAACTTTGTCAGACAGCTCAACGAATGGTGGTCCGAATATTCCACGCATAATGAAATACATCGCTCCGATCCTGCCCTCTTCTGGGAAGCGGCTAAATCAGTAATGCAAGGATATATAATGGCATTCAGTGTGGGGCTGAAGAAGCGGGTTAAAGAGCAATACATACAACTCAGTAAAAAGGTAAGGGAAGCATATTGTCTTTACAAACAGACGATGGCGGAGCGTGACAAAGACACCTGGTTAATAATCAATAAAGAATTTGACGTTTGGGCGGGAAGACGAGAGGATTTATATAAAAGCAGACTGGAGTTAGATTTGCATAGATTTGGGGATAAGGCAAGTCGCCTGTTGGCACGACTGGCAAGAGGAAGACTTCCGTTTTTCCCATTTTAGCTATCACTCACAAACATGGGAAAACATGGTCGGACCCGAAGGAAATAACCCGGGTTTTTGGAAACTACTTTGCATCTCTCTACAAGGATGATGCGGGAGAGGGGGTAGTGGAAAAGACATGGTTACACAGCATCAAAATCCCAGAACTGTCAGATGATGATAGGCAATTTCTAAATGCCCCAATTTCTTTAGAAGAGATTGATCAGAAAATCAGGCATTTAAATCCAGGTAAGGCTCATGGTCCAGATGGGTTTAACGGGGCCTTCTTCAGAGCTATTCGGGAGCAGCTGTCACCAGTCCTAAAAGATCTATTCAATAACATTTTGCAGGGATCTCAGAAAGGATGAATGTTGCCCACATCAAATTGATACCTAAGTCAGGCAAATCATTGACGGACCCCGCAAGCTATAGACCAATCTCACTAATTAACCAGGACCTGAAGCTTCTCTCGAAGATCATGGCCGATAGATTGGCTACTATCCTCCCTAGATTAATTCACCCGCACCAAGCGGGTTTTGTGAAAGGTCGCTCGACGACCACCAACATCAGAAAGGCAATGCTCCTCATAGATGTGGTGACCCAACGACAGAGAATTAGGGGGTCTGATCCGGCCGTGGTCACCCAAGATGCTGAGAAAGCGTTTGATAGTGTGAGGTGTCCATAGCTAGATCGGGTTCTAAACACCATTGGCCTAAGGGGACCCTTTATACAAATTATTGCTCCCTGTATAGCAATCCGAAGGCCTGAGTCAGCACCCCAGGCTTTTTGACTGATACGTTTGCTTTGGAGAAGGGAACGAGGCAAGGATGCCCGCTCTCCCCTCTCCTATTCAATCTGGTGGTAGAGCCTTTGGCTCTATATCTGGATTCTCACAATCTTTTTGAGGGTTTGAAAATAAGCAGCAAGGAAGAGAAGCTTTCTCTGTTTGCTGATGACATCATTCTTTTCAAGCAGAATCCAGTGAAGGATCTAGCAAGAGTCCTGACCACAATTGAAAGATTGGGTGTAACCTCTGGTCTGCGTCTAAATAGAAACAAATGCGAAATCCTCTTTATTAAAAAAAAAAGCGAGGAGGGGAGAGAGGACACTTTAGAAGGAGTACGGATCATAAAAGATAGTATTAAATACTTGGGCATTTATCTAGCCAGGACCCCAGGTCATACATATAGACTCAACTTTACTCCTATCATAACCAAAATTGAACAGGAATTGGCCAGGTGGAGGGGTCTACCTCTGTCGTTGTTGGGACGTAGCCATCTTATTAAAATGATCAGCTTCCCAAGATTGCTCTACCCGCTCCAGACGCTACCACTGTTACTGACCCATATAGATAACAGAAAAATAAATACCGCATTCTCAAACTTCATATGGAGAGGCAAGAAACCCCGAATTGTCAATCACACTTTGTTGCAACCCAGGGACAGAAGAGGGCTCCAACTACCTGATGTAAGAAGCTATAATCTTGTATGTATTATGCAGAATGTGTTGGATTTGATTAAGGGCACAAATAGATTCTCGGATGTTGAGTTGGAGGGAGAATTGGCGAAACCATGGGATCTCTCTTCTCTTTTACACGCACCACTCTCTCAATTACCGGGTTGCATTAAGCACACGACTATTTGCAGAGATACTATTATGACATGGAAGACAGTCCGAAAAAAATTACATCTTTCATGGAAAGTCTCGAAACATCTCAATCCGTGGACCCTCTGGGTCGTGACAACGCACTGTTCAGACTTTGGAGAGCCAGAGGGATTGAGACTTTAGCGGATCTCATGCATGCTGGAGAGAGGAGATGCCTGTCAGGTAGGGAAACCCTGACTAAATTCAATCTCCCCAAAATCCATATAATTCAGTATCAACAAATACGCCATCATCTTCTGTCCTGTCTGAATGACATATCGGGGGAATTAGATAATGACACGTGGAAAACTTTGATGGACCTACGAGGGGAAGACACATCGATCTCTCTTCTATATAATAGACTACAACCCACTTTGAGTTCAGGGGGGAAATGCAGACCTTTCTCAAGGTGGAAAAAACACTTTGATAATCCAGAGCTTGCCCAGGAACTATTAGAGGGTTGGATTATTTTGAGGAAAGCTGTTCCTAATGAAAGGTGGAGAGATATGCAATTCAGGGTAATGCATGGAGCCATATAAGGCTTCAATATTCCTCCCAAACCTGCCAACCAAATAAGATGGACGCAATGTCCGAAATGCGGAGTGCCCATGACACACTTGGAACACGGTCTCTGGTCTTGCCCAGGCTCTCAGAGGTACTGGGAGGGAGTTGGAAGACAGGCCTCGGGCTTTTTCATGAATGAGGGAAGACTTAACCCCATGCTTTGGCTTTTCCATTTTCATAGAGACAGGGCAGATTCTCGATCTCCTCACATATTGTTTCACTCTATAGCTATAGTGGCTAAACGGCTTCTCTTTCTGCATTGGCTGAAAAATACCACTCCAAATTTGGAGGAATTGCGCACAACTTTGGGGAAGACCCTGTTTTTGGAGTCAGTAGAAGCACTGAGAAATCCGAGCCTTTCAAAGAAATTTTTCTCTAAATGGAGAATCTATATAGAAAGAGAATTCTCGTAAACAGAAATCAGGACCTTTATGTCTCCTTTTAGGTCCATGTGGAGCCCACTGGAATGGGGTACTCTGTACCGGACCGGGATACTGCTGGGGGATGTCACGGTGGTCCTGGTCCGGACCGTGTCTCGGGTTTGCACAAGTAAATGGGGTGTATTTACAAGGGATTAGGTTTGTCATGATGCTACCCACGGGTTGTGGTCGGGGTGACCACCGCTGCTGCACAAACTCTGGGGATGATGTTTGGCAGCGTAGATGGAACGGCTCCCCGTCGGTAGAGCCTGGTTCCCCGGGGCAGTGGTAATTAAAGTCTGTGATGGTGGTTATAGATGTTGCAGGAAAGTAGGGGTAGTAGTAGAGATGATGAGAGTGGAGGCATTGGCAGTTTATGAGGGAAAGTGGGGCTTCAGCACAAGGATCACACACACTCACGTTTGTTGTCGTTTTCCAAGTCTTTACTGTGCAGATGGTAAAGTAGAAAATTGTCCACGGAGTCTGTACCGGGGCCGGGTTGCTCCCACCTGACCGGGTCCTTGGCTTCCTACTTCTGCGCTTTGTGTGTGGGCCTGCTGCCGCTTTTAACTGAACTGCTGGCCCTGTCTCCCCTCACGGGTACCAATCTGCTAGGCAACTTGAGTACTCTGTGTCACTGACCCCTCCGTATTGCTTTGCTATGGTACAGTGAAGATGGTGGACCTTCACTATCATGGTATTCATTGTCCTGTCTGTCTCAGGCACAGCACCGGATCTGGTATCCGTCCTAAGCGCCTCTCCGAGGTGAGTTTAGGGTAACTCCTTGTCCCGGATATGTTGCTCTGTTTCTCTGACTCCTTCTCTGAGACCTCTGAGCACCTCCACTTCAACTTGACTCTCCTCCAACTCCAGACTCCAACTCCAGACTAAACTAAACTCAACTCCACTAAACTAAACTAAACTGACTAACTATCACTCCTGCTCCGAGGTAAACAACATTAGCTCCTCCCACTCTTGCAGGTGCCACCTAAGCTCCTCCCACTTTCTAGTGTAGTGTTGTGTGGGGAGTAAACCTGTGTTGATGTTTATGTGGCACATTAACTCTTGGGGTGCCACATTCACATCATGGTATGCCCAGGAGGACTTGAAGGGGACATTGGGGAAATTGAAATGTACGGATTGAACTGGCGGGATTGATGGACTCAGGTATCATGAATGACTTTGGTTTTTGGGAAGGTAATGGCAGCTTTTGGGGATTAGGGGATGGTTAGGGATTTTGGAAGGGATAATGTATAAGAGTGAGTTACCTTCATTTGGTTAATATTTGGAAAAAAAAAAAGTCATCTTACTTATTATGACTGGAATTTATTTAATCTCAGACCCTATGCAGTTTATAGGGGTTGAGAACCAGATTTGATGGAAAATTTTATTGTTATATATAACTGATATATCTGACTATATGTAACCTATGTTAAAATGTATAATATGTAACTTACGGAATGTATGAGAAAACATCAATAAAAATGATGGTTCAAAAAAAAAAAAAAAACAATTAAAAAGGGCTTTGCGCAGAAAACCTACAGAAAGGCAGAAAGGAACCCCCTAGGTATCAAATGTAAGTACAGTTAGGGCCAGAAATATTTGGACAGTGACACAATTTTCGCGAGTTGGGCTCTGCATGCCACCACATTGGATTTGAAATCAAACCTCTACAACAGAATTCAAGTGCAGATTGTAACGTTTAATTTGAAGGGTTGAACAAAAATATCTGATAAAAAATGTAGGAATTGTACACATTTCTTTACAAACACTCCACATTTTAGGAGGTCAAAAGTAATTGGACAAATAAACATAACCCAAACAAAATATTTTTATTTTCAATATTTTGTTGCGAATCCTTTGGAGGCAATCACTGCCTTAAGTCTGGAACCCATGGACATCACCAAACGCTGGGTTTCCTCCTTCTTAATGCTTTGCCAGCCCTTTACAGCCGCAGCCTTCAGGTCTTGCTTGTTTGTGGGTCTTTCCGTCTTAAGTCTGGATTTCAGCAAGTGAAATGCATGCTCAATTGGGTTAAGATCTGGTGATTGACTTGGCCATTGCAGAATGTTCCACTTTTTTGCACTCATGAACTCCTGGGTAGCTTTGGCTGTATGCTTGGGGTCATTGTCCATCTGTACTATGAAGCGCCGTCCAATCAACTTTGCAGCATTTGGCTGAATCTGGGCTGAAAGTATATCCCGGTACACTTCAGAATTCATCCGGCTACTCTTGTCTGCTGTTATGTCATCAATAAACACAAGTGACCCAGTGCCATTGAAAGCCATGCATGCCCATGCCATCACGTTGCCTCCACCATGTTTTACAGAGGATGTGGTGTGCCTTGGATCATGTGCTGTTCCCTTTCTTCTCCAAACTTTTTTCTTCCCATCATTCTGGTACAGGTTGATCTTTGTCTCATCTGTCCATAGAATACTTTTCCAGAACTGAGCTGGCTTCTTGAGGTGTTTTTCAGCAAATTTAACTCTGGCCTGTCTATTTTTGGAATTGATGAATGGTTTGCATCTAGATGTGAACCCTTTGTATTTACTGTCATGGAGTCTTCTCTTTACTGTTGACTTAGAGACAGATACACCTACTTCACTGAGAGTGTTCTGGACTTCAGTTGATGTTGTGAATGAGTTCTTCACCAAATAAAGTATGCGGCGATCATCCACCACTGTTGTCATCCGTGGACGCCCAGGCCTTTTAGAGTTCCCAAGCTCACCAGTCAATTCCTTTTTTCTCAGAATGTACCCAACTGTTGATTTTGCTACTCCAAGCATGTCTGCTATCTCTCTGATGGATTTTTTCTTTTTTTTCAGCCTCAGGATGTTCTGCTTCACCTCAATTGAGAGTTCCTTTGACCGCATGTTGTCTGGTCACAGCAACAGCTTCCAAATGCAAAACCACACACCTGGAATTCACCCCTGACCTTTTAAATACTTCATTGATTACAGGTTAACGAGGGAGACGCTTTCAGAGTTAATTGCAGCCCTTAGAGTCCATTGTCCAATTACTTTTGGTCCCTTGAAAAAGAGGAGGCTATGCATTATAGAGCTATAATTCCTAAACCCTTTCTCCGATTTGGATGTGGAAACTCTCATATTGCAGCTAGGAGTGTGCACTTTCAGCCCATATTATATATATAATTGTATTTCTGAACATGTTTTTGTAAACAGCTAAAGTAACAAAACTTGTGTCACTGTCCAAATATTTGTGGCCCTAACTGTATATACAGCTCCTTTCAAAAACCTGATATCCCAATGATTACATTGTGTTGTGTTGGTAACACATCAGAACAATTTTTAAATATATGTAAATCAGGTGCAAGATATAGCAGGGAAATAAAAAGATATCTCCACAGTAGGTAAGGAGAAATAAGGGAGGATTTGGGACGCAGTACAACCCTGGCGTGCAGATCTTTGTAGATAGATCCTGGCAAGCGGTCCTTTGTAGATAAACAACTTAGATGTGCAATTGATAGAGATTGCTGAGAAAGATGCTGTGTTCTTGACCAGACTAGGTAGTTGCAGGTTATGGAGAGCAAGAGAAAGCTAAATCAAAGCAAATTAAATATCTACAGCTAGGCAGGTAACAATGATAAAGATATATGGATCAGATAAACAGACCTAACTTATGCCAGAAAATAGTACAATGGCACTCAAAATGTGCCAGGAGGATTCATGTAATCCAGAATGAGCAAATCAACTCAAAACTCTGGTCAAACCTAGTGGTCAACTCAAATAATGTCAAAAGTCAAAAGGATAAGCATGGCCACAAATGCTCTGAGGGGGCTGTGCCCATATAGTAAGAAATAGATACCTAATGGGGATGATCCAAATGAATAGAAGGGAAGGGGGACCCTCTCTTATTACGGTATGCCCGAGGCGTATCGTTACAGACGTAACTTCTTAAGGGGAGGCAGATCCATATATCTTTATGATTGTTACCTGCCTAGCTGTAGATATTTAATTTGCTTTGATTTAGCTTTCTCTAGCTCTCCATAGCCTGCAACAACCTAGTCTGGTCAGCAACACAGCTTGTTTCTCAGCAATCTCTGTCAATTGCACATCTAAGTCGTTTATCTACAAGGTCCGCTTGCCAGGATCTATCTACAAAGATCTGCTCGCCAGGGACCTACTGCGTCCCAAGTCCAGCACTAAAGGTACCTTTACACGCCGCCACAACAGGATGGATACCAACGGCAACTTCACGTGCACGAGCACGGGCGAACGGTTATCAACGGGAACCGCACCCTCTTTACACGCCGCCACAAGGTGCGCTACGCTACGCTACATCTACAGCTAGCTACATCGCCGGGTGTCGCAAGTAGCCGTCTGTAGCTCAGCGTACCAGCTTTACACACCGCCACCACAGAGTGATCTGGGAGCAACAAAGGCAGGACGTAAAACAAATAGGCGTGCCACAGACCTGTACGCCGCGCCCAAACCACAACCATTGGCCAACACTACGGAGTTGTGATTGGGCACGACGGAAAGGGCGGATGGCCGAGACGTGCCGTACTAGTGAGCGGAGTGTGGCACGGAATAAGCACCTGTGACATGGCGGAGCCTGGCGAATGCATCGAAATCGATGGTAATGGGTCACGCTAGAGCGGTGGCCAGTCACATATCCCGTGTGTATTAAAGTAGCGGTCCGGGGCTATGTGTGCGTAGTACAAGTGTTTGCCTTGTCACGCACGATCAGCGCTTGTGACAGCCGCGTGTGCCGATTGCACTGAGGTGCGTTTGTGTGGCACACATTAGCGGCTTACAAAAGACAGTATGTGCGTTTTCTGTCAAAAATCTGTGACAACTGTGGCGAAGTATGTGTATGTATCCAGGCTGAATGGGGTTTAATATATGTGCTGACAGATGTGAATGTAGTGGAACAGCTTCCAAGGCACCAAGTCAAAGATCTGTGTGACAGTGTATTAGCAAACACCTGACAAGAATATGTCCTGCATCAATGTGCTGTGTGCAGGGGACCCTCTGCCTACAACAAAATAAAGGATCATGTACGCACAATGGCCACAAACACTGTTGGGCAAAAGACTTTCAGAAAAACATGGCTACCCACACATATTGTGTGCACAATCCCAGCCAATAGGTGGCTATGACATCCCAGGCCCCCACCCAACCCTGCATCACATTGCCCTCCTCCACCAAGTAATCAGGCTCACACAGATGATGTTGGATCCAACAGAAAAAGGTTTAATATATTGCATGCATCTTGACCTTGTCTTGTGCAAACAAAATATACATAAAGTAAAAACAATGTAGAATTCAAGAGCAGGTGACATTAATCAGCCACATTCAAGGGATAAGCAAATCACCACACATTGCAAACTGTGCATGGAAAAAAAAAAAAACAAAAAAAAAAAAACCTAAACTAACTAACTAACTACATAATGAAAACTCATGCACATAATGAAAACAAAGATAATGAAAAAGGTCAACCAAAAATTAAAGTGGTGCAGCTAACCTGCTGTCACCTCCATTGAAACCACAAAAAGCAACTCCCAGAGCCAGCCACATTATATGGCCTGGTCCTGCCAGCTCACTGCACCAGACCCATTGAAGTAGGAGCAGTAAGCGTCTCTACTGTCCCTGGCCTCCTGCCGAGTGCGGCCATGGCTCTGCGGCTGGAGTGGCACAATCACATGGCCATCATCACGCCAAGACCCTGGACGGAGCTCCCCTGTTGTAGCGTCGGCATTATCTACATAACCTCCTGGCGTGTATGATGCTGTATCCCTACGACGCAGGAAGTTATGCAGCACACAGCAGGCCACCACTACCGCGTCAATAGACTCCGGTTTCATATGTATAGGCGTATGAAAAATCCGGAATCTATTCGCCATTATCCCAAACGCATTTTCAACCACACGGCGGGCCCGGGATAGCCGGTAGTTGAAAATGCGTCTCTCAGAAGTAAGGGCCCTCTGGGGATATGGCCGCAGTAGGTGTTCCTGAAGTGGGAATGCTTCATCCGCCACAAACGCAAAGTTGAGATGTTCGGTCGTGTCCTCATTTGAGGGTAAGTTTAGCCCACCATTCCCTAGTAGTGTTGCCAAGGAGCTTAGGGCAAACACCCCCCCATCTGAGTTGCGACCAGGCATTCCAACATCCACGTAGAGGAACTCATAGTTGGCATCTACTACAGCCATGAGGATTATACTACAATACCCTTTGTAATTGAAATACAAAGAGCCAGAGTGGCCAGGTTTGGTAATCCTCACGTGCTTACCATCCAATGCCCCGCCACAGTTGGGGAAGTTCCACCGGGTTTCAAACCCTCGGGCTACTTCCAGCCATTCTGCGGCGGTTAAAGGCATTTTCATGTAGGCTGGCTGCAGAACTCTCCAGATGGCCCAACACGTTTCAGGGATCAGGCGGCTCAGCAGGGGCAGGGAGACACGTGACACGTATGTGAGGGATGTCATGGACTGCCCTGTAGCCAGGAACCGCAAAGTGATAGCCAACCGCTCAGCAGCTGATACTGATGGCCGCATAATAGTGTCCTGACGCGCTATCATTGGCCCAACACGCTCCAATAGGAAGGTGAAACAGTCCTCGGGCATACGGAGATAGTTTCGGTAATCATCAGGACAGTTAAGCTCCAGCTCCCGCAACAGCTGCATGTGGCCCCGGGTTTCCCGCCTCAGAAGCCAATCACGGGTCCACAACCGCCGCTGTCTGCGCCTCATCAACCTTTCATACCGATCCTGATACCACATTTGCTCTTCCACCAACGCAAGAGCCACGATAACATTGCGGTCATGGATATTCTGCATCCTCAATATCAGCACCTGTAGATGAGAATACACAACATGAGTACATAGACCAAAATGTGGCCAAGTCAGCAGGTTCAGCAAGCCACACCTCTTTTCCATTACACACTATAGCCAAGAGGATGGGATCTCTCGTGTGGGCCCAAAACACATCCCTGAAGCAAGGACGCCAAACACACAGTAGTCACCCCAAACAACATGGAACACGGCGATTGAGAGTGGGCTCCTCTACATCAACGTCAATGGGAGGTCCCAAAATTCACACATCTGCACCTAGGTGAGTTAGAAAGGGACATGTGTCACCAATAATGTTGCTCAAACAGGTCCCATAATCCATTACACAGCCCATAATGTCAATTGATTACAGTAAAAATGAGAAGAATAACGAATGTGACGTACCACGATATGGAAGGTTGAGGAAAGGCTACATGAACCAAACAACATTGCACATGACTGCGGATGCTTAGACATGGTTTCATATGTTTTGTAAGGTGTCATTTTTAATACACATCTATGCCATGTCTGGCGCGCCACACCTCAAAGCCCTGTGTAATCCCATTCCCGTTGGACACAGTCTCCATTGGCCACAACCAGTATGCAGAAATCGATCCAGTCGACATGAGTGACACAGTTCTGTCTACAGTCATGCATCCATTCTCCTGTATGTCGTCTGGAAACAAACACAGCAATGTATCTCAACAAAAGTGTCAAGGCCCACACAAAATGCCGTATCCTAATCCACACAGTACACTATATCTCGTCCCCAACCATACAAAGCCCTATATCGGCCACTACAGCAGTCTCCGGCGCTCTCCAAGAACATCAACATATGCACCCCACCCTGCGCAAATTCCATGTGTGTCCACAAAAACTTACCTAATGGGTCTGGCCAGCAAGCGTAATGTTTGGCGGCATGGGCAGCTTTTAAAGGGCCGCCAACCTATCACGATTCAGCGATCTCCACCAATTAGCGGAAGTCTAATCCGCACCCAGGTGCCCCATCAGGATGTGCATACTTGTGTCCGCTGTGATTGGTCTCCCGGACTATAAAGGCAGGTCAATGGCCACTGCACCTTGTCCAGACGTCGATGTGCATTGAGCTACTAGTGTCCTGTTTGACTTCTGTTGCTCTGACGGTAAGCCTCTTTAGCGGTTTCTAAGAAAATGTAATGAACGCAGCTGGTTCTGGCACAGGCAGCTTAGGCGATGTGTGTATGGCCATGTTTGATGCGGCATGCAAATATTTAACACGTAATATTAAATATGTGTACCTTATTCTGTGTCGCACAATAGCCAGGTAGTGCCTCTACTTATATAGTGTAAGTATGCATTGCACCTTCTGCTTTTTGGCAATGGCAAAAGAGCAAGGTGTTATTTCTTTGGCTGGTACTTCACATCAACATTTCAGGGGTTGTAGAATTGTGCCGGACATTCCAGGGATGTTGGGTACATGTGTTAAAATGGTACTTCCACGTCTGGAGGAACACCTACATGATCATCTGGGTGCACATTACATGTAGTATGTGCAGTGTTGGCACACACCCAGGCCGCCTTTCTCATATAGTGACCCCTAACCATTTTGGACACTGGCCAGGTACTAGTTAGCACACAACGTGTTTGGTCACATATTGCCCTCTACCGGTATGTACGCACACACCGTGTCAAGGTGTGTTGCAATAGGTACATTGGGGACTTAAATCACGTTTGAAACATCTGTAGGTGGACACCGATATCCGGTGCTGGATATTGGCTGCATACATGTGTTTGAGTTTGTAGCGGTCTGAGATAGAGAAAATGGGCCACTCATGCACAGTTTCACTCCACAAAATAGCTGCATAGATTATCCCTGTAGAAAGTTAATGATTATGTGTATCATTGTGGCAAGTTTTGAAATGTCGGTATGGCTAGTGTTGTGACTGTGTGTTTTTTGTGTGTTTTGTCATCGGCAGATGCCGAGGGGTACTGTGGAATTGGAATCCCAGCTTCTCACGGAGTATCAGCGGCACGAATGTTTGTGGCGCAGCTCGCTGCCCGAATATAAAAATCGGGCAGCGAGGGCCGAGGCCTACAGGAGTCTTGTGGCTCTGGCAAATCGTTTGGAGCCAAGGGTAGGCAAGACGTGGGACCAGCATATGGTGGCACTTAAGATCAAAAACATGAGGTCGGCGTTCATGCGGGCTCACATTCTGTACCAGCGGCGTCGCTCAGGGGCTGGAGCTGAGGAGGTACCATCACCTACCCTATGGTACTATCCCCTCTTCACCTTCATCCTGGGCGAGGTTCGCCCGCATCAAACGACGACCAACTGCCCCGTTGCTGCGTCCCATGTAGGCCCGGCTGCATCACCATCTGCGCCACAGGAGGTGGGTAATTGTGTGACAGTGGTGGCCCACAATGTTTCCTTCACATGTGTGCTTCTATAAATCCTTCACACCAAATTTGTTGGCATATTTTCCTCCTTGCTGCGGCAAACCTTGGGGTGTCAATCTATCTGCCCTCCTTCCATGACTTGGAAGACTTTTCAATTCTATGCTTCCAGCCGTATTGCAATGTTGCTTCTTCCACAACATCTTGGTATGTTTAGGTTACTTATTTAAGGGTTTCAAGATAGCAGGTGGTTTGTTCTCAAACAGCCACATAGTACCATGTAGTTAATGGTGCTGCCACACATGTGTGTTGGCTTTGTTGCCAGTGGGTTAAAGGTAGTTGACAGAGGGGTGGATTCTCACCATAATAGGAGTCCTAATGGAAAGGTGGCCAATATGTGTCATTGGGCAGCACAGCCCCCAGTATCAAGGTGTTGTGGTGACATGTCCTAATATTGGGGTACGGCTCCGTGACAAACACCGAATTATGTATTGAGCTGAGTTCCTGGAATGGTCGAGGTGAGTGTACAGGAGAACCACTGGTGTTGGGGTCTTTAACCTTTTTTGCTTTACTGTGTTATTCATCATTTTCCATTCTGGTAGTTGGCCTTGGTGTGTGTGGGAGTGCTATATTGAGTCCTGTTGTGAATGTATACAGTTGATATTGCCTTCACTAATGGTTTTTCTTTTTTTTCTCCACCCACAGGCCCCAGAAGAGGACGGCTCCATTGCCGAGGATTCTGTCGCTGATGATGCTCAGCCCATGACATCTGGGGCTGAGCAGGAGGGCGGGGCGAGTGATGTGGGTCCAGGCCCAGGTCCCAGCTCCGGGATCCGTCGCCGCCGACGTCCTGCACCACCAGAGACGGAGCTGGCGACCTGGGCCCGACGCGTGCTGTTGGATGAACAGCGGACCCACATCGACAGCGACGCCCTCTACATGAGCGACAGAATGCGAGGGATGGAGCCGCTCCAGAAAAAGATCCTTCTGAGGGTCTTCCACAATGCCGCTGATGCTGCCGATGATGGGGCCCTTCAATGGGGCTGCCACGTCCCCCCCCCCATGCAACACACATTGTGGCCCCTTTCACCAGCTGCCCCATCTCGGCCCGTGAGAAGACCGGCCCCGCCACAGTCAACCCCTCCCCCCCCAACACGTCGTCGTTCAACAAGACGCTCTCAGGCAGGTCGGGGCTGCCCTGAGAGGAGGGGGGATCCGGCATTGTCAGAGCCGACAGAGGAAGAATAAGTTGGACACTAGTAGCCAATGCACAGAATTGGCAGTCTGGACTTTATAATTTGAGGAATCTCCTTTGATTTGTTAATTTTCTGGATTGACTTTTGCCCTAAATTTTTTTTTTTTTTTTTTTTTTCAAAAAACATCATATTCTTTGTGATTTAGTTTTATATCCAGGCTGGATTAAAATTGTTTGATTCACACAATTGTGTATTCATTTAGGAATAAGGATTGTGGGGGTTTTTGTGGGTGAATGGTATTGTGGCCAATAATAGGTTTCCCCAAGCCACACAATATGGGCCACTGGTCGCTGAGCAGGATCAGCATCGGTTCATTTGGAATGTCTTAGCACATTCACAAAGGGATGTTGTGATGTGCCTCACATAGTTAGCTTATGGTGAGGTTTGGTCACCAAATATTAGTAAGGTCACATGAAGGAGCGTACAACAAAGTTACAACAGCATTGTATTGTAAACATACATGTGTCACAGACATTTGCCATCATACACAGAATGGTTAGGCCAGATGGGGCTAGCCAGTCCACACTTGTGATGGTCCCAATGTGGGACAGTATAGGGATTGTAGGGCAGATTGGCCTAGCCAGTCCACACTTGTGATGGTCCCAATGTGGGACACTATAAGAAAAGAGCCCAACGGGGGCAAAAAAAATACAATAAAAATATTTTCACTTTTGCAAGGCAACAAGCCAACGTGTGAAAATTTTAGGGTCCAACAAGGACAACTGTTTGTGGGGCCATGTTTGGCCAGGATACAATGCATCCCTCAAATTCATGGGTGTGATCCATGGTGTGGGTGTAGGGCCGCCAGCATTTGAGCCAGGCGGGCAAGGTCCTGCAGGCCACGCTGTAGAGCCGTGGTCAAACGGGCCACAAATGCCTGATGGGCCTGGATGAATTCCTCCATGGTAGGGGCACCTGTATTGGGAGTAAACACACACTTTAGTACACAGTCGTCACTGCTGATGGTTAGTCATGACTGGCCACAACCATCCACTTACCCTGTTCCTCCAAATCCAGTTCACCATCAGACGGGGAGGGAGATGGGGTCAAGCTCCATCCATATGAGCCCGCACGTTCACCATCTGCAAAAATGGTGAACCAACATGGTTTACTTTGTTTACATAAATAGTTTGGGCCCAGATGAAATGTAAGCAACAGTGTGCAGGGTGTCTGTGGCAACATAACACACTTACCACCATAGTCACTGTGTGGGGACATGGTCACCCCAGGACTCGCCACTGAGCTGGAGACAGTGGGAGGTGGTGTTACTCCCGGGCTGGGGCTCCGTGGCCACATTATGTGGTTCAGGGGTAATAGTGGTCCTGGGCTACGGGGCAAACACTCCTCTGGCCCGCCAGGTACTTGCAGCTCCTCGCCCTCCTGTGGGGAGGTGATGTGTTCCTCCAGCAGCCAGGCAGATGAGGACAGCTGGTCACACTCCAGCGGGCTGCCAGGTGCTGACTGGTCCTCCACGTCCTCTGTCCCGGTGGGTGACGGCACGTCTGGCTCCTGAGGCCCGGGGGAAGGTGTTGACCCTGGGGACAAGGGTGCCACTTGAGCCTGATGTGGCGGGGTTCTTGATGGGCCACCTGGGGGTGGGGCATGGGGCCCTTCTTCTGATGAGGATTCAGCATCTAGTTTGATATTTGAACATAAAAGACGTAATAAGATCATGCCTACACATTGTTGTCCTACAAAGAGCTTGTGTGGCTATGTATTTGACGGCTAAGCCTGGGGTCACACACACACAGATATGTGGCCAGATATTGTTCACAGATCTCTGGTTGCAGTGAAAGCATGGACACATTGTTCCATTTTGAGGCTGTCTCCAAATGTAAACATGTGACCATGATTTGACTGCAAACAGAGATCTGCAAACAATATGTGTGCAGATATCTGTGTGTGTGACCCCAGCCTTACTTAGCATCAACCAGGTGATGCTGGATGCATACACTCATGTTGTATGCATGGACTGTGCGTGTGAGACATTTTTAGGCCTGACTGGATGAGCACAACACTGTGAAGATGTGTTTGATTGTGTAGGCCACACTGTCCCTTGTCATATGTTTCCATCATTTTTTGTGTATTGTGGGACATGCACATGTGGCGGTGTGTGTTTTGGGGCAACAATTACTCACCACGCAGCCTGGCAATCCTGGCACGGATGTCCAGTATGCGACCTGGGCACTTATGCTTCAAGTCAGCGATCTTTTTTTGGATCGCTTTGACTGTCCTCTGTACCCCCAGTTGGCAGAGCAGGGCCCGCTGGATCCGCCGCACGGTGCACCGATTGCGCAGCCTGGGGTGCCGGTGGTGATGGTGGCCCCAATAGTCCCGACGGTCGCACTGATCAATGAGGATGATCAGCTCCGCCATCCCCCATGTTGCGGCGCGGTGCACGGCTGCCATGACTGCTATGGTGTGTGCAGAGGCGGGGCTGGCACCTTGCAGGCAGAGTGAAAATGAAACCAACGTCATGACGTCATTACGGCCGCTGTCGGGGTGACGCACCTTTATAAGTAGCCCAACGCGCAGTGACCCGCCCGACACACTTATGCGGCCCCTACTGCAGAAGACCCACAGTGCAGTCCTTACAACACGACTCTGATCTGTCTACTGAGTAATCTCCTCCGATGTGCTATGGGATTGTGTGCATCTGTGTGCGCGCTGCGCGCAGTGCCAGACCCGGAACACTTCTACGGCAGCTGCTGTGCAATAAGCCAGAGCGGTACGTAACACACACTTGTGCGCTGTGTACAGCATTATTCGTTATCATGTGTTGAGAGGATGTGCACACTGTATGTAGATCATGGGCCATTTATGATTTTACGTTCAACTGTGTGTCCGCGTAATTGTACTACTATATGATCGTGCAGACGGCGCGTATGTGTAGTGCTGAAGGGACAGCTCATCCAAGATGGAGGGCTGTGAGGCAAGGGCCAATCGTAACGCAGCATCTTCCACCAATGATCGCTGAAGGGGCGCGGTATCACGGAGCCTGGGTGACGCCTTAGCCACATTGCAGCTACATCGCCGGATGTCCCGAGTTCCCTTCTGTAGCTTCTTTACACGCCGATACAGCTCGCTACAATCGGCGATGTAGCCATATGTTTATGGGCAGTGCACGGATACAGAGGTATCTGTAGCCGGCTGTGTCGTCCCGTCTTCAGACGCCGCTACTACGGGCGATATTGGCGCGACAAGCTACATTTGTAGCCTGTAGCGGGTTGTATCCATCCTGTTGTGGCGGCGTGTAAAGGTACCTTTAGTGTTCTTCATACATTCACGCATCTGATGACACTTCCTGTCTAAATATGCCTAACACAGTTTTATTATGCCTTTTATAATGCCTACTCTCTACCCCCAGTTGGTGGACCCACTAGCTAGACTATAATACTTTCATTTTACTCTAAATATCAGAGAGAGGTTTTTCACCTTGGCTAATGAGTGACAACATACACAGAACTATTTTTACATTAATATGTAACATGTCAGAATATATACACACAAATCTGTGACACATCAATATATATAGACATTTCCCAGGGCAGAGGCAACAGGGCCCTGTACCCCTCTTACAGAATCAGCATTAAAGAACAAGGCCAAAGTATGATAAAAGCAATGAACTTTTAATTGTGGTCCAATAGACAATATGTGGTACATGTGATGTTTTGGTCACAAATGATCTTTATCACACATACACTAAAAGAACAATAAAGAGAAAACTATTTGAAATAGCAAAAAATAATTAACAAAACAACATTTAAAGCATACACATCAGCAGTTGAAATGTAAAACACCATGAACAAGCAGATATTCCTTTTTGGTATTTAATACTTGGTTTCGTAATACATGGCCAATAAACACTGGCTCCATTAGCCTAATCATATGACTAAAAGCATAATTTTATGATGTAAAGAAAATATTCATAAAATTCATACTAAATATGTCTGACCACAGTAATGTAGGTAACTAGGGAAGGTGGTACTAGCGGGGATCATGACCACCATGGGTATAATGGAGAGTGCTACGGATTCGCTGATTCGACTGTCAGCATATGTTAAATAGCCCGTTAAGAACATCATATCCGGCATTCATGGCTTGCAATGGTTGGCATGAGGCAGGATATGCAGATCTGTGGCACAATATCCGGTAAAGTTGCAGAACTGACGTCAGTGGTTGGGAGATCTGGATGTATATGAAATGATGTCACAGTGCATTTCAAAGGAATTTAAAACATGATGGGCATGAATGATTAAAATTTGAAACAAAAAAGGAAAACAGTGGAAATGAAAAGGTAGAATAAAGGATGTAAAATTTGATGAGTACTAGTTACAGGACAATAGAGAAATACAGTTGTGGCCAAAAGTATTGACACCCCTGCAATTCTGTCAGATAATACTCAGTTTCTTCCTGAAAATGATTGCAATCACAAATTCTTTGGTATTATTATCTTTATTTAATTTGTCTTCAATGAAAAAACACAAAAGAGAATGAAGCAAAAAGCAAAACATTGACCATTTCACACAAAACTCCAAAAATGGGCCAGACAAAAGTATTGGCACCCTCAGCCTAATACTTGGTTGCACAACCTTTAGCCAAAATAACTGCGATCAACCACTTCTGCTAACCATCAATGAGTTTCTTACAATGCTCTGCTGAAATTTTAGACCATTCTTCTTTGGCAAACTGCTGCAGGTCCCTGATATTTGAAGGGTGCCTTCTCCAAACTGCCATTTTTAGATCTCTCCACAGGTGTTCTATGGGATTCAGGTCTGGACTCATTGCTGGCCACCTTAGAAGTATCCAGTGCTTTCTCTCAAACCATTTTCTAGTGCTTTTTGAAGTGTGTTTTGGGTCATTGTGCTGCTGGAAGACCCATGACCTCTGAGGGAGACCCAGCTTTCTCACACTGGGCCCTACATTATGCTGCAAAATTTGTTGGTAGTCTTCAGACTTCATAATGCCATGCACACGGTCAAGCAGTCCAGTGCCAGAGGCAGCAAAGCAACCCCAAAACATCAGGGAACCTGCGCCATGTTTGACTGTAGGGACTGTGTTCTTTTCTTTGAATGCCTCTTTTTTTCTCCTGTAAACTCTATGTTGATGCCTTTGCCCAAAAAGCTCTACTTTTGTCTCATCTGACCAGAGAACATTCTTCCAAAACATTTTAGGCTTTCTCAGGTAAGTTTTGGCAAACTGCAGCCTGGCTTTTTTATGTCTCGGGGTAAGAAGTGGGGTCTTCCTGGGTATCCTACCATACAGTCCTTTTTCATTCAGACGCCGACGGATAGAACGGGTTGACACTGTTGTATCTTCGGACTGCAGGGCAGCTTGAACTTGTTTGGATGTTAGTCGAGGTTCTTTATCCACCATCCGCACAATCTTGCGTTGAAATCTCTCATCAATTTTTCTTTTCCGTCCACATATAGGGAGGTTAGCCACAGTGCCATGGGCTTTAAACTTCTTGATGACACTGCTCACGGTAGACACAGGAACATTCAGGTCTTTGGAGATGGACTTGTAGCCTTGTGATTGCTCATGCTTCCTCAGAATTTGGTTTCTCAAGTCCTCAGACAGTTCTTTGGTCTTCTTTCTTTTCTCCATGCTCAATGTGGTACACACAAGGACACAGGACACAGGTTGAATCAACTTTAATCCATGTCAACTGGCTGCAAGTGTGATTTAGTTATTGCCAACACCTGTTAGGTGCCATAGGTAAGTTACAGGTGCTGTTAAATACACAAATTAGAGAAGCATCACATGATTTTTCTAACAGTGCCAATACTTTGGTCCACCCCCTTTTTAATGCTTGGTGTGGAATTATATCCAATTTGGCTTTACGACAATTATATTTGTGTTTTTTCATTGAAGACAAATTAAATGAAGATAATAATACCAAAGAATTTGTGATTGCAATCATTTTCAGGAAGAAACTGAGCATTATCTGACAGAATTGCAGGGGTATCAATACTTTTGGCCACAGCTGTATGTAAAAAAAGTGAAAATAAAATATTAATGTGATATGCATTGGCTGGGGGGCCAGTCTCTCATGGACAGGGAGACCAGTGCTTATGCAGTGCTGCTGCAGGGCTGGTCTCCGCAAAGCAGGGAGATCGGCACCCCCCACTCAGCTCTGCTAGTTCTGCTCACCATGCCCATGGTTCCATGTGGCCATCTACTTACTTCTCTTCCAGGAACCTGCATCCTCGTGGCAGGTTTCCTTGGAATGTTCTAAGGATATGCACCCCACATCCTGAACGCACTTAATGGAGCAGTACAGCTGTTCCCTTTAAGAGTTCTCACATAAAAGGCTTCCTCCTCCTAAGGGAGGTGTCTGGGTAACAAGTTGGCTCACTAGGAACGTTTGCCTCTATCCAGGTCACACTCTTGCAGTGCTCTGCACTAGGAAGGCTGTTGTCTTGCATTCTGCATTATTCTAACACCTCTGTCTTCACAGAATTCACTGCTAGCACTTCATTATCCTGGATCTCTCTGGATGCTCTGGATTCCACCCGGGAAGGCCAAGCCTCTCCTGAAGTCCAAAGAACCATCTAGACTCCAATACCGACTGGTTCAGCCTTTCTGGGATTGTATGGAGCTCCCAGGATTCATCCCATTGACACAGCCAGTGATCCACAGTCTCCTCCTCTCTTCTGTTTGGTCTGTACAGGTCGCCCATTTGGTCAGGGATTCACAGCATCTAGACCTCCTCGTGCTGCGTTGAGTGTATCCCTGTACAGGAGTTCCCTTGTCGATGCTCCGCTATGAGAGTTCAGTGTTGTGGTTTAGAGGGTCCTCCCCTCAAACACCTTTCAATTTGTTAATCTGTCTTTAATAAATATCCTTGGTTTTACTGAAGTCACTCTCCAGTCTCTTGCTGTATCAGGTATTCAGCTGCCACTGTTCCATCAGTGGTCTTGTGAGTCCATTTACACTTAACATCTCCACACCCTTTGGGCGTAACAGAGTGAAGAACAAATGAGAAATAAATTCTAAAAAAATAAAACTACTAAATAAATAAAATATATAAAAAACATATATCTCAGCATCACCATAAATCTGGTGTGAAACAGAGTTTTTTTAGGTGAATATATTGGGATGTATTTCCCAAGTAAGACTCTCTACATGGCAAATTACTACGATAATAATTGCAATTATATAAAGTAGTTGAAGTAAATATTAAACACATCATCAAATTTCTAAGTAAATGCATTTCTAAAGGTGCCATTGACATGATTTTCCTACCAGATGTCGGATACAATCCTTCAAATTTACACAGGCAAACAAATCAAACCATAGATTTCCATAAATTACTGTAAGTTTTGTGTGATAATGAAAAATAACACAGGGGAAAAGTATGGGACACCTTAGGGAAACGAGGTGCAAAAAGCTTTGGAAAGTCATAACATCAGTTGAAATCATTAATCATTAATTAGAAAGTAATCCTACCACTTAGTAAAAATCCTATTAGCTGGCTGGTTCCAGTGATTGACTAAAAAAAGGTGTCACATTAGCAACATGCCACATAAGAAACATGTAATGATAGATAAAACCAGTGAGCAGTTTCATCACTTTTCCAACCTTATTGTTGCAAAACATACTGAAAACATTGGTTACATAAGACTTTCTGAACTACTGAGAGCTCCAGTGATCACTTTTTGGCCCATGATCCAAAACTGAAAACAACATAATTTCACCATAAACTGGCCACAATCAGGAGCTCCCCACTAGTTATCAGATAGTGGAGTGAAATGAATTATCAGAAACGTTAGTTTAGAGACAAGGACCATCTGTAAAAAGTTACAGAAAAAACTGAAATCAGCAGGTAGAATAATTTCATAAAAAACAATAAGTAATGCACTCAACTTTCATGACCTGTATGCCCGCTCACCACGCAAGACTCCATTGATGAGCAAAAAGCATGTTCATATGAGTTTAAAGGATGCTCAAAATCATTTAGACAAGCTTGTGAAATACTGAGAGAATATAGTCTGGTCAGATGAGCCTAAAATAGAACTATTTGGATGCCATAATAAACACAATGTTTGGAGGCCAAAAGACAATGCATACTACTCCAAAAACACCATGACAACAGTGAAGTTTGGAGGTGGAACACCGCGTTGCGGGGCTGTTTTTTAGCATACGGCACTGGCAAATTTCATGTAATTGAAGTAAGGATGAATGGATAAATGTACAAAGACATTATTATTAAAAATCTGCTGCCACTTACCAGGATGATGAAGATTAAGTCAGGGTGGACATTAAAGCAAGGCAATGATCCCAAGCACAGTTAAAGCAACTATCAGGGTGCCTTCACATTTGCGTTTTGAACACAGCGCACTGAACGCAGCAATACGCTTGTGCACATGCGTTCCTATGTTTAACATGTGCCTGCATATGGCTGCGTTTGGCTACATTTGCATTCGGATGCGCATAATTTATGCGCCCTCCGACCGCACTCCAAACGCAGCTTGTAGCATTTTTTGTGCGTTCGCGGGCACTTGTTTTATCTGCAAGCGCACAAAAAATGCATGGATCTCAATGGATCCGCAGTGTCCTCCACATGACAGCGCAGGAGAATGCTGCGGATCACATTGAGATCTCTGGGGGAGAGCGGGGAGAAACAGTTGATCTGACAGCTGTTTAAATCTCCCGCGCTGACACCGAATAGCGATCAGCTGTTTCTTATCTCCTGCACTGATATCACCCTATTCGGTGTCAGCGCGGGAGATTTAAACAGCTGTCAGATCAGCTGTATCTTCAAATCTCCCGCGCTGACACCGGCGGGAGATCATCTGTGCCAGGAGGAGGAGATCTTTCCCGCTGATCTCCTCCTCCCGGCCGCCCCTGAGACAGCTGATTGGCTGCCCAGGCACCATACTAATGTGAATGCATGTGGAGATTCTCCGCTGCGTTCACATAAGTATGTGCTGCATTGCACTGCGTTTGCATCTGCATGCCATACATATGCAAACACAAACGCAAGTGTGAAGGCAGCATCAATTGGTTTCAGAGAAAGAAAATAGAACTGTTTGAATGGCCCAGTGAAAATTTCTGTACATTGTTACACAGGATTGGGTCATTGGTGTTTCTTTACATATTCTCCCTTTATTCCCTGTGAAACAAATATCAGTTAGCTTAGAAGATATGAGATGAGATGGTGATATTAAACAGTTATCTTAAAGCAAACCTGTTAACCTGCAGATATGGGTGATACACAGAGAGGTGAACACTGAACACTGCTGGGGAAAATAGAGCTCATTTCCTTCCAGCAGCGTGGTTCAGTGTGCAGGTGTCGGGCCAGTGTCAAACAGTATTAACCTAAAGATTAACCCCATATCTGGGAGTTATTAGTGTTTTTACATGTGACAGGTCTCCTTTAAGAAAGCATCCCTTCTTAGCTAATAATTATAATATGATAATAATATGATGCTTGAAAAAAGTCTTTTTGACTGAAACGTCGCATCACGTGGCCAAATAAAGGGTCCAGAAAACATCTTTGTGCCTGGAGCGCTGCCTGTTTGGTTCGATAATAATTATAATAGTTAATTATTCTGGTAATGGAGTATCTAGTGCTGATTCTTTAATATAGCTTCTTGATTTAGCAGTATCATTTGCTGTCACTAAATAACATGGAAGTAGAAGGTGATCATTCAAGGAATAAAACTCTGATTTTCTGTTTGCTGTTGTCTGTATACTTTGTTACCCAAAGCAAGTACCACTCAGACTTGGTACGGCACCCAATCGCAGTGTGTTTTTGTCACAAGAACAGATGGCTGTCATGAAGTCCAGGTCCCTGTGTCCATTGTTTCGAAAATGTATTGTCAATTAGGTTTGGCACAGATCACTTCTGCCATGGACAATACACTATAACCCAATATAATCGCACATAGCACTTCATTAATATGCAGGTATCTGACATTAGACAAGACTATTGGGAAATATATATCTAGAACTGCGTTATTTCAAGATAATACATTATCAACATAAAGACATTAAAATACAGTATCAATATTATGGCATTAAAACAAAATAAAATATAACATGGCTTGGTTAATTACTATCTCAAGCGGTATCTACATGGTCACTCTTCTTTAAAGTGGTCTTATTGTCGTGATCCTGCATACTTTATTAATACATAAATGCAGCCAATTGAAGCACAATATACACTTTGAACACTTAGATCTTTTCCTCTCTTTTAAACGTATGTTTTTTTTTGAGTTTATACTAATTATCCTTTCTTGACTAAAAAAAGGTGTTACATTAGCAACATGCCACACAAGAAACATATAATGATAGATAGATAAAACCAGTGAGCAGTTTCAACACCTTTCCAACCTTATTGTTGCAAAACATACTGAAAACACCTTGAGGTGTTGATTAGTGATGGGCGAATCCTAAATTACTCGGACTCGCTTGACTCTACCGAGTCCGAGCCCGGGACTCGCTACTCGTTGCGAGTCTAGCGAGTCCAATGTTAATGAATGGGGAAGCGAATAATAGCGAGTAATGTGTGATTTAAAAATCGCAGATGTGTGTCGGAAAGCGCTCGCATTGCCGTGTCGGAAGCCCCACTGGCAACTGTATTTTGCTGCTGTCTCCGAGGCCAAAGTCGCATGTGTTGGAGGCGAGGCAAGCGACTTTCTGCAGCAAACCCCATGCTTTGTGCAAACAGGAAATAAGCCGACTCGAGCTTCCTGGCTGGACGCGCAGAAAGTCACAGCGAGGAAGCATGGCTCCTGTCGACACCCTGCAATTAATTGCTCTGGTGGAGGCTCGGCCCCTGCTTTGGCTGCCCACTGACCCTGCATATGGGGATAATGTCCAGCGGACTACGGCCTGGAGGGAGATCGCACAGGGCGTTTTCCCAACGTTTCATCGTTGTGGCCATGATGTGCAGAGCAATATGGGTGAGTTAAATATGTTCACACGTTATATTGCATTTACCGTATATAGTCGTGTATAAGCCGACCCGTGTATAAGCCGACCCCCCTACTTTAGCCCCAAAAAAGTGGGAAACCATATTGACCGCCATTCTTGTATACAGCGGCTATCACTGTTAGACATCCCCCCAGCAGAGTATACAGCTCCACCTGCAGAGTATACAGGCCCCCCCAGTGTGTATATATGCCACCGATATTAGGGTATACAGCCCCCCCGTGGGTACACAGGTCCCCCAGCACTGGGTATACATGGCCCCCAGTGGTTATACAGGGCCCTCATAGTAGGGTCTACAGCCCCCCCGTGGGTATACAAGACCCCAGCAGTGGGTATACAGGGCCCCCGTGGGCATACAGGGCCCCCATAGTAGGGTATACAGGGCCCTCAATGTGTTATAATGCGCCGTTGCATGGTTGCCTATATTTGGATGGGTTCACAATAGTACACTTAGTTTAAGGGCTGTTCCTCCTGGCTCTGAAGGCCAGGGAGTTGGGTGTATATAAATACCACTAATGAGCGGAGTCTGGTGCCCGCACTATTACATTCTCTATGCGTTGACATGTGCCCTGCCCCATTTGTGATTGTGGCCACGTGAGCTCAATGTCCGTAATGCTGTTGATGATGTTCCACACTGTCGTTTCCATGTGCCTTGTATACACATTTCACACACAACATGATTAAAATGTTATTGTTGATTTGTACACATACTTTTAGTGTTTCAAATGTTAAAGAGGTCTAAACCCGGTTTGAAATCATTTCACAGTTGACCACATTATGAAGCGCTGGAGGAGCTGCCGCAACCAATTTAAGCGGCAACACCGGAGGATCATGGAGGGGGGCCCGGAAGCTGGTCACGGGATAATATATTGCCACTATGAACGGCTGTCATTTCTGGAACCGGTGGCCCGTATGCCAAGGTATGTGTCTGCCGCACTGTTGTTTACTATTATTGTTATTATTATTTTTTAATATAGCGCCATTAGGTTCCATGGCACTTTACATGAGGATAAGGGTTAACGACAAAAAACAGTCCATGAAGACAATCAGGTCATACAGGTACAAGAGGAGAGGACCCTGTCCACGAGGGCACACAATGTACGTATGAAGCTCTATAATGAGTGTGCTGGTTTACATACCCACACAGGGGTTTGTTTCTGCCATGGTGCAACACAATTCTATTACCTTTGGCAATGATCCAGGACATACACATTTATAGTCACATTGTGACGTTTGGACAAATAAGCAATGTTCTGCAGGGTGGTCAGACACAATGTTCCGTGACCTCACAATTAGCTATTATTGTTGGCATGTTTGTGGAACAAAGCCATGTTCTTCCCTCCAATGGCCTCTAAGGTGTGTGGCCCTGTCTGGTTTGCCTGTCATAAGCCTCAGTTGTATCAGTTCCTAATGGCCTCGACTTGCATAAGGGCCACATACATCCCTACACATTTAGTTGTGGGTGTTTTTTTCGGCAAAATAACGTTGCAAGGATATACCCCTTTTGCACTAAACTGTTTGTACACCATCCCAGATTGCTGACACATTCACACACATTTCAGAACATACCCTGTATCACTACAAATATGTGTGGTTCAGTTTTCCCATGGGTTTATTTGGGGCTGCAAGGTGATGGTGTAGATATTAGGGCCCACATGTGAATTTTACTTTTTTTGTCGTTAACTCATGGCCACATTACGAATCCTCCGGAAAACATAGCGTATTAATGCTGTATTAAATCAAACTAAAGAGGGCCATATTTTAAGTGCAACAGCCTTTTATGTCCAAGGTCCTTTAGGAAACCCGAGGTTTGTCCTTGCTGTTCCCGTTTTTTTGTTCGGCCCCGTTGGAATAACTAAAACTGTCCATCTGTGCATACCACCTTGTTTGGCACCAACGATGTGTGACCTGCTGCTCAAAGACAACCCCATACTCTATGTCCATTACAGTCGTTTCAAATCCCAAGCCATCTGTTTGTTGTGTTTTATTTATCAAGACATTCCTGATTAGCATACATGGCAGCAACAAGGAGTGTAGGCCACTAACGCCAAATGCTCATGTGTCACCTATGCTGCAGGACTCCATTTCCTGTCTTGCTCACCTGCCCTATAGATCTGGGTTATGTGCATTGAGACCAAGGCCGTCCACACTGTGTGTTTTTGTGTCCATCTGATGGCAAACAACCCTGAATAATGTGTTTGCCTCACAGTGTCAGGCTATAGCTTTGTCCACATAAAGTTTCCACAAAAAGTCAAAACAATAGTTGTGGCCACTAATATGTCTTCAAGTGACTACATAGCTGTCCTGCCTAAGTCAGGGCACAGTGTAATAGTGCAGACTAATTTTAAAATTTGTAATGTAATGGCAAAAAATCGTGGAGCAACAGTACCCACACATACAATATAGTTTGAGGCATGAGCCAAAAATGTCATTAATTTATTTGCTGCAATTCCATCTTAAGGGCAACAATGAAAAGACACAGAATACACAGATACACTGAGTCAAAAAAGCGTGCACATGTTATGTTTGGCCTATGGTTTTGTTTCCAAAGGCAACCCATTCACCAAATGTTTTTTATATTTACCCACAGAGCTGCTCACTTTCGGAGGCGGCGTTGGAACCCGCCACCACAGGTGCCTGAGGAGAGGAGGGAGGCCCCTCAACCCCCACCAGATGAGGAGGAGGGAGTAGCACCACCACCACCACCACCACCGCCACCACCACCACCACCGCCGCCACCACCACCACCACCACCACCGCCGCCCACCACCACCACCACCTTTGGGGCCGCAGATACAAGAAGAGGAGGATGAAGGGCCACACCAGCGCCCTCCAGTGCCGACTGCCAGCAGCAGTGTGGGGAGTCACTGGAACCCCAGCAGCCCTGCTCTGATCCTGGGGGCACCACAAGACCGCAGAGGACAGTGTAGTGCTGACTTTGCCCGCAGTCTCATACCGTTCTTGGATGACATTCCACGACTGCGGGCATGGTCAGCAATACACATTGTCCTCGATGCGTATAGGCCCCCAAACCATCCTGGGCAGGTGTTTGATTTTTTGGAGGAGTGGCGGCTCAGCAGATCAAACATCCTGGACAGGGCCACACCCCGGGACAGGTATGTTGCGACCCAGAGGTGGTGTCCAAGAATCAGGGGCCTACCAAGCCAAGGCCAACCGGCCCAGATGCCCCAGCCTACAGGCTTCCAACCACTGGGTGAGGTACTGCATGGGGCCCTGGACCTACTCAACGACCAGGGTGATGGTGCCACGTTACAGCCAAGGCCGGAGGATGCGGCAACCTACCACCAGCTGTAGACCCCTTTTTTTTTTTTGTTTATTTTTTGTTCCTGTGCATTGCACAATTTCTTTGTTATGTTATTATTTGTTTTTACAAAGTTTAAACCCAAAAAAAAAAAAAAAAAAAAATTCTGACATCTTTGCCATTATGGCGAAATAATACCGAGTTGACAAAAACTGCTTTGTGTCTGTCTTTTTTCAGGGAATGGATGTGTAGGTTTTTTTTGTGGGTGGGCTTAAAGTCATCATCATTAACAAGTACTTTACGGCCCGCATGGCGCATGAAGGCACCTTGGTTATTATGTGGAAAATCATGACTGCACATACAAATGTTGCTGACAAATAAATAGTGCCTGTGTTTGTGGGGGGGTTACTTAATGACTCGGTATGGCAACAACACTGGGAACACAGATGCGATAGGCTGGGACGTCTACTTGCAACAGAGCGCGTCTACGCGTTATCTCCGTAGCGTTCAGTGGGACCCTTCGCCATGCTCCAGCAGGATCTTAGTACAAGCCACGTTTTCGATGCAGGCATAGGCCTGTTGCCACAAAAAATTAGCCCAAGGGGCGAGATCAACTCTATTTTGAAGTTGAGGAGGCCGCGTGGCCCATACTATTTGCTTGTCCTGAGAGCATAGTACAAGCAACGTATTCGATGCAGGTATAGGCTTGTAGCCTCAAAAAATTAGCCCAAGGGGCGAGATCAACTCTATTTTGAAGTTGAGGAGGGCGCGTGGCCCATACTATTTGCTTGTCCTGAGAGCATAGTACAAGCAACGTATTCGATGCAGGTATAGGCTTGTTGCCTCAAAAAATTAGCCCAAGGGGCGAGATCAACTCTATTTTGAAGTTGAGGAGGGCGCGTGGCCCATACTATTTGCTTGCCCTGAGAGCATAGTACAAGCAACGTATTCGATGCAGGTATAGGCTTGTAGCCTCAAAAAATTAGCCCAAGGGGCGAGATCAACTCTATTTTGAAGTTGAGGAGGGCGCGTGGCCCATACTATTTGCTTGTCCTGAGAGCATAGTACAAGCAACGTATTCGATGCAGGTATAGGCTTGTTGCCTCAAAAAATTAGCCCAAGGGGCGAGATCAACTCTATTTTGAAGTTGAGGAGGGCGCGTGGCCCATACTATTTGCTTGTCCTGAGAGCATAGTACAAGCAACGTATTCGATGCAGGTATAGGCTTGTAGCCTCAAAAAATTAGCCCAAGGGGCGAGATCAACTCTATTTTGAAGTTGAGGAGGGCGCGTGGCCCATACTATTTGCTTGTCCTGAGAGCATAGTACAAGCAACGTATTCGATGCAGGTATAGGCTTGTAGCCTCAAAAAATTAGCCCAAGGGGCGAGATCAACTCTATTTTGAAGTTGAGGAGGGCGCGTGGCCCATAATATTTGCTTGTCCTGAGAGCATAGTACAAGCAACGTATTCAATGCAGGTATAGGCTTGTTGCCTCAAAAAATTAGCCCAAGGGGCGAGATCAACTCTATTTTGAAGTTGAGGAGGGCGCGTGGCCCATACTATTTGCTTGTCCTGAGAGCATAGTACAAGCAACGTATTCGATGCAGGTATAGGCTTGTAGCCTCAAAAAATTAGCCCAAGGGGCGAGATCAACTCTATTTTGAAGTTGAGGAGGCCGCGTGGCCCATACTATTTGCTTGTCCTGAGAGCATAGTACAAGCAACGTATTCGATGCAGGTATAGGCTTGTAGCCTCAAAAAATTAGCCCAAGGGGCGAGATCAACTCTATTTTGAAGTTGAGGAGGGCGCGTGGCCCATACTATTTGCTTGTCCTGAGAGCATAGTACAAGCAACGTATTCGATGCAGGTATAGGCTTGTTGCCTCAAAAAATTAGCCCAAGGGGCGGGATCAACATTTTTAAAATTTATGCAAGGCACTTGAGCCAAACTATATGTTTTATTTCAGTTTGAGAAATGCCCACAATGCAGGCATAGGCTTGTTGCCTTAAAAAATTCAGCCAAGAGACTGTTTTGGATTGTCTGACATAATTCAACGGTCAAAAAACATCACAAGTGCATGCATTATTAAAGTAACATTACTGACACTGATTGTGTAGTTTTGTTGTCATGCAGCAAGTGTAGCAGGAACATTATTTATCCAATCTTCTTAGCAGAGGGACATTGTATATCCTTTGTGTCAGAAGAGGACATAATGTTTAAACCGCACTGAGCCAAACGTAACAAATTTGAAAATGTCCCTCTAGGTTTGGGTACTGTCGTCTGAAGGGGTTAAGAACTTTGATGATATCCAGTCCTTGTTAAACTTAATGAGAGTGAGTCTGTCGGCATTTTCTGTAGTCAGCCGTGACCTTCTATCAGTGACAATTCCCCCAGCGGCACTAAAAACACGCTCTGATTAGGGATGGGCGAATCCCTTACTATTCGGAATCGCTATACCCGCAACGAGTAGGTCACGGTACTCGCTACTCGTTGCGAGTATAGCGATTCCGAATACTTTTGCAGTGTATCAATAGATATACTGCAAAAGTCCTGTAAAATAAAGGAAAAGTGGTTAAAAAATAAAAAAATCCGATACTCACCTTAACCGACGGCTGTACAGGGAGCGGCCGATGCACGTCTATCCAGGGAAAAGGACCTTTCCCTCTCTCAGCCAATCAGATGGCTGGGAGAGATCTGGCCAATCAGATGCCGCCACGTCACAATGACGTAATCGCTAGCGGCCACCTGATTGGCCAGATGGAAAGGTCCTCGGTGTACCTGAGAGGACCTTTCTATCTGGCCAATCAGGTGGCCGCTAGCGATTACGTCATTGTGACGTGGCGGCATCTGATTGGCCAGATCTCTCCCAGCCATCTGATTGGCTGAGAGAGTGCAAGGTCCTTTTCCCTGGATAGATGTGCATCGGCCGGTCCCGGTACAGCCGTCGGTTAAGGTGAGTATCGGATTTTTTTATTTTTTAACCACTTTTCCTTTATTTTACAGGACTTTTGCAGTGTATCTATTGATACACTGCAAAAGTATTCGGTACTTGCTACTCGCCGAGTAATCCTAATTTACTCGGCGGGTAGCGAGTACACGAATACCGCTACTATTCGGCGAGTGCCGAATAGTAGCGAGTAGACTCGCCCATCCCTAGCTCTGATGTCACACTAGCAGCTGGGCAGGACAGCAACTCCAAGGCATACAAAGACAGCTCAGTCCAAGCGTGAAGCTTGGAAACCCAGTAATTAAAGGGTACAGAGGGGTCGGTTAAGAAGCTGGTAGTGTCACACACATACTCGTTCAACATGTTTGACAATGTTTGTCTCCTAGACAAGGGGACCGTAGGCACAATCCGTTGCAGATTGGAAGGTCTGTTGAACATCGCCCAGTTGGTGGACATCTTACCACCACCTCTTCTTGACAATGTGGCAGTTTGTGTTCGAACCAAAGGCTGCTGTGGCAAAGAGCTGCTTGTTCGTGGTATAGCGGAGTCAGATGGTGAAATTGACATTAAATTGTCAACCACCACACTTTTGAAATAATCCATCGTTAAGCCCCTTGGTGACTGCAACAGCAGCGATGGAAACTTGTCTTTGTAGCGTGGGTTAAGGAATGTTGACAACCAGTAGAGGTCGCTGTCATAGATGTTAATGACGCGTGGATCCTGGGACAGACATTGAGACATGAAGTCAGACATGTGTGCTAGGCTACAAAGACTCATGTCTTCTGTGTCACCAGACTGATGAACAATAGGCATCATGGTCTCAAAATCGGTCTCCGCCTCCTGCTCTTCAGCCCACCCATGCTGTACCGACATAAAACTGGGGTTGGGAGTTCCATCAGGGTGCACCTCAGTACCATGGAGAAATAAATCGTCTTCATCTTCCTCATCACTGTTTTGTTCTGCAGCCAATGTTGCCGGCTGCAATTGGCTTTGCTGGCTCTGATCCTGGATGTTAAAATGTGGATCCATAGCCCTCTGCTGTGCCCTCAATGATTCTGTTTTAAGATTCAGGAGAGAATCTTTAAGCAAACACAGCATGGGGATGGTGAGACTAATAATGGACTCATCACCGCTGACCAGTTTTGTGCAGTAATCGAAGTTCTCTAGAACCTCGCAAAGGTCAGCGATCCAGACCCACTCCATCGTACCAATGTGTCTTGTATTACTTCCTGGGTGACGGGCATGTTGCAGCTGATATTCCGCTATAGCCCTCTGCTGCTCATTGAACCTAGCCAACATATGGAATGTAGAATTCCATCGTGTGGGCATGTCGCAAATTAATCTGTGTTTGGGCAAATTAAATTGCTGTTGAAGGGCAGATAGACTTGCAAGTGCCGTTGATGAATGTCGGAAATGTCCGCAATTTCTACGCACCTTCTCTAGTAGATCAGATAACTCTGGGTAATTTTTCAAGAATTTCTGAACTACAAGATTCAGTACGTGAGCCATGCAAGGCACGTGTTGAAGTTTACCGAGCTTTATTGCTGCAACAAGGTTTCGTCCGTTATCACTGACAACAAGACCTGCTTGTAGTTGCAGTGGGGCCAGCCACTCATCTGTCTGTTGTTTAACACCTTTCCACAGCTCGTTTGCAGTGTGAGGTGTGTCACCTAGACAGATGAGCTTAAGAAGAGCCTGTTGTCGCCTGGCTGATGCAGTACTGCAAAGCTCCCAACTTTGACGTGATGTGGCGGACAAATCAGCAGTGGTCAAGGAAGTTGAAGACGCACATTGTGTTGTAGAAGTATATGAGGACGCGGACACCCGGAATGATGCTGTGCCCGCTATTCGTGGAGTTGGTAGGATCGCAGATATTCCACTATTACACTTTGGGACACTCTCGACAAGGTTGATCCGGTGAGCTGTCAGGGATATGTATCTGCCCTGTCCACAAGTACTTGTCCAGGTATCAGTTGTCAGGTGAACTTTTCCGCTCACGGCATTTGTCAGTGCACGCTTCAAGTTGTTAACCACGTGCAGATGTAGCGCGGGTATGGCAGTACGTGAAAAAAAATTGCGACTGGGGACAGTGTATCGTGGTGCTGCCACAGCCAACAACTCCCTAAAAGCCTCAGTATCAACAAGCCTAAATGGCAGCATTTCTACAGCTAACAGCTTAGAAATTTGCGCTGTCATTTGTCGAGAAAAAGGGTGTGTGGATGGGTGCTTCCGCTGCCTCTCATACAGCTGTGGAACAGACAACTGGACAATTGGCGCAGACTCACAAGTCACTTGACTACTGTCATATCTCTGGTCTAACGCAGCTTGTGGTGAGATCGTATGAGTAGGAGCTGCTGCATGAACAGTAGATGGTGAAGGACGATTCTGAAGTGGCATAACGGTGTTGAGGTCAGAAGGCCCTGATGTCGAACCCTGATGGGCCAACCACTGACTAGGGTGCTTAAGAGTCATGTGTTTTCGCATACTGCTTGTGCTCAAGTTTACTTTGCCCTGGCCTCTGCTCAGCCTGGCATAGCAGATGTTACATATAACCACATTTGGTACTGATGGGCTATCTTTGAAAAATTTCCAGACAATGGATGTTTGTCCTTTAGGTTGTGGTGTAGGAACTGAAGGATGAGTCTGGCCAACACAAACTGTAGACACATTTTGGCCAACTGTTCTTAAAGTTGGGGCAACAGTTGGTACAGTTTGTGCAACAGTTGACACAATTTGGGCTACTGTTGTCACAGCTTGGATTCGGGATAAAGGAGTAAGCCTGGGTGCTTTAGGCGGTGGTACATAACCACTTTCCTCCTCCTGGCTGCTCTGTTGGCTCTGCATGTCAAGTGTCCAGGTTGGATCAGTGGTCTCATTATCCACCCCCTCCTCCTCAAAGTCATCTGGATAACGTGACTGGTCAGGCTGGCCAGATGAGATGTGTGTCTCATCATCATCATCATCCTCCACCTCCTGAGACGGTCTATGGCTTTGTTGAAAGGGACGTTCTTCAGGACGAGGTGAATCCAAACTTTGTCCATAGATGGAATGTACGTCTGGTTCAAGTATCTGTTCAGGCAGTGACAAAGAAAGGTCCGGTTGTCTGAATGGCTGATAAGAACCAAATAAATCTTCCGAATGCCCAAGTTCGCGGTCTAAATTTTCCTCCGTCTGGCGATGGCTTGAGGAAATAGGAAGATTTTGTGGATTAGATGACCCCGCGTTGTCAGTAGCGGCACTTGAATATGGTGTCAAGGATGATTGTGTGCTGCCAGAACCCGTGGTTGAGGTCTTGTCAGCCATCCAAGATGTTATTTGGTCTTGATCTTCCGGCCTCAAGACACGTTTCGGTTGAGTACTGGGAAATTTAGACAGCAGGAAGGTGGATCGATCAATCCTTGTCTGCCTACTTCTACCAGTGCCTTGTTGTTCACGACTGCTAGGGCCCCGACCTCGTCCCTGTCCCTTTGCAGACTGGTTTTTGGGAATTTGGTGTTTTTGGGACATTTTTGACAAATGCACAGCCACCGAGATGGAGTTAGGTGTTGATGCAGGCGTCACTTACTGGCGGGTTAAGTGTGTGCTAACACTTGACAGTGAAGCACCACACTATTCCCTGAAAAAATTAGAAAGTGCGCACAGCCACCGAGATGGAGTTTGGTGTTGCTGCAGGCGTCACTTACTGGCGGGTTAAGTGTGTGCTAACACTTGACAGTGAAGCACCACACTATTCCTTGAAAAAATTAGAAAGTGCGCACAGCCACCGAGATGGAGTTTGGTGTTGCTGCAGGCGTCACTTACTGGCGGGTTAAGTGTGTGCTAACACTTGACAGTGAAGCACTACACTAGTCCCTTAAAAAATTAGAAAGTGCGCACAGCCACCGAGATGGAGTTTGGTGTTGCTGCAGGCGTCACTTACTGGCGGATTAAGTGTGTGCTAACACTTGACAGTGAAGCACCACACTATTCCCTGAAAAAATTAGAAAGTGCGCACAGCCACCGAGATGGAGTTTGGTGTTGCTGCAGGCGTCACTTACTGGCGGGTTAAGTGTGTGCTAACACTTGACAGTGAAGCACTACGCTATTCCCTGAAAAAATTAGAAAGTGCGCACAGCCACCGAGATGGAGTTTGGTGTTGCTGTAGGCGTCACTTACTGGCGGGTTAAGTGTGTGCTAACACTTGCCAGTGAAGCACTACACTATTCCCTGAAAAAATTAGAAAGTGCGCACAGCCACCGAGATGGAGTTTGGTGTTGCTGTAGGCGTCACTTACTGGCGGGTTAAGTGTGTGCTAACACTTGACAGTGAAGCACTACACTATTCCCTGAAAAAATTAGAAAGTGCGCACAGCCACCGAGATGGAGTTTGGTGTTGCTGCAGGCGTCACTTACTGGCGGGTTAAGTGTGTGCTAACACTTGGCAGTGAAGCAGCACACTAGTCCCTTAAAAAATTAGAAAGTGCGCACAGCCACCGAGATGGAGTTTGGTGTTGCTGCAGGCGTCACTTACTGGCGGGTTAAGTGTGTGCTAACACTTGACAGTGAAGCACTACACTATTCCCTGAAAAAATTAGAAAGTGCGCACAGCCACCGAGATGGAGTTTGGTGTTGCTGCAGGCGTCACTTACTGGCGGGTTAAGTGTGTGCTAACACTTGACAGTGAAGCACTACACTATTCCCTGAAAAAATTAGAAAGTGCGCACAGCCACCGAGATGGAGTTTGGTGTTGCTGCAGGCGTCACTTACTGGCGGGTTAAGTGTGTGCTAACACTTGACAGTGAAGCACCACACTATTCCCTGAAAAAATTAGAAAGTGCGCACAGCCACCGAGATGGAGTTTGGTGTTGCTGCAGGCGTCACTTACTGGCGGGTTAAGTGTGTGCTAACACTTGACAGTGAAGCACTACACTATTCCCTGAAAAAATTAGAAAGTGCGCACAGCCACCGAGATGGAGTTTGGTGTTGCTGCAGGCGTCACTTACTGGCGGGTTAAGTGTGTGCTAACACTTGACAGTGAAGCACTACACTATTCCCTGAAAAAATTAGAAAGTGCGCACAGCCACCGAGATGGAGTTTGGTGTTGCTGCAGGCGTCACTTACTGGCGGGTTAAGTGTGTGCTAACACTTGACAGTGAAGCACTACACTATTCCCTGAAAAAATTAGAAAGTGCGCACAGCCACCGAGATGGAGTTTGGTGTTGCTGCAGGCGTCACTTACTGGCGGGTTAAGTGTGTGCTAACACTTGACAGTGAAGCACTACACTATTCCCTGAAAAAATTAGAAAGTGCGCACAGCCACCGAGATGGAGTTTGGTGTTGCTGCAGGCGTCACTTACTGGCGGGTTAAGTGTGTGCTAACACTTGACAGTGAAGCACCACACTATTCCCTGAAAAAATTAGAAAGTGCGCACAGCCACCGAGATGGAGTTTGGTGTTGCTGCAGGCGTCACTTACTGGCGGGTTAAGTGTGTGCTAACACTTGACAGTGAAGCACCACACTATTCCCTGAAAAAATTAGAAAGTGCGCACAGCCACCGAGATGGAGTTTGGTGTTGCTGTAGGCGTCACTTACTGGCGGGTTAAGTGTGTGCTAACACTTGGCAGTGAAGCAGCACACTAGTCCCTTAAAAAATTAGAAAGTGCGCACAGCCACCGAGATGGAGTTTGGTGTTGCTGCAGGCGTCACTTACTGGCGGGTTAAGTGTGTGTTAACACTTGGCAGTGAAGCAGCACACTATTCCCTGAAAAAAATTATTAAGTGCGCACAATTAGTCGCAGAAGTAGGTGGCGTACGTGCTATTTGCAGCTAGGAGAGCAGCAACGCACTGTTCTGCCACAGACAAAATAACGCTGAAGGGGTTTTTAGGACCCAAAATCTATCAGCTGGCAAAAAATTGTAAATAGTACCTCAGCTAAGCCTCTCACTTCAGCTATTAGAACAGCTGAGTGAGTAAGCGAAGCTATGAGGTCGCTCCTGTGAACACTGTAAAGGCTGCAGCTCCCTGCTTCCCTGCCTGCCTACAGTGTCACAGTACACAGTACTCCTCTGTCCTCCTGCTAGCTCTCACAAGAGCTGTTTGGGGTTAATATAAGGAATCTTGAAGTTCCCTACACTCACTGACAATCCCTATGATCTGCTCCAGAATCTACCTCACCCTGTTCTAGCTCAGATCTTCAGAGAAATGTGCTCAAAATGGCGGTGGCAAGGCTTATATACAGCCTTGCCTGTCATCGATGACATAGCCATCACGATGGACAGAAGCCAATCATAGTAATGCCACAAGAAGAGGGCTGTGGCATTACTGAATAAGATTGGCTAACATGCTTGTCCATCTTCACAAGTTTGTCTGACCTAACACGCTAGGCTGTCTCGGAAGATTTTTCGGAACATAACAGATTCTGTATTCGCGAGTCCCGAATACAGAATACAGGACTCGGATTCGTAGACTCGCTAGGATTCGCTAGGAGTCGCTACGACTCGCTCGGAATCGCTACTTACAACGGGTATCCGTGAAGCGGTGCCATTCTCTAAACGATTTGGGGGAGATTCAAGCTACATAGCGATGTGATATAGCGAGTCTCGCTAGTAAAACTAGGATTCCCATTTACTTGCATTGGACTCGCTACTTTGCGAGTCCTCGCTGGGAAACTCGCCGAGTAGCGAGTCCTGCGAGTCCCTTACTACTCGCCGAGTAACGAGTCCTAGTGAGTAGATTCGCCCATCACTAGTGTTGATATATCCAGTAGCGAGTTTTAATTTTATACATTAAGTTATATTTTAATAATGTTACTCCATATAGCATAGTTGGTGAATTATTTGTACCTATCTTGGAGGCTGATTTTGTATTTAATTAACAATGAATTATTAATGCATGAAAATATATTTTAGAGGGAACCTGTCAGGTCATTTATGCCTCCAAACCTATCACTACATGTCCCTGAAACTTTCTACTACATCGTTAATCATCCCTGTCTGACCTAAATATGAAATATACACTGTGTGCAGAATTATGAGGCAAGTTGTATTGTAGAGGATTATTTTTATTATTGATCAACAACTATGTTCTCAATCAACCCAAAAGACTCATAAATATCAAAGCTTAGTATTTTTGGAAGTTGGAGTGTTTTTTTTAGATTTGGCTATCTTAGGAGGATATCTGTGCAGGTAACTATTACTGTGCAGAATTATTAGGCAACTTAATAAAAACCAAATATATTTTCATCTTGCTTGTTTATTTTCACCAGGTAAACTAATATAACTGCACAAAATGTAGAAATAAACATTTCTGACATGCAAAAACAAAACTCCCAAAAATTAGTGACCAATATAGCCACCTTTCTTTATGATGACACTCAACAGCCTTTCATCCATAGATTCTGTCAGTGGCTTGATCTGTTTATGATCAACATTGGGTGCAGCAGCCACCACAGCCTCCCAGACACTGTTTCGAGAGGTGTACTGTTTTCCCTCGCTGTAGATCTCACATTTTAGGAGGGACCACAGGTTCTCTATGGGGTTCAGATCAGGTGAACAAGGAGGCCATGTTATTTTTTCTTATTTTAGACCTTTACTGGCCAGCCACACTGTGGAGTAGTTGGATGCATGTGATGGAGCATTGTCCTGCATGAAAATCATGTTTTTCTTCAACGATACCGAGTTTTTCCTGTACCACTGCTTGAAGAAGTTGTCTTCCAGAAACTGGCAGTAGTCCCGGGAGTTGAGCTTCACTCCATCCACAACTTGAAAAGGTCCCGCAAGTTCATCTTTGATGATACTAGTCCATTCCAGTACCCCACCTCCACCTTGCTGGCATCTGAGTCAGAGTGGAGCTCTCTGCCCTTTAGTGATCCAACCTCTGGCCCATCCATCTGGCCCATCAAGAGTCACTCTCATTTCATCAGTCCATAAAACCTTTGAAAAATCAGTCTTAAGATATTTCTTGGCCCAGTCTTGACGGTTTATCTCATGTTACTTGTTCAAAGGTGGTCATTTTTCAGCCTTTCTTACCTTGGCCATGTCCCTGAGTATAGCACATTTTGTGTTTTTGATACTCCAGTAACGTTGCAGATCTGAAATATTGCAAAACTGGTGGCAAATAGCATTTGGCAGCTTCACACTTTATTTTCCTCAATTCATGGGCAGTTATTTTGCGCCTTTTTTGCCCAACACACTTTTTGCGAGCCTGTTGGCTATTTGCTTGATTTTTCAGTGATCACACATCAAAAGTTTGGCAATTTCAAGACTGCTGCATCCCTCTGCAAGACATGTCACAATTTTTGACTTTTCAGAGCCCGTCAAATCTCTCTTCTGACCCATTTTGCCTAAGGAAAGGCATTTGCATTATAATTAAGCACACCTTATATAGGGTGTTGATGTCATTAGACCACACCCCTCATTACAGAGATGCACATCACCTGATTTACTTAATTGGAAGTTGGCTCTCAAGCCTATTCAGCTTGGAGTAGGACAACATGTATAAAAAGTATCATGTGATCAAAATACTCATTTGCCTAATAATTCTGCACACAGTGTAATGGTTGAAAAAAAATATTTAATAACCTACATTTTCCCCCATTCTGAGGGCATTGCTAGATGTGCGGGTGACTGTGGGCAATGGGTGGGTGGTCTCTCCGGGTCCATTCTACCCCTTGCTCTGTGGTATCACACCCCGGTGGACGTGATAATTAATGTAGAAGCACGGTTCTTTGTTTTAAATCCATGTTTTGTAACTGTAACTGGGCTGAGCAGAGCCAAGGAGAAGTCAGATTAAATCTCCCAGCAGCTATTTGAGCTCAGCATAGTGCCAGCAGGAGGTAATTTGACAGCATCTTAGCTGTATTATGAATGCAGCTGGGCCACACCCCCTGAATACAGAGGTGAGGAGAATTAGCTTTACACACAGCCTGCTGAGGACTTCTTTTGGAAGGTTTTTTAATGCTTTCCTTCCTGATTTCAATAATAAAGTTTATTTGACACTTGATTATATTCACTTGCTCTACATTACTATTAAATAAGAATTTAAATGACGGTTACACTTTAAATAAGGTTTTTCCATTTTTTTATATAGAACCTTAGACTCTGTTGTGTTTAGGAGTATAGATGAGCGATGTTCGATTCAAAATGTTCACCAATCTTAACCTTCGTCCGGCTGAGTAGGTACAATTGTAACTATTCCATTTTAAAATTGCAATAACTTTTTTTTTTCGAAAAGCCGTAGAGGGCTTAAATTTCGTGACATCTCTGCAGTTTTGGTCCAGAATATATTGGCCAAATTTCAATAAAATATCTTCACCCCTTCCGAGATAAGGGGTCGAGATATTTCATGTAAAATTATGCAGCCTGACAAAGGTTAAATCCGATCTGTTCTGGGCGGTGTTCGAGTCATTCGTCGAATTAGAACAATTAGCTTCAAATTCGGTAGTCCGAGGTTATGTTCGATACCGCTTCGTTCATCAAAAGCATACCTAGCTTTTCACACTAATACTGATCTTCAATCTTAATATCCATTTTCAGTGTATAGTGTGCGGGGGGGGGGGGGGGGAGGTTCAGATCAGTGCTGCTGACGTGATGGGGCTCTTTTTATATTTTTCTCCAGACCGCATGTAGAGTGGGGCAGTGCAGGCTTTGAGCCAATCACAGTGAAACACGGTGAAGGGCATGTTTTCCACAAGTAAGGTCCGGCTACATTGGCTGTGTATGTCACATGTCCTTGCCCTATAAGACTCGGCCATTTTCTTCATCGCCACCATTTGCTCATTGCTGTAGCTGAGTGTCAGACGGCACCACTGCTGCTGTGGGCGCCATGCAGTCAAAACTCAGAATTCTACTATGCCATTAAGCTACAGAGATAATACATAGTTAGATAGATAGGTTTAGGGAATAGGGGCTGGGGGGAGGGTGCAATTTTAGCAGAATGAGCTCTTGTAAGAGCTGCATCATAGGAGTAGGGAGTAGGGACTAGGGACTAAATCTGTATCAGCCCTTTTTCAGATCTACTCCATAGAAGCAGGGACTAGTTTTAATTACAGCCCTTTGGGCTAGGTTACAGCAGTCCCAATTAGTTTTTGCCAGGCAGGTGTGTGCCAGAGTGCTGTACAAGTCTTTTTCACAGCATCTGGCCACATCTAGCTTTGGGAGTCCTTTAGGGCAGGTATTGTAGCACTGCTGTTAAGAAAGCTACACTACCTGTCTTAAGTAGGCATTTTTTTGCTGCTGCTAGTCTCAGCAATTTGTTCAGACTAGTAGCAGTGTGATTTACACAGTAGTGTAGCCCACTTGTGAAAAGCTACACCGCCAGTGTACTTCCTTACTAATTTTTAACTGCACCTTGGCCACATCTGACTTCTGGTCAAGTCGCAGTGTGCCAAAAACTATTAGTGTAGGCCACTTGTAATACAATCAACTACACCGCCAGTGTACTTCCTATTAATTTTTAACTGCACCTCGGCCACATCTGACTTCTGGTCAAGTCGCAGTGTGCCAAAAACTATTACTGTACACCACTTGTAATACAATCTACTACACTGCCAGTGTACTTCCTACTAATTTTCAACTGCACCTTGGCCACATCTGACCTCTGGTCAAGTCGCAGCGTGACAAAAACTATTAGTGTAGGCCACTTGTAATACAATCTACTACACCGCCAGTGTACTTCCTATTAATTTTTAACTGCACCTCGGCCACATCTGACTTCTGGTCAAGTCGCAGTGTGCCAAAAAACTATTACTGTACACCACTTGTAATACAATCTACTACACTGCCAGTGTACTTCCTACTAATTTTCAACTGCACCTTGGCCACATCTGACCTCTGGTCAAGTCGCAGCGTGACAAAAAACTATTAGTGTAGGCCACTTGTAATACAATCTACTACACCGCCAGTGTACTTCCTATTAATTTTTAACTGCACCTCGGCCACATCTGACTTCTGGTCAAGTCGCAGTGTGCCAAAAACTATTACTGTACACCACTTGTAATACAATCTACTACACTGCCAGTGTACTTCCTACTAATTTTCAACTGCACCTTGGCCACATCTGACCTCTGGTCAAGTCGCAGCGTGACAAAAACTATTAGTGTAGGCCACTTGTAATACAATCTACTACACCGCCAGTGTACTTCCTACTAATTTTTAACTGCACCTTGCCCAGGTCTCACCTTGGGCCTAGTAGCAGTGTTGGTTCAGTAACCTCTGCTTGATTGACATTCACCTTTCTTTTGTAAAGCAACTGTACTGCTCCCAATTTTTTCACATACAAAATGAGTGTCAAAAGGCCTGCTGCTGGTGGAAATGGGAGTAGGCGTGGTGGAAAGGGAAAAAAAGTTTGTGTCTGTGGGGTAGATGCTAAAGCTACTTTAACATCTGCTGAAAAAAGACAATCTTCCAGCCAAAGTAAGATGTCTACTTCTTTCTGTGGTCAATCGGATATGATCCCTTTCTCACGGACACCACCATCGATACCACTTGAAAGTGAGGCACAAAAACAGCAGGTGCTTGAATGGATCTCAAGTGCTCCATCAAGTGGCCTCTCCTCCAGCTCAACTTCTACATCACAAACCCTCCAGTCATCTGAGGTGTCAGACCAATCACACTTTATTCCTCCAAGCTCCCAAGTGTCCATCCGCCCTACTCAGTCTAGGGTAACAGACATGTTTGAGTCTGCAGAGTTGTTCAGTCACACAATAGCCTGGGAATCAGAGGTCTGCACCAAAGCTGCAGTGAGTCCAGACGAGTTAATGATCTGCCCTGATGCCCAGAAGCTTTGTGAGTCAGACCCTGGCCCAGATGAAAAAGCTTCTGACCTTTATCCAGACCCTCATTCCCTAACAGTACATACTGTTGGTGGACACCAGAAGGATGATGCTGATGAGACTCAGATACCGGATTTGATTGACAAATTAAGTTATCGGTCAAGGCAAGAAGAGGTTGTCTCTGAGGATGAGGGGTGTGAGAACACAGAGGATGATGATGAGGTTGGAGATCCCACTTACTGTCAACCCACAGTCAGCCAGTCAATGAGGTCAGCACTGGAGGTGGAGGAGGAAGCTACTGACGACGAGGCTAGGTTGTGCCTCCCTGGACATAGAAGGAGCACTGGAAGCATGCCAATAACTGCATCCGCAGCCACAACTCTGCCTCTGAGCGGAAGTTCTGCAGGCTCTGCAGTTCGCATGGGCTCTAAGCCTTGCCTAGCCTGGGCCTTTTTTGACATCGCCAAGGATCTCCCAACTCATGTCATCTGCAAGATTTGTCACCAATCTCTGAGTAGAGGCCAAAAACACACTAGTTTGAGTACTTCATGTATGAACCGCCACATGTACATGAAGCACAAGTCACAGTGGGAAGCTCACCGTGCTATAATGTGGGCTAGCGGGACGGGCCTACCACCATCTGCCCCATCAAGTGCATCCGTGTGCTCTTCATCGTCTCTGACTGTGGGGACAGCTGTCACACATGCTTTTGGACATACACCTTCCACCTCTTTACCTGCAACAGGCAGTGTGATTGGCAGGTCGTCACTTGGTTTTCAAGTGGACAATGCTGCGGGTGTTGAGCTCTCTCAGACATCGAGAGCACAACCTCTGGATGAAGGCAATATTACATCTTCGCCTGCACTTCCATCCCAGACCAGCAGTTTGCCGGGGACACCATACTCAACTGTGTCTCAGCACAGCAGCCAGGTCTCCGTCCATCAGATGTGGACAAGTAAAAGGCCATTTCCTCCTAGCCATGAGAAAGCTAAGCGCTTGAATTTCACCATCTGCAAGCTGTTGGCTTCAGAAATGCTGCCTTTCCACCTGGTGGACACAGAGGATTTTCGAGACCTTTTGTCCGTCGCAGTGCCCCAGTACCAGATACCCAGTCGCCACTACTTCTCCAAGAAAGGTGTGCCTGTGCTACACCAGCATGTTGCAGACAACATCACCACTTCCTTGAGAAACTCTGTGTGTGACAGGGTGCATTTCACCACAGACACTAGGACCAGTAAGCATGAACAGGGACGTTACATGTCGATGACTGGGCATTGGTTAACTATGGTGAAAGCTGGAGAAGGGTCTGCTGTCCAAGTCTTGCCGTCCCCACGAGTTGTGCGTCCATCCTCTGTAGGTAGAAGTTCCTCCACTGTTTCTGCCTCCTCAACCTCGTCTCGGTCCTCCACCTCCACCCAAAGCCTGTCTGGTAATGCCACCCGCGTTTTAACTGCATAGAAGGAATCCTGCACATCTCCCTACTATGCTGGCAGCAGGCTCAACGCCATCAGGTGGTCTTTACCTTGAAATGCCTAGGAAATGTGAGTTTCAGCAATGGTTGTCTCCACTCAACCTGCAGCCAGGGAAGGCCGTATGCCACAATGTTGCAAACCTTGGTGCGACCCTTCCCCGGGGCAATATCACACATGTGCCTTGTATGGCTCACGTGTTGAATCTGGTTGTCCAGCAATTTTTGACACACTATCCCGCCCTAGATGGGCTTCTGCAGAGGGCAAGGTCACTGTGTGCTCACTTCGCATCCCGCAGTTCAACGGCTCTCGCTTCACTCCAGGAGTCTTTTGGCTTCCCGGTCACCGGCTGAAATGCGATGAGCCGACACGCACATGTTGCAGCGACTGTGGCAGCACCGCTGAGCCCTTTTGCAATACATTATGACGTATAGCCTGGGCCAACGAGATCCAGAGGTGGGGTAGATCATGCTGCAGGAGTGGTCTCAGATCAAGGACCTATGTACCCTTCTGCACAGTTTTGAGATGACGACGAAGATGTTTAGTGCTGACGATGCCATTATCAGCATGACTCTTCCGGTCATCTATATGCTGGAGCACACTCTAAACAATATTTAGAGTCAGGTGGTGGGACAAGAGGAGGTTGAGGAAGTAGAGGAGGAGTCCTATGCGGAAGGGATGACAACATCTGCAAGATCCTCACAGTCGGCAGCACCAAGATGGCAGGCATGGAAAGGTGGTGTAGAGGCATTCACAAGGGCGTATGTTAGCAACCAACCTCTTCAGGAAGGTGCAGGAGCCCAGGAAGAAATGGAGGATGAACTGGCGATGGGCATTCAGGAGTCAGCAGATGAGGGAGACCTTGATGATATTTCTGTCGTGCGAGGTTGGGGGGAGAGGGCAGAGGAAGGAAGCATCATTCTCACCTCCCCACCACCAACACAACAAGGACTTGGTCTTCCTGGGTGCGCAAGACACATGAGCACCTTCTTGCTGCGCTACCTGCAACATGACCCTTGGATTGTGCGAATTAAGAGTAATGCAGACTACTGGGTTGCCACACTATTAGATCCCCGGTGCAAGAGCAAATTTGCTGAAATAATTCCTACCATACAAAGGGACTCACGCATGCAGGACTATCAGCAGAAGTTGTTACATAATCTGAGTTTGGCTTTTCCACACACCACCGGTGGTAGTAGTAGTACAGAGTGAATCTCACAGTTCCAACTTGTCAACCGTGGGCCTGTCACGTCATCATCACTCACAATGTACCAGTAACACCGTATATGGTGGTGGTACCAGCAATTTTGTGGCCTCGTTTCAATATTTTTTCAGACCATCATTTTCAAGGCCTGAAGACACGAGAAGTCTAACACATAGTCAATGCCTGGAGCAGATGGTACACCAGTATCTCCAACTTAACATCGATGCAATGACTGGGGAACTGGAGCCTTGTTAATTTTTTTGACTTCCAAAGTGGAAAAATGGCCTGAGCTCGCCACTCACGCCTTGGAGATCTTGTTGTGCCCCGCAGCCAGTGTTCTCTCAGAATGTGTCTTCAGCGCTGCTGATGGTGTGCTGACAGAAAGGCGCACGCGTCTGTCCACCCAGAATGTGGACAGGCTAACATTCATAAAGATGAACAAGGCATGAATCTGTAAGGACTTTTCTACCCCTGCGTCATCCTGGGGAGACTAAAGCCTTGTGGATTTTTGCCTAAAATTAACCATTTAAAGTTTGCAACTGTGGTGCAGTTGATGCCACTTAAGGGGTGTCTGTGCCCAAATTTTTGGAAAAAAGGGAGATTCTTCTTGTAGTCCCCTAAATGTGACACAATACTCATTGTCTGCACGAGGCCTTACAGATAGTGAGGAAAAACATCACAAAATACTCATCGTCTGAACGTGTCCTTACAGATACTGAACTAAAAATCAAGCAATACTCATTGTCTGAACGTGGCCTTACAGAAAACAAAGTAAGAATCAAGCAATACTCATTGTCTGCATGATGCCTTACAAATACTGGAGTAAAAACGGATTTTCGAAGGGCATGGCATGCCTATATATGTGTCTCCTCTTCATTTTACTCATCCATCTCTTTTCTTTTTGCGTTTTTATATATACTTGTCACTTTTCCATGTGTTTGTTGTATCTTCTGAGACGTTTGTCACCTTTTGGACACCTTAGATGCTGTTTTCTATCTGTTTTATATGTGTTTATATGTGTTTGTTTTTTCCTGCCATTGTTTGCAATGATATTCGACGGTGTTTGACGAACGTTCGACGAACATTCGACAAACACACCCCCAATTCGACAAACCGAATCGAATTCGAACACTAGGGTGGTGGATCATCTCTAATATTCAGTGACAGGTTCCCTTTGACTTTATCCGGCCTACTAGGCACAAACAGGTTTCTGACGTATCTCTCTGTTTTTTCTATAGTATTCCACAAAACTAATTGTGGTCCCACCTGTGTGTGGCGGGGCATGACTTTTATGGGAACACTTGCACAAGTTTTGACTTTATCCGGCCTACTAGGCACAAACACAGGTCTCTGACCTACCTTTCTGTGAATTCATGTAGTACTCCACAAAACTAATGGTGGTCCCACCTGTGTGTGGCGGGGCATAACATTAACGGGAGCGCTTGTATGAGCTTCGAGGGGATCCGGCCCACTAGGCCTATTCAGGTCACTGACCTACCTCTGTAGTTTTTACTGTAATACTGCACAAAACATTTAGTTGCTGAGCAAGGTTTAACCTTGAAATGCTAGGCCAGGTCCTGTTCCAGACCCTGTGTAATGCATGCAAGCTGGGCTATTCAGCAATTTTGGGTCTGGGAGAATTGATGCCATTTTGCTGTAGGTGTGACCCTTTGAAAGGAGTAAGAATTCTTGTTGGAGTACCCTTGCTATGTTTTACATGATTTAAAAAGGGTGTGACATGCCCATACCTGTGTCTCATTCTCCTTTTACTCTTCCACCTCGATTTACTTAATGTAGAAAACTTAAGCCACTTAGCCTGTGACTATTTGTACTGTATTTGAATTGTTGTCACTTTTTGTGGTGTTTGTTGTCTATTCTGAGTAGTTTGGCAGCTTTTGGAGCCCTTTGAAGGTGTTTTCTATGTCTTTTTTGTAGCCTGCCATTGATTTCAATAGGGTTCGCATTGTTCGTCGAACATTCGACGAACAAATCTCAACTTCGACGAATCGAATTGCATTCGAACAGTAGGGTGGTGGCTCATCTCTAGTTAGGAGTTTTTTGACAATTGCTATAGTAGTAATTCAAATAATTGTCCAGACTACATAATCATCTATATCAGGGGTGGGGTAACTCCAGGCCTCGAGGGCCACCAACAGGTCATGTTTTCAGGATTTCATTAGCATTGTACAAAGGTTGGAATTATCACCAGTGCAGGCTATTCAATTATAACCTGTGCAATACTAAGGAAATCCTGAAAACATGACCTGTTGGTAGCCCTCAAGGCCTGGGGTTCCCCACCCCTGATTTATATGATTGATAATAATGATGTATCACTTTAGATTTGCGAAATTGTCTTGGAATCGTTTTGTTATATTTATGGGGCTGGTGTTTGTCTCTGCTGCACAACTTCTGCTCTTCTGTCTCTGTTCACTGTATTGAGATTATGATCTCTACTGGTGGGAAAGATCTGTTTTTTAAGACCTCTCAAGTCTACAGGAGTGCAGTGGTACATGCTAATGCAAACTCCGTGCTGCAATATAACCCAGTTGCGTCAACAGCAATTTTATGACCCCTTAAGGAAAATGGGAAATGCTTGGAAATTATACACAATAAATTGGCAAGGAATATAATAATAGATATGGTAACAAAATGTTCATAGCTTTCATAACCTAGGTAACTACATGGTATCGCCACACCAACACAGTTAGCAGTCAGGTAACCCATAGCAAATAATGAAGGCCATATCAAAAACAGCCAGTCCTTTATTAGCAAAAGGGTGGGGTGGCCTTTTTTTTAACTCTATTTCAATCACCTTACATGTAATTTTTCACATAATAAGCAAACACAAACATTATATTTATGTTGTGTATTAGTATTCTTTCCATATGTACGCCTCATATTTTATTACTGTATATACATTTTGAACTTTTAAGAGAGTTAACTTGATATTTTTCAATCTAATTATTAAAGCTTACAGTTGGCCTATACTGGCAGGCTTGTCAGTTCACATACAGCTGAAGATTGCATCAAAATGAGAGTTTCTTTGCCAAGCTGCTTGTCAAGCACTATAGAACAGACGGCACTCTTTGTCTCTAAGGCCCTTAAGACTGGAGCTGAGTGCAAATGTACCATAGTGCAGAAAGCTTGGAAAATGGAAGTAGGAGTTTTTGGAGACAGAAAACACATTGAGTAGGAGGAGATAAGGGAGCAATCATTAAAACTTTGCAACCTGCTGTCATGCCTCACTTATTTATTTCCTTTAAATATTGTACTTTATGCATGCACCAAAAAGTGTAAAAATCACTAGCTTGAAATTTAATTAGAGTAAAGAACCAATTTAGTTATACAAGCTTATTTAAAAACTCGAGGCATGACAAGGCTGGAAAGTGTTGAATTATACAAAATACAGTTTTGTATGGGAAACGTCGTTCAAGTAGTTATAAATTGAAAGGCAACGAGCATTTTTCACATTAACATTAAACAAAATGCAATTTGGTAAGTAAATCAACATATGTTTTATATTGAGTTTTGTGTTACTTTGATGGATAAGATTAGTGCATACTAATGAGTAGTTAAATAGCGAAATAGATCTGAATTCAGCCTTGCCAATTTTCTAGGTTCCAGCTTAAAGTATAATTGCTGTGATATAGTTATTAACAGAACACGCTGGTAGCCATGTAAATATACTGATTAATATTGTGCCATGTTATTTTTCTTTATTCAGCTTTTTAATACTTTTTTTTAGCCCTGGGCTATACCTTCTTACTAATCTCTCAAAGTATTGCTGTGGCTGTGGAGAATCAAGAAACTAAATAGTCCAACGATTTCAATGTCAGTTGTATACACATTTTACTGAAAATGCAGAAAGAACAAGTAAAGAATGGAAAAAGAGCAGAAATGAGAAAACAGTTTAAAGGGGAACTCCGGGGAGATACATTTTTTAGTAATGTCCCTGCCCTCCTACATGATGAAGCTGAGCTGTGCACTACAGTTCTAGGATCTATAGATCGCTTATAAATCAATAAAATCATAACTGCTCCTCAGTTCTCCCCTAATTCAGTCATGCATAGTGCTAAAGTCTCAAGGGAAAAGAAGCTACCAAGTTGATATGGGGAGGGGAGACCATTACAGAGGTGACACAATCAATGTTCTGCTCTGCCTCTGCTCCTAGCCTGATACACGGCAGTGCACATTACGCACCATCATATCATTATACAGCAAAAGATCACCACGTGTATTTATATCTGCTTGGCGACATGATTGCTATTCCCCGTTCCACTATAACCCAATCCAAATTTCTCAAATTTAAATTCTGGATATTAAGTTGTGTAAGGAGAATCAATTGCTCAAATTTGAGACTTACTTTGGACTAATGTAAATAATTTCTTGGTCTGCTGTGTAACTTTTTCTAATGGCAGCAGATTATAGAAACAGCATATATAACATATATAGGGTTTAATATTTTTGTGATTTTAGTATTTTCACCTAAATACCACAGATGCATAAATGGTGAGAGCACTTAAGGCCGCTTTACACGTCGCAATATTGTTCCGATATTGCATATGATTTCACGGGAGCGTGCACGTTTTTGGCACTTGTCCAAAATCGCATAGGAGATGTTACACAGGGAGATATCGGCAGGCAACGCAACTGCAATGTTGTACGCCCCTTTTTCACACTGTGTCTGAGCAACTCAGGGAACGACCAATTAACATTGGGGTGAATAGGGGAAGTTGCGCTCCAAATCGTAGTTGTGCTGTCACACAGCACGATCCTGCCAGATCGTCAAGCCAATATTGCACGGTTGAAGACCATGCACAATTCATAAACAATTTCGAAGTTGCATCGTTTTTGAGTTGTGTTGCCCATTTACACGACACAACGTACGAATGATATCAACTGCAACGCCCCTACCACGTGACTTTTTATCGTAGTTCCGTTGTGATATCGTGACGTGTAAAGCGGCCTTTATAGACAACTAGTAAAAAGGCCCGATGCAATTGCATCGGGAGCGCAGTGAAATGAATTGTGTGTATACAGGCGGGTCAGTGGGTAGCAGAGTATACAGGGGGCTCTGTGGGTAGCAGAGTATACAGGCGGGTCTGTGGGTAGCAGATTATACAGGTGGCTCAGTGGTTAGCAAAGTATACAGGCGGCTCTGTGTGTAGCAGAGTATAGAGGCGGCTCTGTGGGTAGTAGAGTATAGAGGCGGGACTGTGGGTAGGAGATTATACAGGCGGCTCTGTGGGTAGCAGAGTATACAGGCGGCTCTGTGGGTAGCAGAGTATACAGGCGGCTCTGTGGGTAGTAGATTATACAGGCAGCTCTGTGGGTAGCAAAGTATACAGGCGGCATTGTGGGTAGTAGATTATACAGGCGGCTCTGTGGGTAGCAGTATATAGGCGGCTCTGTGGGTAGGAGATTATACAGGCGGCTCTGTGGGTAGTAGATTATACAGGCAGCTCTCTGGGTAGCAGAGTATACAGGCGGCATTGTGGGTAGTAGATTATACAGGCGGCTCTGTGGGTAGGAGATTATACAGGCGGCTCTGTGGGTAGGACATTATACAGGCGGCTCTGTGGGTAGCAGAGTATACAGGCAGCTCTGTGAGTAGCAGAGTATACAGGCGGCTCTGTGGGTAGCAGATTATACAGGCGGCTCTGTGGGTAGCAGATTATACAGGCGGCTCTGTGGGTAGCAGATTATACAGAAGGGTCTGTGGGTAGCAGAGTATACAGGCGGCTCTGTGGGTAGCAGAGTATACAGGCGGCTCTGTGGGTAGTAGAGTATACAGGCAGCTCTGTGGGTAGCAGAGTATACAGGCAGCTCTGTGGGTAACAGAGTATACAGGCGGCTCTGTGGGTAGCAGAGTATAGAGGCGGCTCTGTGGGTAGCAGAGTATAGAGGCGGCTCTGTGGGTAGCAGAATATAGAGGCGGCTCTGTGGGTAGCAGAGTATAGAGGCGGCTCTGTGGGTAGCAGAGTATAGAGGCGGCTCTGTGGTTAGCAGAGTATACAGGCGGCTCTGTGGGTAGCATAGTATACAGGCGGCTCTGTGGGTAGCAGAATATAGAGGTGGCTCTGTGGGTAGCAGAGTATACAGGCGGCTCCGTGGGTAGCAGAGTATAGAGGCGGCTCTGTAGATAGCAGAGTATGATGTGGCAGGAGGCTGGAGGGATGAGGAGAGATGGGGCAGGAGCGGCGACATCACCGCTCGGCGGCAGGACGTGGCTGCGTGCTGGGGCTGATGGCTGCCCCAGTCACACGTCATTGTCGTCTGGGGCGGGGTGGGGGCTGTAGAGAAGGATCAGTCCCTCCCCAGAGGTCACACATGTCACCTGAGGAAAAGGAGCGGATTGGGCGCTCTGTGGTAAACACAGGACGGCCATCCGATTGGTTGAGGACGGCGAGTGCGAAATAGGCACGATGCTATAGCATCAGGAGCGGGGTGAAAAGAAGAGGTGGTGTAGAAATAGCCGCTGAATAGTACAGTCCTCTCTCCAGAAAGTACACTGTTGTTGCGGGATTTATATGGTGTATATGGTGGCTCAGTGGTAAGCACTGTATATGGTGGCTTAGTGGTTAGCACTGTATACGGTGGCTCAGTGGTTAGCACTGTATACGGTGGCTCAATTGTTAGCAGTGTATAAGGTGGCTGAGTGGTTAGCAGTGTATACGGTGGCTCAGTGGTTAGCAGTATACACAGTGGCTCAGTGGTTAGCAGTGTATACAGTGGCTCAGTGCTTAGCACTGTATACGGTGGCTCAGTGCTTAGCACTGAATATAGTTGCTCAGTGGTTAGCACTGTATATGGTGGCTCAGTGGTTAGCACTGTATGGTGGCTCAGTGGTTAGCACTGTATATGGTGTCTCAGTGGTTAGCACTGTACGGTGGCTCAGTGGTTAGCACTGTATATGGTGGCTCAGTGGTTAGCACTGTATATGGTGGCTCAGTGGTTAGCACAGCATATGGTGACTCAGTGATTAGCAGAGTATATGGTGGATCAGTGGTCAGCACAGTATATGGCGGCTCAGTGGTTAGCACTGTATACGGTGGCTCAGTGATTAGCACAGTATATGGTGGCTCAGTGGTTAGCACAGTATATGGCGGCTCAGTGGTTAGCACTGTAAACGGTGGCTCAGTGGTTAGCACTGTACGGTGGCTCAGTGGTTAGCACTGTATACGGTGGCTCAGGGGTTAGCACTGTATATGGTGGCTCAGTGGTTAGCACTGTATATGGTGGCTCAGTGGTTAGCACTGTATACGGTGGCTCAGTGGTTAGCACTTTACGGTGGCTCAGTGGTTAGCACTGTATATGGTGGCTCAATGGTTAGCACTGTATATGGTGGCTCAGTGGTTAGCAGTGTATATGGTGGCTCAGTGGTTAGCACTGTATATGGTGGCTCAGTGGTTAGCAGAGCATATGGTGGCTCAGTGGTTAGCACTGTACGGTGGCTCAGTGGTTAGCACTGTATATGGTGGCTCAGTGGTTAGCACTGTATATGGTGGCTCAGTGGTTAGCACTGTATATGGTGGCTCAGTGGTTAGCACTGTATATGGTGGCTCAGTGGTTAGCACTGTATATGGTGGCTCAGTGGTTAGCACTGTATATGGTGGCGCAGTGGTTAGCACTGTATATGGTGGCGCAGTGGTTAGCACTGTATATGGTGGCGCAGTGGTTAGCACTGTATGGTGGATCAGTGGTTAGCACTGTATGGTGGGTCAGTGGTTAGCACTGTATGGTGGATCAGTGGTTAGCACTGTATGGTGGGTCAGTGGTTAGCACTGTATATGGTGAGTCAGTGGTTAGCACTGTATGGTGGGTCAGTGTTTAGCACTGTATATGGTGGCTTAGTGATTAGCAAAGTATATGGTGGCTCAGTGGTTATCACTGTACGGTGGCTCAGTGGTTAGCAGTGTATGGTGGATCAGTGGTTAGCACTGTATATGGTGGCTCAGTGATTAGCACAGTATATGGTGGCTCAGTGGTTAGCACTGTATGGTGGATCAGTGGTTAGCACTGTATATGGTGGCTCAGTGGTTAGCACTGTATAAGGTGGCTCAGTGGTTAGCACTGTACGGTGGCTCAGTGGTTGGGACTGTATGGTGGCTCAGTGGTTAGCACTGTATACGGTGGCTCAGTGGTTAGCACAATACGGTGGGTCGGTGGTTATCACACTATATGGTGGCTCAGTGGTTAGCACTGTATATGGTGGCTCAGTGGTTAGCACTGTATGGTGGCTCAGTGGTTAGCACTGTATATGGTGGCTCAGTGGTTAGCACTGTATATGGTGGCTCTGTGGTTAGCACTGTATACGGTGGCTCAGTGGTTAGCACTGTACGGTGGCTCAGTGGTTAGGACTGTATGGTGGATCAGTGGTTAGCACTGTATACGGTGGCTCAGTGGTTAGCACTGTATATGGTGGCTCAGTGGTTAGCACAATACGGTGGGTCAGTGGTTATCACTGTATATGGTGGCTCAGTGGTTAGCACTGTATGGTGGCTCAGTGGTTAGCATTGTTATGGTGGCTCAGTGGTTAGCACTGTATATGGTGGCTCAGTGGTTAGCACACTATGTGGTAGGTCAGTGGTTAGCAGAGTATACGTTGGGTCAGTGGTTAGCACAGTATACGGTGGGGGGGCAGAATAGAGTGGGGGCAGAGTGGAGTGAGGGAGAATAGAGTGAAGCAGAGCAGGGGTAGAATATAGAGGTGCAGAATGGGGTCTCCCCCCTGTTTCCCCTGGGCTCTATGTGCCCCTGCACTGTCTTTAGTCGCCCTGCCCCCTCTGTGGCTTCTTACCCTTCTTCCGAGCTCAGATCAATGAATAGAGGGCCTGAAGTGATGTCTGAGTCATGTGAATGATCACATGACTCTGACATCACCAAAGGTCCTTTAGCCTTGTAGTGAAGATGATCGGAGCAGAAAGAGATGCGGAAGTGTGCCGGATCAGCAGGAGAGGTGGGGGGGATCTATGGCTGGGGGGGATCTATGGCTGGGGGGGGATCTATGGCTGAGGGGGGGATCTATGGTGAGGGGGGGATCTAGGGTGGGGGGGGATCTATGGCTGAGGGGGGATCTATGGCTGAGGGGGGGATCTATGGCTGAGGGGGGGGATCTATGGCTGAGGGGGGGATCTATGGCTGAGGGGGGGGATCTATGGCTGAGGGGGGGATCTATGGCTGAGGGGGGATCTATGGCTGGGGGGGATCTTTGGCTGGGGGGGATCTATGGCTGGCGGGGGTCTATGGCTGGCGGGGGGTGTGCGGGCGGCATTGTGCGGGGGTGTATGGCTGGCGGGGGTCTATGGCTGGCGGGGGTGTGCGGGCGGCATTGTGCGGGGGTGTATGGCTGGCGGGGGGGTGTGGGCGGCATTGTGCGGGGGTCTATGGCTGGCGGGGGTGTGCGGGCGGCATTGTGCGGGGGTCTATGGCTGGCGGGGGTGTGCGGGCGGCATTGTGTGGGGGTGTATGGCTGGCGGGGGTGTGCAGGCGGCATTGTGCGGGGGTGTGCGGGGGTCTATGGCTGGCGGGGGTGTGCAGGCGGCATTAGGAAAGCGGCGGCTCGCGATGACGCTACGCGTCATCACTCGCAGTGGCGCAAAGGAGCTTGGGATTTGGCTACAGTGCCCGAATTCCAAACTCCCGATTATATAAGTAGATGTCCGTGAGTCTTGCATCCACAGTGAATATAGGCTGACTGTAAGCTTATATTATTTCAATATATAATCTGACTGCAATGTCTAGACAGGAAAGGAACTTTCTATGTTCCTTAATATTCACTCTTTCCATATAGAACAATCACTCATACACAAACGTAATACTCTTCTATGTATGTTGCTTAAAAACAAACTCAAGACAATGATATGTCTACTTAGAACAGTGTTTCTCAACTGCAGTCCTCAGGACCCACCAACAGGTCATGTTTTCAGGATTTCCTTAGGATTGCACAGGTGTTGGAATTATCCCCTGTGCAGGTTATTAATCGATCACCTGTGCAATACTAAGAAAATCCCGAAAACACAACCTGTTGGTGGGTCCCAAGGACTGGAGTTGAGAAACACTGACTTAGAAGCTTTCTATTCCTATGGATTCCTCCATTCTGGAGAAATGCAGATAGTCAAACCTGTGAATTGTTAAGTACTGGACAAGCAATTTAAGCCACTACTTTGCAAACATTACTGGTAAAAGTATTTCCATATTTCTGTATAAATGTAATTCAAAACTATATCATATTTTAAGCTCAATGTGTAGATAATGACATTAAACAAATGAGCCAAAAATATTAGTCATTTTTTTAAAACTGCCAAAAATGATCCATTATGACGTAAATGACAAAATAATGTGAACTGGAGATGAGCAAATGTATTAATGTAAATAGAATTTTCTGAAATTTTCAGGTCCCTGCAAACTCATACATCATGATATTTGATTCACACACATCACAAAAACAATGAAAAACCTCCAAATGTTTATTTTTAGGGTGAACTGTGTTTATTGACAATGTCTTCCTGTATCACAATATAATTTTATGTTTCAAAGTGCTTATTGAACCATATGGTGGAAAGTAGAAAAGAAAATTAAATGAGGACATAAGGCTTCAAGACATAATAAACAATAAAAAATTATATAGGATAGCGGAAATCAGTACAGACAAAAATACTGTCTATATACATACAGTTAGGTCCAGAAATATTTGGACAGTGATCAAATCTTTGTGATTTGGGCTCTACATGCCACTAATATGTGTTATTTAAAATGAAACAACTGCGATGCAATTGAAGTGAAGACTAAGGGCCACTTTACACACACCAACTTATCTGTCCAACTTCTGAACAACTTACTGGTTGCAGTGAAATCATGGACACATTGCTCCATTGTGTGGCTGTGTACAAATGTAATAATGTGTCCATGATTTCACTGCAAGCAGTAAGTTGTTCAGAAGTTGGACAGATAAGTTGGTGTGTGTAAAGTGGCCATTAGGTTCATTTAATTGCAACAAATTTTAACAAAGTGTCTTCATTTAATTAAATATATAAACTGTACCATTGAATAAAATGTTCATTTTTAAATCCCTTCACCCCCAGGTGGTTTTCTGTTTTTTTACTTCTCCCTCCCCTTCTTCTAAGAGCCATAACATTTTTATTTTTCTGTCAATATAGACATATTGTAAGTTTTGTTGCCATTTTCAACCACCCATAGCGTTCTCATTTTTTGGAATCTGGGGCTGTATTAGAGCTTATTTTTTTGCGTCTTGAGCTGACGTTTCTAATGATACCATTTTTGGGTGAATGCGTTGTTTTGATCTGCTGTTATTGCATTTTATTGCAATGTTGTGGCAACCAAAAAAATGTAAGTTCTTCCCAAATACGCAGTTTACAGATCTGATTGATTGAAATTATATTTTGATAGATTTGACTTTACTGAATGTGGTGATACCAAATATGTGTATTTTTTTTTATTTTCATTGGGACAAAAGGGGGGAGATTTGAACATTTAGGTTTTTTTCATATTAGTTTAAACACTGTAGTGTGTGATTACTTGTGTTATGCAGAGAGATTCTTCGGGTACCGTTACACCTGGCGATTTCGGCGGCGATTTTATAGGCGACGCTGGGGCATGGCCTACCACCGCTGACATTGCCGATGCGTCGCCTAATGTGAATAGGTGAGGGCGACGCATTTGAGTGGTCGCCTGGTTTCACAGCAGTGCTCTGAAACCAGGCGTGCACTCTGGGGTGATGTGTACACATCACCCCATGTAATGGGGGACGGTGACGCTGGCGGGGCGCCAAAAAAATGCGCACTCCCGCTCGTCGCCGCCGACATCTCCAGCGACGCCATCTGGTGTGACGGCACCCTTCTGCATCCCTCTGCGCAGAAGAAATGATCAACTTCTGCCGGCGACGTCACTGGGGCATTGCTGGCAGGATGTGAGTTATGACAGCCTTCTGGGTCATCAGCTGACCTGCGCTATCATAGCAACGCATCGAGGCCTCGTGATTGCATCATAGGGGCGCCAATGCCAGTGGGGAAAAGCGTGATCCCAGATACGGTGCTTTAGTGATTGATAGCACTATCTAAAGCAGGGGTCTCAAACTCCAGGCCTCGAGGGCCACATACAGTGCAGGTTTTCAGGATTTCCATAGAATTTTTTATTGTTTAAAACACTGGAGCTCACACATCCACCTCGGGTATTTATTATCCTTTTTGACTAGCTGCTAAAAAGCCTCAGGTGCTATTCGTGCTTACACCTTAGTGACCTTATAGTAAAATAAAAAGAGAGGGGATGGGCTCAGCGCTTAGTCTAATTTAAACAACACTCAGTTGCTGTTAACCCTTTCTTAGGGAAGTTTATTCAAAATTATTCAGATTTATTTAAAACAATTACTTAAAATCAGCAGTGAACAATATGCTTAATTCATATGTTAAAATATGTTATAAGTAAACTTGTTCCTCTTCAAGTGACAGAGCTGGTTGTAGCTGTGCTCTCCCCACTGATTTTGACCTGTGGGTATATTAAACTGAGTTAGGGTGTTGTCTCTTATTTTTATTTAGGCTGAACTCAGTTGTTATCAATCTTACCAGTTTATTGCAGGGTCCATTGGATTTTTCTTTACCATTGCTCTGGAGCTGAATTTATCTAAAATTGTTAAAATTGAATTATATTAAAATAAATATAAATAGATCCCTATGAATTGCCATACTTCACCTTATTGGATATATATTCCCTTTACCTTATTTATAGGTCTTTTCAGAAGTGTCTATTGGTAGTTGTAGTATCTTCCTTCTTGGTACGCCTCCTTTTGTGATGTCTATAATATAAATTAATTTATTATAATTTGTGCAATAAGTGTAAGTTATGTATTTCCAATATTCCAATATATACCTCTACACAAATATATCTATATGCTTGCACTGCTGTGATATGCTGCTTAGTCTTATTTGTGGTCTCTCCATGAGTGTATATTGGTGGTTGTAGTTCCTTCCTTCAAGGGACTCTTTTTTTGTGCTGTCTATAATATAAATTGATTTACTAAAATATGTACCTTATATATGTAAATAGTGGGTTTCTATTATATACGTTTATATGTTTGTCAGTGTACTTGCACTGATATGATATTCTAATTCTGGTTGGTTTCAGGGTTCCCAGCGGTATTAATAACCTGCAATATTCAGAGATGACAATCTATCTTGTAATCACAACAATCTAGTATGGAAGTATAGGAACTGCGTTGTAACCTTACGGTGCTGTTCCACTTTTCACCACCTTACTCCTCTCACAGATGTTGTCTGGTTAAAGTTCAGGCACCCTCCGCCTGGGGGAACGCCAGCACTATGCTCCTTGGCCAGCGGTCACACAGCGATTCATTCACTGTCAGGGAGTTGTCAGCTGTTTGTAGCAAATGCTACGCCGCAGTCAGGTGATTCTTGATGGGGAGGAGTCATGGAGTCAGGGAAACAAACTGCCGTGCGGTCCTGTCTCAGTGCGTGGTATAACTAAACCGACATGTTTCGAAGGCAAAGCAGCCTTCCTCATCAGGGCTACTGGCTACTCCTCCTATCCGCCATTATATCTTACTTGTCAAGTCATCATTGGTGGATTCTTGTGCTGGGGTTAACCCTTCAAGTTCTGTGGTTTAATAAAGGTTTTCCTTTTCTCTCATTCCTTGTGGTTCTTTTTGCTTTTTTTTAACCGTTTTTCATCCAGCTGAGTAGCACAAGTGAAATCCGTATGGTCTTCTGTGTGTCATGTGAGTGCTATGCGAGAGTGCGATTTTTTTTTCTCACCTTACATCTGTATGTTATGTGCATGTTATGTTTATGACATGCGTATGACATGCGTTTTGAACATGGTCTTTCCCAAATATTAAATAGTTAGAATAGATAGACAGATAGATAAATAGATAGATATGGGTCATTCCATGTCAAGTGAACCAATGATTATTACCTCTATATTTTTAATTCTTTTGAGATTTTGTTATTTGATAATAGCATGTCAGACAATGCAAAATGTGAAGAGAAAATTTTTTTAAAAAATTTATTTTTTTTTTAAATGATTTTCAAAGTTCGGAAAAAGTGTGAATTTTGCTGTTGCCTGCCTTTACATTTCTCCTCATAACTCAGGCTAGGAATAAGATAGAGAGACAAAATAAACACCAATCTACTCAGAACTATACAGGCTTTCATCAGATATGTCACAAGAGGATCTTTGTTAATATTTTACCCAAGTGATCGCAAGCGCAAAACTTTAAAACGTATTTCCGAAAAATCGGCGCGCTTTAAATATTTCAAAAACTGCCCATGTGTCTGCTTTGCTCTTAGCCACATCTGTACCAAATTTCAAGTTGGGATCGCAATGGGATCATATTTTAACATATTTTACTATTAATAGCGTCAATGGGTCATTCCATATCAAGTGATCTAAATATGAATATTTTTTTTTACCTGACGTCTTTAGATTTTTTTTTTTTTTTCCTTTATGAAGTACTACTTTAGTTAATTACAAATTAAAAGTTTGGAATTTTTTTCTTCATCAGTTAATTTTTTACAGATTTTTAAAGTTTAAAAAAAGGGTGAATTTTGGCCTGGTATGACTTTACATTTTTTTATCTCGGGCTAGAAATAAGATAGAGAAACAAAATAAACACCATTCTACTCAGAACTGTCCAGGCTTTTACCAGATATGTCACAAGTGTATATTTGTTCATTTTAATTTTTTACCCATGCGAATGCAAACGCAACATTTTGAAACGCATTTCCGAAAAAACGTTTTAATAAAAATTTTCCAAAACTGCCCATGTGTCTTTTATGCTCTTAGCCACATCTGTACCAAATTTCAAGTTGGGATCGTGATGGGATCATATTTTAAAATATTTAACTATGGTTAATCTCATTTTTATTAAATTTTGAAAAAACATATGAAAGACATACATTCAATCTTTTAACAAAATCTTGAGACATATAAAATATACAAAAAGAGAATTCACAAAGTTATTAGTAACTTTAAGATACGCTGCAAATTTACTTTTGCGCTTATCTCTGGTGCAATATATACTACAATCTAAATATAATTCCAAACACTCAAGTATACAACCTTTCTCAGGGTTTTGAGATGTTCTGATGTCAAGGGGACAAGCAGCCCCAGCAGAATGATTTTTATCACTTGGCCCCTTCTAACAGGTTGACCACGTAAGTGGGTCATTACCCGTTGAGGCCTAGTTGGAATAGTCTATCGACTGGTGTATCGGAAAGGAAGGCCGAAATATTAATGATCTACTCACAGCTCAGAGTTTCCGATACCTGTCTAATGTTCACTAGAATTCTGAAGGTATAGGTGTAGAAAGGAAATACCTAGACTGAATGTATCAGATGGGAAGAAAAGAGAGATAGAAAAGAAGAGAGAGAGAAGAGAAACAAAAACCATTAGAAAAAGTTATACTGGGAAAGAAAAGCCACGTAAGAAAAAAAGAAAAAAAGGAGGGGGGGGGGGGACGGGTGAGGTATGGGAAGGAGAAAGGGTACTCATCCCACTGGCTCCCCATCAGCCAGAGGTCGAGCCATATTATCTGTGCTGGAAAAGATACTCCTAAATTCTGCAGAGTTGTGAAAAAGAATCCATTCAACCCAAATCCCTAAGAATTTGTTCCGAGATCCCGACGCATCAGCTGCGAGCTCCTCCATTCGATATATGTCCATCAATTTTTTGAACCACTCAAGTAGAGATGGAGCCCGCCTTGATTTCCAGAACCTCGGGATCACAGCACGAGCAGCCGAGATGCAAAAGCGGAGAATATCCCTCTTCTGTAGCCCAATAGGACCTGGAAAAATGGATAACATTGCCGATTCTGGGCAGCATTCGGCTTGTTTACCTGTTATCCGGGCGTATGCATTGAAAACCTCAGACCAGAACCGCCGGATTTTCCCACAACTCCACCAAATGTGTATCATTGTACCCTTCTCTTCCCCACAGCGCCAGCAGGTATCAGGGGTTCCAGGGAACATGTTCTGGAGTGTCGTCGGGCACAAGTACCATCTAGTGAGCAGCTTATAGCTTCTTTCTTGTGCAGAACAAGCGCTAGCTAGTGAGTGAGTAAATATAAAGCATTTCTGCCAATTAGCTTCTGAAATGCTACACCCCAATTCCCTCTCCCAAGCACGTTGGAAGTAAAGGGTGCCCTGCTCTCTCATGGACCCTAAGGCCTGGTATAGAACTGATATTTTGCGCCTCGGTGGAGCCTCCAGTTGGAATAACCTCTCCAATACGTTGGGCGTCAATCTTACCCTGCAAGAGTGGTCAGCTGAATATAAGTATGCTCTGCATTGGAGAAATTCGAATCACTTAAGAGGTCTCGTAGGTTCTTTGAGTTGTAGCTCTGCCATCGGGGGCAAACCACCACTGGACAGAGTCTGTCCTACTCGGGTGTCATCCACAATCCGCCAACATAAAAATCTCTGCCTGTCAAATCTGTGTGGGAAAGATGGGTTGGAAAAAAGGGGAGTCAAAGGGCTAAGTCTGTCGTTTAAGTGGAGGGTTTTCGTCACTAGGTGCCATACCTTCAAGGTGTTTCTGGTCATGTCTGTCAAAGGTACTAGGTCTGTGGAGTCTTTAGGGGAAATCCAAAGCAGGTGTTTCAGCGGAATCCCCAAACCCTCTTGCTCCACCCCTACCCATTTCTTGGAGGACGCATGATAATGCCAATCTAGAGCTCTGACAAGAGAGGAAGCCACAAAGTACGCTCGTATGTTGGGTAGTCCAACCCCTCCTCTGGTCTTGGGCAAGGATAGGATATTCATTCGCAATCTGGACCTCTTGCCCCCACAGACAAATCTAAGGATCATAGATTGCATTTTGGAGAGGAAGCCTCTATCCAATAGAACAGGAACTGTCTGAAAAGTATATAAGAGTCGGGGCAAGACATCCATCTTGACTACGTTTATTCTCCCGAACCAGGATAGCTTTAATTGTCTATAGGAGGTAAATGCCGATTCCGCGTTAGTCAAAAGGGGTTGATAATTTAAATTGAATATTTGTTTAAGATCTTTTGGTATAAGGACTCCCAAGTACTTAATGGCTTCTACTTTCCATTTAAATGGGAACTGTTTAGATAGATGAGAAACCAATTCTCCAGGCAAAGAAATATTGAGTGCCTCGGTTTTGGAGCAATTCACTTTAAAGTTGCTCAATTGTCCGAACCGTTCAAACTCCATTAAGACCGAAGGGATGGAGACCAGGGGCTGGGAGATGTAAAGTAGCAGGTCATCTGCAAATAAGGTTAATTTGTGATGACTCTGTCCCAGCTTGACCCCATGGACGCATTCATTGGACCTAAGTGCAAAATATTTAACTATTATAGTGTCAATTCAAAAATTACCAAGAACACAATCAGTCATTTTTTCACAATTGCCCGTCAATAGTTTGAATTTGATATAAAGAAACATAGTCTTGTAACATCTCAAATGAAAGCTGTTACCGTTCTGAGTAAAATGATGCCTCTCCCACTTCATTATCTTATTTCTAGCCTGAGATAAAAAAATGTAAAGTCATACCAGGCCAAAATTCACCCTTTTTTAAACTTTAAAAATCTGTAAAAAATTAACTGATGAAGAAAAAAATTCTAAACTTTTAATTTGTAATTAACTAAAGTAATACTTCATAAAGGAAAAAAAAAAAAAAATCTAAAGAAGTCAGGTAAAAAAAAATATTCATATTTAGATCACTTGATATGGAATGACCCATTGACGCTATTACTAGTAAAATATGTTAAAATATGATCCCATTGCGATCCCAACTTGAAATTTGGTACAGATGTGGCTAAGAGCAAAGCAGACACATGGGCAGTTTTTGAAATATTTAAAGCGCGCCGATTTTTCGGAAATGCGTTTTAAAGTTTTGCGCTTGCGATCACATGGGTAAAATATTAACAAAGATCCTCTTGTGACATATCTGATGAAAGCCTGGACAGTTCTGAGTAGATTGGTGTTTATTTTGTTTCTCTATCTTATTTCTAGCCCGAGATATGATAGAAAATGTAAAGCCATACCAGGCCAAAATTCGCACTTTTTAAAAACTTTAAAAATCTGTAAAAAATTAACTGATTAAGAAAAAAATTCAAAACTTTTTTTTTGTAATTAGATAAAGTTGTTCTTCATATAGAAAAAAATTTTAAAAAATCTGAGGACGTCAGGGAAAAAAAATATTCATTTTTGGATCACTTGACATGGAATGACCCATATATAGACAGACAGAGAGACTGACTGACAGACATAGACATCGAAATGCAATAGCTCAGTGGTCATATGAGGAGCGCTAAGTAACAAGGAGCTTTGACAAGAATATTATTATAGACCTGTTTATTAGTATTATTATATTCCACTACGCATTTCGACAACGGCCTGTTGTGTTCCTCAGGTGGGGTTTACAGACATAGTGAGGAGTTGGTCATATAAAGGAGCATTAACCAATCAAGAGGTTGAACAGACAAACAGAGACAGATAGATAGATAGATAGATAGATAGATAGATAGATAGATAGACAGACAGACAGACAGACAGACAGAAAGACAGACAGACAGACAGACAGACAGACAGACAGACAGATAGATAGATAGATAGATAGATAGATAGATAGATGAAATAAACCTTTTGAGCAGCAATGCCTTCAGGGTGCAAGACAGCTTGGCTTCCTCTCACCGCCTTTCAATACATACAGCTTCAAGAATTTCACTGCAGCACTCCTTTGGATTTGCAATCTCAGTAGTTCTTTATTCTGGCTTCAGATGGACAGAAAATGGCCATATATCGGGCACACACGCCCTTTGTCAAGCAATCACATGCTCCACAGCCCAGCCTTTTATGCAGTCTACTTAATTGCAACAGTTTTTACATCAATCTTCTCATAATGTGTTACATCAATTAAACCGTGATTTACATTCGATTGTGTCTTAGTACAAATTGCTTAGTGTTTATAATTATTTTACTTTTTCTCCTCTTTTCTGTTTCTCTTTTTCTTATAAACATATAAAACTCCTCTAATGGTACCTTTACACTCTGCTACCGAGGGTAGCAACAGGTAGGCACTGCACGTGCACGCGCGCGTTTTCAACAGTTGCTAACGGTACCTGATGCCGCAATTACATGCCGCCACAAGGTGCTCCACAGAAGGTATTTTCGTTCCCTGGAAGTGCCGCAGGTTACCTTCTGTGGAGCACCTTCCCTGAGTTACACGCCGCTACCACAAGGGAATATGGGCGTACATATTGTGCGCCGTAACTACATAGGCGTGCCAGAGTTGTGTATTACGCGACACTCGTACGGTGATTGGACAATGCAATAACATCATGATTGGCCAGCCAGCGCAGGGAGGCTGGCTAATACATGACGCTATAGCAAATGTATAGTGTGACTGGTCAGATCGGTAAATATGCCACCCTGTGCAGGGACAGCCAATGGGTACACAGTAGCCCCCACCAATGATAGCTGATGGGGCATGGTATACATGACGCTGTGGCATGCCCCAGGGAACTCAAATACCATACCTGTGCCCCGAGTACACGCCGCTACCATAGGGATTATACCTGCTTGTTTTTCAGCACGGCTGGAAGACAGGTATCCAAAGAGACAGGAAGGTACAACCTGAATTACACGCCGCCACTTCGCGGTGTTTTGGAGGTAAAAGGTACAATTGTCTCCGATACCTGCCGGTTTCTACCTTTCGGTAGCGGCATGTAAAGGTACCATAACAGTTAATTCCAGCACACCTGTTATAGGTGATTAACATAGTTTCTGCTAAAGCAGGTATCAGTGCATCGCCATTGTCTCTCCTGCCTCATATTATTTTACTGGCATTCAGGAAGTATATAGTGCGCCTGTGCCAGGTTTTAGTTTACTGCTACCTTGGCTACAGGTTCTCAGCGATCTCTCGCGACTTCAGTGGGAATCCCACGCCTACGCGGCTACCCCCTCTTCCTACGCTGTTTACTGCGTCTGCGCCAGCCCTTACTGTTTAGGGTTATCATGGCTACTGGCCACAATGATTCCTGCGATGACACACAGTGTTCCTGCGCCTGCGTAGTCACTGCCATATCGCTCCAGCCTTCCAATATGTTTATAGTTCTTTTTTTTTTTTCTCTTTACGCTTCCTTCTTTGATTTCTATTTGATTAAGGGGAGATTTACTTTTATACTATAAGTCACGTATTTTGATAGTTATAAACATAAGTTATGTGTGCTCCGCTACACTCATACTATTTAACCCCTCACATGTCTTTAACCCTTACACGGGTTAAAAGCCTAGTGAACACCACTAATGGAGATTCCTGGCTATCAACCAGGATCCTCATTGTGGCAATAAAGGGGTATTATTCGATTCATACCACGGTGCACATAAAGGACCATAGAACAATATCTCTGCAAATATCTTTTTATTATATTAAATATTAATCATACATATTGTCATGCTGATATGGAAAAATAATTAGTTTTAATCTAGGGCAATGGTTTTGCACTTTGAGTATTATAGTGTTAGAAATGTAAATCAAAAAATATTTTTTACTCAAAATTCAATAAATATAAATAAACTGTGCTTGGAAGTTCCAGTATCGGTGTTAATTTGTATTTTTCCTTCTATCTACTACCTGCATTGAGAAAACAGAAAAAAGAAGAAAATTATATTGGTGTAAGATTTTTAACAGTGCGTTCGTGACAATTGTAAATTTCGTGAGAGAATGTGATTAAAATTATACACCATATAGATAAAGGAGCCGAATCATTTACAGTAGTACTTCTTTCCTCTTTGACTTAGTATACCTCATTACAGTAAAACACTTAATTTGTAATCGACGTTTAACCTTTGTCAGGCTGAATAATTTTACATGAAATATCTAATAAATAAATATCTTGGCCCCTTATCTCGGAAGATATTTTATTGAAATTTGGCCAATATATTCTGGACCAAAACTGCAGAGATGTCACGAAATTTCAGCCCTCTACGGCAGGGGTGGGGAACTCCAGTCCTCGAGGGCCGCAAACAGTTCAGGTTTTCACGATTTCCTTAGTATTGCACAGGGATTGGAATCATCACCAGTGCGAGTGATTATGTTATCACCTGTGCAATACTAAGGAAATCCTGAAAACATGCACTGTTTGCGGCCCTCGAGGACTGGAGTTCCCCACCCCTGCTCTACGGCTTTTCAAAAAAAAAAAGTTATTGCAATTTTAAAATGGAATAGTTACAATTGTGCCTACTCAGCCGGACGAAGGTTAAACCTGATGGCCTCAGTGTATTTAACTCTTTTATCCACTTTAATTCTTTTTCCCTTAATAATTTTTCTCTATCCCCTCCTCTTCGTATATTTGGTACTGTATCTATTGTTCTCCATTTTAAATCATTCTCGTCATGTGTCATCTCCGTCCAATGTGTAGATACTGGTAACCCTTTTATTTTTTGGCGTATGCTATATCTATGTTGGGTGAGACGAATTTTCAACTCTAAGGTGGTCTCTCCCACGTAATAAAGCTTACATGGGCATTCAAGTAAATAAATATATATGCATGCATACATATTTAGATGGAATTAGAACCTTGATATTTAAAAGAAAATAAAAACTTGCCTTTTTTTAAACTCAGATGAAATTTTTTTACTTATCTTATAAAATAAGGTTCTAGGCGTTCTCTCTTCCTGCTGTGACGTGGCACGGCGTCACTTCTGGGCCGTCCCTTATCTTCTGGTCGTATGTGATTGGCTGTTGGAGCCAGTCACGTAAATATTCCCAGAAGATAATGAGAGGCCTGAAAGTGAAGCAGCACTGCAGCACAGCTTAAAGGGAGAACGCGGACCCAGTAAGTATAATGGGTATTGTTATTAACTGTTTTCTTACTTTAACAGGGAAACGCCGGTCACGAACCCCGCAAAAAAATGAACAGTTCGTCTATCTCTAATCATGAACATATTTCATCCCTCTCTGTCTCAGAGCAAGCACACTACAAGTAAATATATATGAGTTTGGGGTAGATCTCTGACCTTCTGCTTTCCTAATTTATACACAATAATAAAATCTTTTAACACAATTGATTCTTCTTGTAGCTTCTTCTATCCTGGGTTTGATCCCTAAAAAATATTCATTTTTTCAAAAATTGTTCTTACAGAAATGTGGTTTTTACCAATATTTTTAATGAAATGTTATGTTTCATATATTAAGTTGTCCATTATATATGTTTATTAATAATTTTTACACTTGTTTGAGGACAGTGATGAATGTTTATTGTACAGTTTTTTTAAAAATAGAAAGTGCATCCTTTTTTTACTGTTGTATCTATTTAAACCCCAGATATATGTAGATGACCCCATATGATTTGTCTTAAGGAAGAAGCCTGTGGTGGCTTTAAAATGCATTGACGTAATAAATCATCTATGACCTATATTGATTGATCTGATATTGTTTCCTGATGAAGCATCAGCATGGGTTTGCACCCAATTCATCACCCTGCACTGACATCTCTGCAGCAGATGTCACATGTGTATATGGTGATTGTTACTCTCACAACCACCATAGGTGAGCCTTCCCTGCATTAATACTGCATTTATGTATAAATGATAAGACCCTATTTGCGCTTAACTTGTCTCTCCAAATTCACTTGTCTCCATCAGGTTCATATGCTGTAAGAAGTTTTGACTGAAAACATGTTAAGACTGTTAGTAGACAAGATGAGAACAATTACACCGTAAGTAATGCTAATGGACAGATACAGACAGCTGATCTAAATATGGAGCAGAAGAGGACTCAATCATGTTATCTTGCATGTTGCATATGTTAAATAACATACTGTATATTATTATTGATGAGTGAGTATACTCATTGCTATTAACTACTCGCACGATTAGGCTAGAATTTGAGATACTCGGTACTCTATTAGTGTTTTAGATTTTATTAGATAAGCTCCCTAGCATTTTTTCTGACTGATTTTCAGCCAATAAACATGTTGGGATTGATTGCTAGTCATAGGAATGCCGTATTCATTTTTGATAATGGTATTACTGTAATTGGCAGGTGCAGTACAACCAACGAAAAAAAAAAATTTCTAACCAAATAGCAATGAGGTCTGGGGGGGGCAGTAAAAAGACAGAGATAGATGAGAATGTGCTCAAACTGCATGGGAACAGTATGCAGACATAATGTAGACTGTCTGCATACTGTTCTGCCATACAGCTGTCTGCTCCAAATGACAAGAACTAATGAAGATAGATGTTAGAACAGCTAGATCAAGCTTACCAGACTCCCGCTGCTGCTTCCAGGTCAGCTCAGTCTCCCAATGAATCACTTCCAGGGCCACTCATTAAGCTACTTGCATATTCTACTGGCTCTGTGAGCACCTCTGTGATTGGCTGTGGCAGATAGAGTGCATTTCCACAATTTGGACGGTGGTTGTGCTTGGTTGCCATACACATTAGTGTATGGCAACCAACCTGCAGTCATAGGGTGTTAAATAAATAATAAAAAAAAAAGGCGTGGGGATTTGCAATATTTTTACCTCTAGCCCTGTGAAAGCAGACAGCTGCCTAATTTTACCTTGGCTGGCAAAAAAAAAATGAGCTCCGCCCTATTTTTAGTTGCCAGCCAAGGTAATACTAGGCAGCTGAGGGCTGGTATTCTCAGTGGGGTGAGGGCCCGCAGCTGCCCCTGAAAATGGCGCATTCATTGTAGCACCATTTCCAGGCGCTTTAACTGGCTCTTCCAGCGGCCCTGGTGGTGGAGGCATGCTGGGTAATAAGGGGATAACAATAGCTTTGCATTGCCAGCTGTTATTAAGCCCTGAGATTCTTAATGTCAGGCCAAGTTAGATCTGGCCCTTAAGAATCTCAAATAAATAGTAAAAAAGACACAACAAAGAGAAAAATTATTTTATTAAAAAAAATGCAGAGACACTTAGTGACTCCATTACCGTCTTCCCACCCTCGTACCCCTCCACAATCCTTGTCATTCTCTCTTCCTGGACAGACTTAGTTCTGCTATGTCAGAGATCATTGGGAGGAAAAACACATCTTTCCCCCGTGATCTCTGATCACTGAATGACAGCGCTGAGACCTGCGGTATAGTAAGCGGTGAGATCACCATTGCCATAGCAACAGTGGTTACTATGGCAACGGTGTCCTCACAGCTTACTATAAGGCTTCATTCACACACTGCGCTTTGGCTGAGCTTTTTGAGGATCCGTTTTTCATGCAGAAACAAGAATTGGATCCTCACAAAATGCAGCTGTGTGTGTGAATGCTGCTACGCTATTTACTCACCTCCCAGCGCTCCCCGGTGATCTCCAGTGATATTCTTATTCCTGGAGGCTGCAGTGTTGGTGCCTCTAGGACCTGCACATGTTTCCGGATGATGTCACTCAGTCACATGGTGCAGTGCCAGGCCCTCTCACAGGTTCTGTAGCCTCCCAGTATGAGAACATCGCTGGGGTTCATTGTGGGAGCGTGGGGAAGGTGAGTAAATAGCACAGCAGCCTTGTGTGCGTGAATGATTTACTGCAGGTCTCAGCGCTGTCATATAGTTAGTGGTGAGGTCATCATTGCCACAGTAACTACTGTTGCTATGTCAACGGTGACCTCATCGCTTACTATATGACAGAGCTGAGACCTGCACTTTACCGCTTTACTATATTCACTAGGTTCTGTCTCTCAGAGCAGACATGTCTGAATACTGCTTCCATGCAGTTTAAGCATGTTATCAGCCATCTCTGTCTTTTTGCAGCCCCCCCAGACTTCATCATCGGGTCCAGCAGAAAATTACTCGTGTTTCCCATTGATTTACATTCTACTCACTATTCAGAACGAATATGCAAGTATTAGAAAGTACTCGTTATGACTATATTGATTATGAATATTTTGATACTTGCTCATCCCTATATATGATATTTTGTCACTGAAATGAGATTTTACTTGCCATAAGTAAACATTTTACTTCTTTGAAATGTGCGTCTTCTTTTCTATTTAGGTGTGTCTGTGCTCATTGTGGTTTTGATGCGCTTTACAAAGTTGTTATAATAATGGAGAAAACATTTATATTTTTCTGAATACAATTTTGACTTTTACTAAATAAAGTTTGCTAATCCTATCATCATACGATAGTAGTGATAAAAGATCAAAAGACCCTTGGAATGTCATATAGATCACAGGTGCAATGCAATGTGTGTATTATAATAAGTAGCTCCAACAATGCCTCCTAAGTACCGTATATTTTTCTGCTTTTTCACATCCCTGTCCCTTTCATTAATTGTCTTGCAGATGAAATTGTGGAAAAATTCTTCAATTAATTTATTTCTTGGAGAAAAAATTAAATTAAATTAAGGGCTCACATCATGAAAACATAAGAGACTGTATATAGATCATTATGAGAATACATCATTTTATGAAGCAAAATTATTGCTAATACTATTTTTCCAACATACAACACAATATAATTTTAATTAATATTTTACCATTTTTAGTTTCTTACATCAATTTAGTTTTTATAGTTGTGCAAAAATATGTAACAAAATATTTGCCTCATGTCACCGATCATACTAAGGTGATTGAAAAATGTGAAAAAGGCAAAAAGATATTTTACAAAGCAACTGCCATAATAGTAACAATCCCTTATAATGGATCAAGTTAAAGCTGAGTAAATCAGGCAAAATTTGAATTTGCCTGTTGTGTTGGGTTTCCTGGAAAATTGTACTCTCAAGAGAGTTTCTCGGTAAATGGAATGTCTCTTATAATTGCTAAGGGGACTCTCCAGAGCCCCAAGCAAAATAAACATAACATGTACAAAATAAGGAAATTAATTGTTCTCAACCCTTCGATCCTCGCTGTCACCTGTCCAAGCCTTGTTGCATCCTTTGATGCTGTGAGCGCTGAATCTCTGGGCTTCTTTATGCCTCTTCATGCTAGACCTAAATTTTCAGCTCTGATGAGACTTGGTACAGTTCTTTACAAGCACACAGAAGATGATGATGTCAGGATTATCCTGGCATGTGCCATGGCCTTGCATGTGTATGCACAGAACAATCCCAGGCCTCATCAGAGCAGGAAGTCCTGGGCCAGCATGAAGCAGCACGTTTTGTGAAAACCAAAATTTCTTTCATTCTCAAAACTTTTGGCCATGACTTTGGACCATTTGAACATTTCTGAATGAAAATCTTTGTGGGACAATGAGTAGAACAAATATTGTCTAAGCTGTGTGAAGAGGCATTTAACATCTGATTGGAGAACCTAGGCTACATGGAGGGCAAAACAGATGGGATAGGTGTCTGTGAACCCTTGGTGACAAAGAATTACCATTATCTCATCTTCCAGTCAATTGTCCATATAGTGGCAGAATTAGTTTCTTTCTTGAAGAAATTATTTTTGAATAATTGTCTCAAATTTAAAAAATTAAACTTTTGATTGTAGTTGAAAAAGAGCAATATCAGGTGCAAATCTGTACTGTGCATCTTGTGACTTTATTATTTTATTATTATTATTATTTATTTATATAGCGCCATTAGGTTCCATGGCGCTTTACATGAGGATAGGGGAGACGAGCACAATTAGAATAACTGTAGACAATCAGGACATACAGGTACAGGAGGGGAGGGGACCCTGTCCACAAGGGCTCACAGTCTACGAATAAAAACAAATCTGGTAGAAAGTCATTCAGCCTAAGAGGCAACATACAATAAACAGCTTTATCATAGCACTATTATAAGTTGTGTGTTGGTTTAAATACTGGTGCATATCAATGAATATCAACAACAAATTGAAAAAATTATTTTTTGCCAGCAATTCTATACAAAAAGTGAAACACATATATAGAGTCGTTGCAAACAGAGTGATCTATTTCAAGTGTTTATTTCTGTAAATGTTGATGATTATGGCTTACAGCCAATGAAAACCCAAAGGTCATTATCTCAGAAAATTAAAGCAGAGAGGATGAAGGGTTAAAAACTGCACCGCCATATTCCACGAGACATCAAAGGGTGATATAATATAGATTTATTAGTCAACGCGTTTCATGGCTCCCTGACATGTCCTGAAACATGGCAATATGATATTGATTTGTATGTGAAAACATTAGATATTCCCCAGCCCATAATCCATTTTTTTCTTTTAAACTCTGGAGCTGTCACAAACACTATTAAACTATAATTGCAAGAGTATAACTTGTGCCCAGCATACAGCAATCACTGTTAAATACTTTTCTAAATGTTTTATTTAACTTCACTTTCAAAATATGCTATGATAATGCCATAATGTCCATAGTGCGAGCAGGTACTAACAACAGAATATACTGTACTACCACAGCAGAACATTCCAGCTAATTATTCCCTTTAAGGACATTTTAGCTTGTTTTTACTTTACTGGAATACATTTCAATCAAACAAATATGTGTAGTTTATTGTTGTGAAAACTGCATCTACTTTATACAAAACCGATTTTAAAATCAGTATTAAACTAAGTATTAAAGCAAGTTTATCCACCTTTTATGAGTCATATAAACTATTATTGCTCCCTCTTTGGAAGTGTACAGTGAGTTATATTTTTTACTCTAACTTACAACTAATTATGTTGTGTTTTTAAGTAATAATAAAGCCATTTTTTAATGAAAAGAAAACCATGTTTGTGTTGCAGCATTTCACGTGTTTTAACTTTATTATTTGTGTGTTAAGATAGCTGTATGGGGGCTTATTTTTCTGAGATGCCTTGAGTACTTGCACACGTGACGATTAGAGAGTGTTCTGGTGGAAGCACACATTAGACTTACCGTAAGTGTCTCTGCACAAGAAATTGACATGCTGCTCATAAGAAACCTGCACCGCATTTCAGTGTTGAAAAGAAGCACAGTGGGCATGGCTTTTCTATAAATCCCCAAACTGTGCTTTTTCTATGTAACACAGCATTTTGGACACAGCAAAAATGTCCAAAATACTGTTAACCCCAATTGTGTACATATCCTTGGGCGTTACAACCATTATGGGGTACATATAATTTATTAAATATAATTATTTTATTGCCTGAAACTAAAGAAAAAAAAATAGACTTCAAGTCAAATCAAATTTGCTTAGAATTTCATAAATATCAAAAATTAGACATCCCCTGAAAATAGCACATAACGCATCTTTCGGGGAAGCAGGGTGCTAAACTCCACCCCTTATCCATGGCCACACCCCATATGACCAAAGCCCCGTCCCCTGCCGGGCCATGGAAAAATGGTCTTGCATGAAGCCGGTCCCCATTGTAATAAAGGTTGGGGACCACTGCTATAGTACATATTCTTATATTTACACTAGACCCTTATGGACCCACAGGGATCAGGTATGCAGCCGATACATCCCTGTTGACACAGGCCACCCGGTCTCAGACAATATGTTACACTGCACATATCTCATACACTGGTCAATGGGACCCTGACGACCTTACAGTCAGTGTCAATGGCGGTTACGGCCACCTGGCACTATATACACAGGATAGTCTGTACAATACTCAATATTACAGTGCCTATTACACAGAACATACAGGTCATTCACAGTCCCACAGTGGTCCAGGCACAGCCGGTACACCCCTGTTCACATATAACAGTCTCTGACCCACAGCTAGGCTCTTCCTTGGCATAGTTCTCCTTGGAGTAGCTTGGCTCCGTGCATACAGGCTGCTAAGGTGCTCACAGCCACAACACAGAGCTCCTGCTGCTCTACACTGTCCCCGCACACACTCTGGGACACACACCGACATGGGTATAGGATACCGGTCAGAAACAGGCCCAGATCCGGGTTTAGCTACCTGAGCTCCAGGGCAAGCCAGGCATCCCCAAGGATTCCTCAGCACGTGTCTCCAGGTCGCCAGCCACTTCTAAGTCTGCCATCACAGGCCCAGACCTCTAGGCAAGCGACTTCACCAAACACACCATCGCTAGCCCCTCCAGGGTCAGCCAGTCTTCCCAATTGCAGGTACTAGGAACCCCTCTATCTTCTGGCCTCATGGCTCCACTCATCTCCACATGACATGGACTCCCCTCCGTCAGAGGCTCTGTTCTGCTCTCTCTCTCAGACTGAATCTCCCATTCTTACAGCTTTGGGCAGCTATTATCTCGCCTGCCACACCTGACACACCTACACCTGGGAACTCTCAGCCATTAGCACACACTGCTCTTTTAAGGCAGCTTCTCACGCTAGGGTATTGTTAACGATATAGTTGAAACGTCACGGATTTGTGAACGTCCTTGCATGTAAACGAACGATATAGGATGGAAAAATTGTTGGAACGTTCATCCAAAAAATGAGATCCGGACCTCAAATCTATCGTTCGTCGTCCAATTAAGGTTCTGTGAAGCAGACACATCGTTCAGTGTGATACCTTTTTGAACGAAGTAGTTCACATTTCTCCTATTCCTGCCGCTATTTAACATCATTCATGCATTCTTCTCTGCATCGCTGGCGTGTTGCCAAATTTAGGATCGTTAACGATATCCTTGGGTGTGAAAACGCACTAACGATGTCAGAAGGATCACAGTCACGTGACATACTGTATGTAACAATATCGTTCACCTATATCCCAGCGTGTGAAGCGGCCTTACTGGTCTCAAGAACACCTTTACCTGTTACTACAGAGCTAACTACCACTTAACCCTGTGTGTACGGCTCAGGGTCCATGTGAGTCATGTTGGCCACATGCCATAACGCCAGCATGCCTCACAATATATATGTATATATATATATATATATATATAAATATATATATATGTATATATATATATATATATACCTATATTATACATATAAATACATATATATATAAAGTTTTACGCACATAAGTATTTATGTGTGCGATTATATGCACAGCAGGGCCACAATTTCCTAAAGTAATTCACGCGGTAATTTGTATTGTAAACTTTTCAATTTCTGACATTATTTCAATCAGTTCTTTTGGTGTGTTTATTTAATAGCTGGGAATATATTCATGATGGCTGTACATGTGTGTGTGGGCATTTCACTTCCTGTAAATTTAAAAAATAAATAAAATGAACAGACTCATATTAATGAAACAGATTTCTGGTTAAGGAAGCAAGGATATTGTTGAGAATGTTTTGGCAGGCTTTTCAGACAATGCCCTATTTCATGCGGAGGTGTTGAAAGATGTTGTCTCACTGTTTAATGCCAATAATGAAGAGACAAGCAAAATGTCAACTTAATAAAATTAACACTGTAGATATCTACTAATGTGACACCTGAAAGTATACATTTCTGGACCATAATTACCTGTTGATTGTCCAATTTTTGCTGGTAGAATATAAATCCTTTAAAAGACCTTTTGGCAGAAGCTGAAAGAGATGCCTTATCTAGAAGAGTGTGAACATGTGTACAGCTGCATATATATGTGTGTAAAACATTGATATTTAAAATAATGTACTGTATTTTTCGCTTTATAAGACGCACCTGATTATAAGACGCACCCCCAAATTTGATAAAGGAAAAGAGAGAAAAAATAATTTTTTATGTTACATAGGGTCCATCTTATAATGCCAGTGTCCGTCTTACAAATCATATATGGTATATGTCCTCATAGCCCCCTCATCCTGGTGCATGGTTCTTCATCCTTGGATATAGCCCCCCATTCTAGAATTAGCCCCCTTAAGTTGGATATGGCCCTCTTATATTGAATATAGCCCCCTTGTGCTGGCACACATCCCCCGGTGCTGGCACACGTCCCCCAGTGCTGGCACATGTCCCCCAGTGATGGCACATGGCCTCCAGTGATGGCACACGGCCCCCAGTGATGGCACATGTCCCCTAGTGCTGGCACACTTCCCTTTGTGATGGGACATGTCTACCGGTGATGGCACACGTCTTCCAGTGATGGCACACATCACCCATTGATGGCACATGTCCCCTATTGATTGCACACGTCCCCCAGTGCTGGCACATGTCCCTTAGTAATGGCACACATCCCCAAGTGATGGCACATGTCCCCCATTGATGGTACACATCCCCCATTGATGGAACATATCCCCCATTGATGGCACACGTCACCCAGTGATGACAAATGTCCCCCAGTGATGGCACACATCCCCCAGTGATGGCACACGTCCTCCATTGATGGCACTTGTCCCCCATTGATGGCACACTTCCCCAGTGATGGCACACATCCTTCATTGATGGCACTCGTCCCCCATTGATGGCACACCTCCCCCCAGTGATTGTACCAGCTGATTGCAGGTCCTTCTGTAGCTTTCAATAGCTGATCATTGGCTCTTCGACTATTTGATAATTTTTTCCACTCCTTTGTCTGAAATCTTGTGGTGAGCAACTGATCATGGTCAGTTTATGATAAAATTATGTTCTTTCTACTTCTTGATTATGGCTCCAAAATGTTTTACTGGAACCTTCGGTAGTTTTGAAATTCTTCTGTAAACAATGTCATCAGTATTGAATGTAGAAGGAAAACCGGGCACTGACCTTATATTGCTGCAGTTGAAATTGTGGCACAGAACCAAGTCCAGCGTTGCTCAGCCGTAGGACTGTCATCAGTATGTTTTGCAACAATTAGGTTGTAAAGGTCTTAAAACAGCTCAATGGTTTTACCCATCATGAGATGTTTCTTGTGTGGCATCTTAATAACTTATCATCATTAATAACACATATTTATAGTCCATCAGTTGCACAAGCTCATATGACTTCACTAAGTGGTACTATTACTTTCTAATTACTGATAGATTTCAGCTGGTGTCATGACACTGCTCCTCCCTTTCTTCATGTATTCAATTATTTTTCCTTGTGTCATTTCTCATTATTATACATAATATATGGACATCTATGGTTTGTTTTATTTTCCTGCCTGGATTTGATGGGTTGTTCCCGACATCTGGTGAGAAATTCAATAGTGCCTTTAAAAATAGATCTACTTAAAAAATTGATGATATGTTATTATTATTAATATTATTATTATTAAGTATTTATATAGCGCTATTAGGATACATGGCGCTGTACAAGTTAGAGGGTAGACAAAGACAAGTGGTCGAAAAACGACGACAAATTGACAAATCAATCATACTGGTACAGCAGGGTCGGGGATCCTGTCCGCGAGGGCTCACAGTCTAGAGGACTGTTATGTTCAAAACGTATTTCACTCACTATAAAATTTTGTACTGACATATTTGAAGAGCTGTAACAGTTTTATGTATTCATTTTTTGCCTACAGAGTTGTATGAGGGCTTGTTTTTCGTGGGATGAGTTGACATTTTCAGTAATATTTTTTGCACTTAATTTTCTAATTATTTTTACGTTTGTTTTACTTGTCAGTATGATTAAAAAGTTGCATTTTTAGTGCATTTTAATCTTTCTTTTCAAGACTTTCACCATATGAGAGAAATTATATGACATTTTTATAGTGTGGTTTGTTCCAAGTGTGACAATACCAATAATGTGCACCTTTATCTTTCATTTTTACATAAAAGCTGCATTTTTAGTAGTAAAACAGTTTTTGCTATTTTTTTCATGCTTTCTTGAGTATTTTTTTTACATTTTTGCATAGTTAAATTTAAGAATTTTACATTTTACTTACTCCTTCTGGGATTGTAAGGGGTGCTCGTGTTCCTGCCCTCGAAGACGCCCACCACACTGGCATAATATAATGTTGCATGTAAAGTGTTTCTATATAGTGAAAGGTATGTGAGGAGTTGAGAATGTTAATATGTAGAGGAGCAGTAGTATTGATTATGTAATGTATGCGTACTTGTGGCACGCCAGGAGTGCGGTTGCCACAGTGGCATTGCCTCCCTCACAGGGGGTGATGTCATGCCTGGAAGCAAGAAGGGGTCCCCTAGTGAGATAACACCAGCATCCAACACTGGTCTTGACTCCAGACCAGAACCCGGTTTCAGGGGAGCTTCTCTATAAATTCTGGCCTGGAGGCGGGGTTAGGCAGAATGTCTTAGGAGGGAGAACAGAGGAGACATCCTGGGGACTGGAGTCAGTGGAGCTCATACCAGGACACAGGAGAGCTAGTGACCGAGTGGAGTCGAGGAGAACCTGGGGAGCGGAGCCTGCATAGTTTATTCAAAATGTATCCTCTGACAGAAAGTCAAAAGATCAGCATTCTTATAGGCCAGCTAATCGGTGCAGCTGCTCAGAGGGATGTAAAGTCCTGTCTGAACACAGACAAAAGAACTGTTAGGCTAGGGTCACATTTACGTTTTGACCCTAGCCTACCGGATTGCGCATTTATCTTAATACTTTTCCCAGTATCGCATAGCGTTACCGCTATGCGGTGCTGGATAACGCTGCCCCTAGTTACCCGAGATTTACCTTCCCAACCAGTCACACAGGAAGCTGCTGGGAATGCGATTTACAGTGCCGCACAGGAAACGCTGCAGACAGCAGCATTATACAGCACCGCATAGCGGTAACGCTATGCGGTGCTGGGAAAAGTACTAAAATAAAAGCACAATTCGGTAGGCTAGGGTCAAAACGTAAATGTGACCCTGGCCTTAGACAAATACTGGCTAAGGTAGAAGGATACCTTTGATACCCACACAGCAGCGGAGATTAAAATGAAGTTCTACGGATGTAAACAATGGGTGCAGGACAGTGTACGGCACTATGCTTTAAACCTGCAAGTGGTGCTCTGGGCTATTAAACAGGTGGACCCTGACAGTGAGAGAGATGAGGACAGACTCTTCACCGAACAGTTTATTAAGGGGCTCCTGTCTAATGCTTACCGGACACAGCTGCGCATTATGACCCTACAAAATCGAGACCTAGACTTTGCACAGTTTAAAGACGGGCCATTCGGGTGCTGCGAGAGCCAACCCCAAGCAGCACTGCATCCACTCAGTGCCCTGCTACCACCAGGAGGCAGTGCCCTTTTCCCCAGTACCCATGGAGGCTGACATTAATTGTTGTAGACATTGAGAGAATGTACTTAAATGATGACCTTAGGCACCAATGTGATAGAAAATTGTCTTGTAGAGATTTTTGTTCTATTACAGCAGGCAGCCGAAACTGCCAGTTCCGGTGAGCAGCGAGTCCTGCAAAAGGAGATCAGGGCTCTGATGCAGAGGCAGCAGGTGAACCTGTCTGGTGGAGAAGTCGGCAGTGTAAGAGTAAGTGATCCATTCCCCATTGCAATACCTCCAAGGAGTGAAATGTTAATCTGGTGTTGGGCAGCAATAGGCCTCAGAGGGCAATATTACCGGCCCTGGTAGAACCCGTGTACTCAGACAGTAGGCCCAATATCCTGCAAGCCGGGGGAGTAGTTGATGTCCGCAAGGGGAGAGTACCCATACATATCTTGAATTGTGGGGAGGACGAGGTCAACCTGCCCCGGTATGCTACCAATGCTAGGCTGTTCACTGTCTTTTAATATTATTTTTATTAAGTATATTTCAGCATCAAATAACATATAACAACAATTTTAGAATCAGTAAATGTAGTAACAACACTGTCAATCAAGAGTGAAATGGCTGTCAACCTCTAGAGTATGTAAATACGCATGAATGGGAGGCACAAGAGCAAGTCCAGGAACAGTGCTACCAAAATGTAATGTCCAGGTGCCAACGAAGCCTAAAATTGAACAGGTTCGTAATAGAATAAGCATCTGCTCAAGAGGACAACAATAGCTTCGGTGATTGTCAGTAGTGTAACTATACTATTAATGTCAAAGAAATTAATAGGTAGAGATGAGCGATGTTCGATTCGAATTGTTCGCCAATCTCAAATTCGAGCTGTTTTGGGCGATATTCGAGTCATTCGAACAATTTGCTTCAAATTCGGCAGTTCGAGGTTATGTTCGATAACGCTTCGATCACCAAGAGCTTAACACTAACCCTGTTAATGAATGTTAATTAGTGATGGGCGAGTCCTAAATTACTCGGAATTGCTTGACTCTAGCGAGTCCGAGCCCGGGACTCGCTACTCGTTGCGAGTCTAGCGAGTCCAATGTTAATGAATGGGGAAGCGAGTAATAGCGAGTAATGTACGATTTACAAATTGCAGATGTGTCTCGGAAGCTTCAGGCTCTATCTGCTAGGACTCGTTACTCTGCGTGGGGCTCCGCGCAATTTCTATGTCTAGCCAGGTACAGCTAAGCAGCTGGGGGCTGGAATCCGCAGCGCAGGGAGGCCCAAGCTTTCTGGGCACCCCCCGCTGCAAATTGCAGCCCGCAGCTGCCCCAGAAGATGGCGCGTTCATTGAAGCGCCATCCGCTGGCACTGAACCCCGCTCTTCCAGCGGCCCTGGTGGCGGTGGCACGCTGGGTAATAAAGGGGTTAATACCACCTTTGTTATACAAGCTGGTATTAAGCCCGGGATTCTTAATGTCAGGCTAGGTTTGACCCGGCCACTAAGAATCTCCAATAAAGGGTTAAAAAAAACACCACACAGAGAAAATTTTTTATTAGAAATAAAAAAAAAAAGCCATTAGGGACTCCATCTTTAATTAAAAAAATCCTCTTCCGTCCGACGTAGTCCAAAACGCGATGTCCTCTCTGCTACATCCCCTGTGCATAGATATAGATGTCTATGCACAGGGAATGAGCAGACTGAGAACAATCTCAGCTCTGCTACATCAGGCAGCAGGCTGGCTCTAGGACCCTGGAGCTGCACAGAGCAGACAGCTCTTACTCTGCGAGTTTCCCTGCTATCACTGGCTCAGTAGCGAGTCCAATGCAAGACAATGGCAATCCTAGTTTTGTCAGAGTCTCTGACAAAACTAGGATTGCCATTGATTTGCATTGGACTCGTTACTGTGCGAGTAAACCTGGGAAACTCGCAGAGTACCGAGTCCTGCGAGTCCCTTACTACTCGCAGAGTAACGAGTCCTAGCGAGTAGATTCGCCCATCCCTAATGTTAATATCCATTTTCTGTGAATAGTGTGCGGGGGGGGGGGTTAACACATCAGTGCTGCAGAAATAATAGCGATCTCCATTTTTTTATCTCCAAACTGCAGATACAGTGGGGTGGTGCAGGCAATCACACACACACAGCAAAGTACATTTTTTGCACACAAGCAAGGTCAGGCATCATTGGCTGTGTAAGTCACATGTCCTAGCCCTATAATACCGAGCCATTTTCCCCATCACTACCATTTGCTCATTGCTATAGCTCTATGTTAGACACCGCTGCTGCTGTGGGCGCTATACAGTGAAATCAAGCAATTGTGTTCTGATTCAGCTAGTGAGCAAATACAAAGGTAGATAGATAGGTTTAGGGAGTAGGGACTGGAGGGAGGGTGCGAATTTTGGGAGTATCAGCCCCTTTGAGGGCTGCTTCATAGGAGTAGGGATTAGGTACTAGGGACTAGTAGTCTAGCAGCCCTTTTTCAGGTCTACTTCATAGAAGCAGGGACCTTTTTTAAATTGCTGCCCTTTTTAGGGCTAGGTTAGAGCAGTCCCTATTAGTTTTTGCCAGGCAGGTCTGTGCCAGTGCTGTGCAAGTGTTTTTCACAGCATCTGGCCACATCTAGCTCTGTGAATCCTTTAAAGGGAACCAACCACCCCCAATGACCCCCCCGGACTATTAATATTGGTCCCTACACACAGCACATATATGTGCTGCAATGATTTTTGCTAAAAAAACCCGTTTTTAAAACTTGAGATAATGCTTTTTAAAGTTTAAAACGAATGGACGGATGGGCGGCACTTAGCTGTTTGAAAAGCCGGGTTGCATCTGTCAGTCATCCCCCCCGTGTCCCCTCGCAGCAGTAACGTCCAGCCCTTTGCAGCGTCACAGCCCTGTGCACGGGCTCGCATGCCCGTGCACACGTCATCATCTACAGCCGGGTTGGGAGCGCGCGCTCTGACTCCCATAGCCGAGCGCAGGAAGTCAGAGCGCGCGCTCGCTTCCCGGCTGTAGATGATGACGTGTGCACGGGCATGCGACCCCGTGCACAGGGCTGTGACGCTGCAAAGGGCTGGACGTTACTGCTGCGAGGGGACACGGGGGGGATGACTGACAGATGCAACCCGGCTTTTCAAACAGCTAAGTGCCGCCCATCCGTCCATTCGTTTTAAACTTTAAAAAGCATTATCTCAAGTTTTAAAAACGGGTTTTTTTAGCAAAAATCATTGCAGCACATATATGTGCTGTGTGTAGGGACCAATATTAATAGTCCGGGGGGGTCATTGGGGGTGGTTGGTTCCCTTTAAGGCAGGTAGTGTAGCACTGCTGTAAAGAAAGCTACACCACCTGTCTTAAGTAGGCATTTTTTTGGCAGCAGCTAGTCCAGGCAATTTGTTCGGGCTAGTACTGTAGCCAGGGCCGTATTTCCCATTAGGCACCCGTATGCACGTGCCTATAGGGCACCAGGTGTCAAGGCGGCACCAGGGGCAAGTTAAAAAAATTAGTTTTTTTTTTCTTTTTTTTACATCCACCCCCCTCCTTCAAACTCTTTATTAAATCCGGAGGGTTTTTGGAGGAGGGAGGGGGCCCGGGGATAGAGCATTCATTTGCAATAATGCCTTTAAGGCACGATTGCAAATTAACGCATGCACCCTGCACTTCCGGGGTCAGTGGAGTCCATTAGACTCCCCGTCCCTACATCCGTCCGCACACTGCTGCAGCGTCACAGCGTTCAGCAGCAGGTGATGAATCATCACCACACTGCCGGGCAGCAGTGTCTGCAGAGCGCGGGAGAGGAGAGGATCTCATCGCTGGATCTCCTGGGAGCGGGGATCAGGTAAGGCGCTTTAGAGCCAAAGATGGCTATGAAGAAGAGGAGCGGGCGGGGGTCCAAGGGGGAGAGTGTGGAGCCCACTGGGACGGGGTCTCGGTACGGACCGGGTCGCTGCTGGGGATGTCACGGGGGTCCTGGTCCGGACCGTCTCCCAGGTTCTCACAAGTAAAAGGGGATATTTACAAAGGATACAGTTTGTCGAGACGCCACCCACGTGTGTGATCAATGATGGGACCACCTTCTGCAGCTCTTCTTCTGCCAGGAGGATGGATGGGCTGCAGCCGGATGGATGAGCCCACCGCGGGTCGGGCTGCTCCTGACAGGAATGAAAGGTAATAAAACAGTTCTTTGTCCTGGAATTAGACACGGACACAAAGGCAGGGTTCACCGGGATTACTCATCAGTTCTCAGTAAGCAGCTCATAGCATTCATCAGTACAGTTCACTTCTTACACGGGTTACAGGCTTTCTACTCCGGGTTCCTTTAAACTCCCTGCAGCCAGGTTGTCTCGCTACGACCCCTCACTCTCTCTAGGGTCCTTTCCAAGCTTGGATCTCTCTCTCTCTCTGTGTCTCCGGACAGTGTAGCGGTAGCTCGGACCCTTGTGGGTCCTCGTGGTTGCCACTGAGCTGTCTGTCCTTTGGGTGGGAACTCCAAATTAGAATTGGAGCTCTCCGTCGATGAATCTGGGGATACCGGGTAGATCTTCGGTTCCCCGTCAGAGCCGACTCCCTGCATTCTGCCTAGCCTCCAATAGTCTCCCGCAAGGCACTATCAGGCTCCCTCCGACCCGTGTGATTCTGACTTCTGTAGGGAAGGCTACTCCGCCAGGAGTTGGTCAGTGCTGCTGTATTCCTAGGACCCAGTGCTGCTGGTCCTCTCTTTCCTCACACTCCCGGGGTGCTGGCTATGGACGAGCTTTCTCTCCATGGTTTCTCTGACTCTTTGTATTCTGCATTTCCATCAGCCCCACTCCTCCAGAACGTGTGCTTCCGTCTTTCCTGCTCGGCACCCTCTGGCCTACTCACTCCTTCCTCCTCCTCTTCCTCTATTTCTACCTTCTGTCACCTGACCTATATGCTGTCCCACCCACTGTCCTCTAAACCCACCACCCCTTGTCTGCCTAGAGTTCCGGGCTCCGGGTTGGGTGCTGCCACCTAGCAGTGTGTGGGATGTCTGTGAGGGCGTTTGTTGTGCAAACTGTCTTTTCCTCCCACCTGGCTGCAGTTCCCTATGTGGCCTTCTGGTCACAGGGGCGCCACAAGAGCAGCATGGAGAAGAGGGGGCTAGGGAACAAGCAGACTGTGACATGGGGGAGGGGGGGAACGAGCAGACTGTGACATGGGTGAGGGGGGGAACGAGCAGACTGTGACATGGGGGAGGGGGGAACGAGCAGACTGTCACATGGGAGGGGGGGAACGAGCAGACTGTGACATGGGGAGAGGGGGAACGAGCAGACTGTGACATGGGGGAGGGGGGGAATGAGCAGACTGTGACTTGAAGGGGGGGGGGAATGAGCAGGCTAGATCATAAGGGAGGGGGGGGAACAAACAGGCTAGATCATATGGGGGAGGGGGCAAACGAGCAGATTGCGACATATGGGAGATGAGGGAAACCAGCAGCCTGGGTTATATGGGGGATGTTGCCAGGGTGCCTGATGCCTGGTGCAGCCGGGTAACTGGTGCTGCCTGGTGCCGGAGACCGGAGCCACAGAGGTAGAAGCTGCCTCGTGCCGGAGGCCAGGAGCCACAGAGGAAGAAGCTGCCAGGTGCCGGAGACCTGGAGCCACATAGGAAGAAGCTGCCGGGTACCTGGTGCTGGAGACCAGGAGCCACAGAGGAAGAAGCTGCCGGGTACCTGGTGCCGGAGACCAGGAGCCACAGAGGAAGAAGCTGCCGGGTACCTGATGCCAGAGACCGGGAGCCACAGAGGAAGAAGCTGCCAGGTACCTGGTGCCGGAGACCAGGAGCCACAGAGGAAGAAGCTACCAGGTACCTGGTGCCAGAGACCGTAAGCCGCAGAGGAAGAAGTTGCCGGGTGCCTGGTGCCAGAGACCAGGAGCCACAAAGGAAGAAGCTGCCAGGTGCTGGGTACCTGGTGCCGGAGACCAGGAGACACAGAGGAAGAAGCTGCTTGGTGCCGGGTACCTGGTGTCAGAGACCAGGAGCCATAGAGGAAGAAGCTGCCGAGTGCCTGGTGCTGGAGACTGGGAGGCTGCAGAGGAAGAAGCTGTCGGCATCTGGATCAAGAGTGTGGAGTCAGGTAAGGCGCTGTACGCTGAATATAGCAGCTGGGGGGGACAGAATAGGATAGATGGATGGATGGGCAGGCCTGGAAGAGGGGGCAGAATGGGATGGATGGGGCGGTTTGGAAGAGGGGAAGAATGGGATGAATGGATGGGTGGCCTGGAAGAGGGGGCAGAATGGGATGGATGGATAGATGGGGCGGCCTGGAAGAGGGGGCAGAATAGGATGGATGGATAGATGGGGCAGCCTGGAAGAGGGAGCAGAATGGGATGGATGGATAGATGGGCGGCCTGGAAGAGGGGGCAGAATGGGATGGATGGGGCGACCTGGAAGAGGAGGCAGAATGGGATGGATGGATGGGGCAGCCTGGAAGAGGGGGCAGAATGGATGGATGGATGGATGGGGTGGCCTGGAAGAGGGGGCAAAATGGGATGGATGGGGCGGCCTAGAAGAGGGGGCAGATGGGATGGATGGATGGGGTGGGCTGGAAGAGGGGGCAGGATATGGGATGGAAGAGGTGGCAGTGGATAGAGGGCAGAAGCAGAATGGGATAGAAGGATGAGGCAGCCTGGAAGAGGGGGCAGAATGAGATGGATGGTTGGGGCGGCCTGGAAGAGGGGGCAGAATGGGATGGATGGATGGATGGGTGGATGGGGCGGCCTGGAAGAGGGAGCAGAATGGGATGGATGGATGGATGGATGGGGCGGCCTGGAAAAGGAGGCATAATGGAATGGATGGATGGGGCGGCCTGGAAGAGGGGGCAGAAGATGGATGGGGGAGAAGGTACATGGATGGATGGTCTGATAGGGAGAAGGTACATGGATGGTTTGGTGGATGGGGGAGAAGGTACATGGGTGGATGGGTGAGAAGGTACATGGATGGATGGGGGGATAGAGGGAGAAGGTACATGGATGGATGGGAGGAGAAGCTACATGGAACGTGAGGGGAAAAGCTAAATAGAATGAGGGGGAGAAGCTGCAAGGATGGGGGAGAAGCTATATGAATCATGGGGGGAAAACTACATTGATGAGGGGTAAGGAGAGGCTGTGTGGACCATGGGAGGTGAGAGGCTGCATGGAACATGGGACGGGAGAGGCTGCATGGAACATGGGAGGGGAGAGGCTGTGTGGAATATGGGAGGGGGCTGGGGGGAAGGATGAGCTGCATGAGACGTATAGGGGGAGGATAAGCAATATGGGATTCAGGGGAATGGGGGTGAGGATGAGCTGCATGGAACATATGGATGAAGGATGAGCTGCATGGAAAATTTGGGGGGTGAACAGTATGGGAGATGTGGGAGGAGGATGAGGAGTATGGGACATTTAATCTGCACACACATTTATATAGGGAACGTACTGTTCTGGTGATGTATTGTCGGTGGTTCTGATTATGTATTATTGTATTGCCGGTGGTTCTGGTGATATACTGTCGGGGTCGTTGCGACAATACACTCCTTCACCAGTCATTCCAAATTAGACTATGAACATATGGTACCAGATAAGAGTAAATCAGACGGAGAATCTGGTTCAAACTTATAATATGTTCGTTGCTTTATTAAGCAATGGCAATGGTCACAGCAACTAACTTTTATTTCCGGTTGCACAGAATTTTATACTCTAGGGAATAGGCGTGAATTGGCCAGGACAAGGTGGGATTAGATGGGGTTAGGTGGGGTTAGGCTAATATATCTATCTCTGTTAGTAATAATTAGTCTTTTGTCTTCTCTGTTGAGTCAATCCTTCTTCTTGACACGGTGCCATCTCTGGGCTCCTGGTATGTGGGACATCTCAGGTTTCTCCTGATACTCCTTGACACAGGCATCCAAGAACAGCTTATCTTTTCAATTCTTATCCATCCCAATTCAACAGTATCTTCTTTTCAGCAGACAGATATAGCTATTGGATACTAGGTTAAGGGAAAAACTTATTGTTTCTCACCTAGAGCATTAATAAAAATATATAATATAAAAGTATATAAGAAAATATAAGTCAGTGGAAAAGCGTCCCCAACAATACTGACAGGGGTTCTAGTGATGTGTTATTGTATTGCCGGTGGTTCTTTTGATGTAGTCATGTGGATGTTGTAATCTTTAACTTAACAGACTTGATCCTAAAACATTATAGGGCAAGTGTGTGTGACTAAAATACAGCTGTATGTCAGCCAAACAATTGACTAAAGCCCCCAAGCACTATAGATAGGTGTCCGATCACTCGACTGGCAGCGAGCTTGCTCAGCTCTCACATATACAGGAGCGCTCATTTTTCCCAGTGTCCCTATATATTGTATGGTAGCTGCTGTTAGGCTCCTTGCACATAAGCGGTTTGCTGATGTTTCTGTCCGATCCGGCAGATGGCGCCGGATCTGTCGCCTGGCGGCCAACTTGTGGCACCTATCCGGCAAGCCCCATGCCTTCTTTATGGGTTTGCGGTTCTGCTGGATCCGGCAGATCTGGCACTTGCAGCAGTAAAAAAATGTTGCTTGCCGCGGGGATTTTTTTACAGCCGCAACTACCGGATTTGCCTGATTGCAGTAAAACCGCAATTTGCCGCAAGCCCCATAGAGAATAAATGGGGGCTTGCCGCAAGTGAAATGCAAGTCGGCCGTTAGGCGGCAGATGCGGTAAATCTGCCGGATCCGGACAGAACCGCTGATGTGAAAGGGGCATTAGATGTCTCTGGCTGCAGCTTATCACTTATGGTACCTTTACACGCCGCCACGGCAGGCTGGATACATCGCGCTACAGGCTACAAATGTAGCTTGTAGCGTCAATGTAGCCCGTCGTAGCGGCGTCTGAAGACGCGACGCTACAGCCGGCGACAGATACATCTGTTTATGGGCTCTGCTCGAAAACAGATGGCTATATCGCCGATGGTAGCGAGCTGTATCGGCGTGTAAAGAAGCAACGGAAGGGAACTCTGGACACCCGGGGCTGTAGCTGCAATGTAGCTAAGGCGTGACCTCGGCTCAATGTTACCGCGCCCCATGTGCGATCATTGGTGGAAGCTGCTGCATGACGATTGGTAGTCGCTGCATAGGGAGGCATATTTAAGGAGCTGACGAGTCACACTACACAATCGCTCGAGCGTGCTGTATTACTCAGCCTCCTGCGCTGCCTGGCCAATCAGGATGTTATTGCTTCGTCCTATCAGCGTACGGAAGTCTTGTAATCCACAATTGGAGCACGCCTATGTGCTATCCCTGCTGCACCAGGTCCGCCCATAGTAGCTGGTTGTAGCGGTGTGTAAATGAGCAACAGCTGGCTACTTGAGACACCCGGCGATGTAGCTAGCTATAGATGTAGCGTGGCGTAGCGAACCTTGTGGCGGCGTGTAAAGAGGGTGCGTTGACCGTTTGCAGCCGTTTGAGCGTGCTCGTGCACGTGAAGTAGCGGGATGTATCCAGCCTGCCGTGGCGGCGTGTAAAGGTACCATTAGAGGACAAAAGGATCTACAGCCTGTAATCGGACATGCTGGATCCTTATTTCCCTCGACCAATCATCAGTTAGAGCCCCCATACACATTAGACTGTCCTCGCAGGTATAGCCAACTTTAGTCTCATGTGTATGGAGGTCTCTTCACTACTATCTGAAGGCTATGAGCGCTGACATCTGCGAACCCCTTGAGAGCTGGAATTCAGATAAAAGATAGGACACACAGTTAAAAAGAAAAATCTCAAAAGTCTGAACATATAAAAAGCAATCCGTTTTTTACATTGCCGTGCAGTAGTTAATTGCAGTAAAAATTCTTTTTAGCATTTATTTGTTGCTTTTTCAGGCAGAATACTGAGCGGATCTGCGTGAAAAATAAAATGCTGTGTCCATAAACGCTTAGTCTGACTGATCAGTGTTGGGGGGGGGGCTGAAAGTGCCTAGGGCGGCAGGAACTCCAAATACGGCCCTGAGGTTAGGGTCACACATAAGCCCTTGGTCCGTTTTTGGCATCAGTTTTTGCTTTTTTTTTTTCTAAGTCCAAAAACTGATGGAAAAACAGATTAGATGTAATAAACACCCTATCCGTTTTTTTCTGCACCTAAAAACATTGCTAGGAACGTTTTTTTACCCAAAAACGTTGCTCCCAACATTTTTGGGTGCCGTTTAAAAACGGATCTATTTTTTTAACATGGGGCCATATGGAAAAACGGATCCGTTTTTTTGGTGCCTTAAAAAAAAAGATCCGTTTTTCTAGCATTTTTTGGCAAAAAATGACTAAGTCAAAAAACGTTCAGGGGCACTGGAGGCTCAAAAAGCACAAAAAAAAAAAAATGGATTGGTCATGGAAAACACTTCCAAAAACGGATTGCTATGTGTGACCCTAGTCTGACTGTAGCAGTGTCACTTACACAGTGGTGTAGCCCACTTGTGAAAGAAGCTACACCGCCTGTGTAGTTAGTTGGTACTAATTTTTACCTGCACCTTGCCAGGTCTGACTTTGGGTCAAGTAGCAGTGCCACAAAAACCTGTAGTGTAGGCAGCTTCTAATAGAACCAACTACACCGCCTGTGCGGTTCATACTAATTTTTAACTGCCCCTTGCCCAGGTCTGACTTCGGGTCAAGTGGAAGTGCCCCAAAAACCTGTAGTGTAGGCCACTTCTAATAGAACCAACTACACCGCCTGTGTGGTTCCTACTAATTTTTACCTGCACCTTGCCCAGGTCTGACTTCGGGTCAAGTGGAAGTGCCACAAAAACCTGTAGTGTAAGCCACTTCTAATAGAACCAACTACACCGCCTGTGTGGTTCCTGCTAATTTTTACCTGCACCTTGACCAGGTCTCACTTCGTGTCAAGTAGCAGTGCCACAAAAACCTGTAGTGTAGGCCACTTCTAACAGAACCAACTACACTGCCTGTGCGGTTCCTAATAATTTTTACCTGCACCTTGCCCAGGTCTGACTTCGGCTCAAGTAGCTGTGTTGGTGCAGTCACCGCTGCTTGATTTACATCCAGCTTTTTTTGGTCCAACAACTGTACAGTTGCCAATTTTGTCACATACAAAATGAGTGTCAAAAGGCCTGGTGGGAATGGGAGTAGGCGTGGTGGAAAGGGAAAAAAAAGTTTGTGTCTGTGGGGTAGATGCTAAAGCTACATTAACATCTGCTGAAGAAAGACAATCTTCCAGCCAAAGTAAGATGTCAACTTCTTTATGTGACCAATCGGATTTGATCCCTTTCTTACGGACACGAGCATCGGTACCACTTGTAAATGAGGCACAAAAACAACAGGTGCTTGAATAGATTGCAACTGCTCCATCAAGTGGTCTCCTCCACCTCAACTTCTACATCACAAACCCTCCAGTCATCTGAGGTGTCAGCCCAATCGCACTTGATTCCTCCAAGCTCCCAAGTCTACTGCCACCCTACTGAGTCTGGGGTAACAGACATGGTTGAGTCTGCAGAGCTGTTCAGTCACACAATAGCCTTGGAATCAGAGGTCTGCTCTAAAGCTGCAGTGAATCCAGACGAGTTAATGATCTGCCCTGATGCCCAGTAGCTTTGTGAGTCAGATCCAGGCCCAGATGAAGAAGGTTCTGACCTTCATGTATATGCTCATTCCCTAAGAGTAACTACTCTTGGTGGACACAAGGAGGATGATGCTGATGAGACTCAGATACCGGATTGGATTGTCAAATTAAGTTTTCGGTCAAGACAGGAAGAGGTTGTCTCTGATGATGAGGTTGGAGATCCCACTTACTGTCAACCACAATAAGCCAGTCGATGAGGTCAGCACAGGAGGTGGATGCTACTGACGACGAGGTTAGGTTGCGCCTTCCTGGACATAAACGGAGTACTGGAAACACGTCAACAACTGCATCCACAGCCACAACTCTGCCTCTGAGCGGAAGTTGCGCTGGCTCTGCAGCTTGCATGGGCTCTAAGCCTTGCCTAGCCTAGCCTGGGACTTTTTTGACATCGCCAAGGATCTCCAAACTCATGTCATCTGCAAGATTTGTCACCAGTCTGTGAGTAGAGGCCAAAAACTCACTAGCTTGAGTACTTCATGTATGAACCGCCACATGGACATGAAGCACAAGTCGCAGTGGGAAGCTCACCGTGCTATAATGCTGGCTAACGGGGCGGGCCTACCACCATCTGCCCCATGAAGTGCATCCATGTGCTCTTCATCATCTGTGACTGTGGGGAGAGCTGTCACGCATGCTTTTGGACGTAGACTTTCCACCACTTTACCCGCAACAGGCAGTGTGATTGGCAGGTCGTCACTTGGTTTTCAACTGGACAATGTTGGTGGTGTTGAGCTCTCTCAGGCATCGAGAGCACGACATTTGGATGAAGGCAACATTACATCTTCGCCTGCACCTCCCTCCCAGACCAGCAGTTTGCCGGGGACACCCTACTCAACTTTGTCTTAGCACAACAGCCAGCCCTCCGTCCCTCAGATGTGGACAAGTAAAAGGCCATATCCTCCTAGCCATGAGAAAGCTAAGCGCTTGAATTTCACCATCTGCAAGCTGTTGGCTTCAGAAATGCTGCCTTTCTGCCTGGTGGACACAGAGGATTTTCGAGACCTTATGTCCATTGCAGTGCCCCAGTACCAGATGCCCAGTCGCCACTACTTCTCCAAGAAAGGTGTGCCTGCGCTACACAAGCATGTTGCAGACAACATCACCGCTTCCTTGAGAAACTCTGTGTGTGACAGGGTGCATTTCACCACAGACACTTGGACCAGTAAGCATGGACAGGGGAGTTACATGTCGCTGACTAGGCACTGGGTAACTATGGTGAGAGCTGGAGAAGGGTCTGCTGTACAAGTCTTGCCGTCCCCACGAGTTGTACATCAATCCTCTGTAGGTAGAAGTTCCTCCACTGCTTCTACCTCCTCAACCTCGTCTTGGTCCTCCACCTCCGCCCAAAGCCTGTCTGGTAATGCCACCAGCATTGTAACTGCAAAGAATGAATCCTGCACACCTCCCAAATATGCTGGCAGCAGGGCTCAACCCCATCATGCGGTCTTTACCTTGAAATGCCTGGGAAATGTGAGTCACACAGCTCAGGAGTTGTGGTCAGCTCTGGCGACCGAGTTTCAGCAATGGTTGTCTCTACTCAACCTGCAGCCATTGAAGGTCGTGTGTGACAATGCTGCAAACCTGGGTGCGGCCCTTCGCCGGGGCAATATCACACACGTGCCTTGTATGGCTCACGTGTTGAATCTGGTTGTCCAGCAATTTTTGTCACACCATCCCGGCCTAGATGGGCTTCTGCAGAGGGCACGGTCGCAGTGTACTCACTTCCGGCGTTCTCATCCCGCAGCTCAACGATTTGCCTTGCTCCAGAAGCCTTTCGGCTTGCCCGTTCACCAGCTGAAATGCGATGTGCCAACACGCTGGAATTCTACTCTGCACATGTTGCGCCGATTGTGGCAGCACCGCCGAGCCCTAGTGCAATACGTTATGACATATAGCCTGGGCCAACGAGATCCAGAGGTGTCGTGGATCACGCTGCAGGAGTGGTCTCAGATCAAGGACCTATGCACCCTTCTGCACAGTTTTGAGATGGCGACGTAGATGTTTAGTGCTGACGATGCCATTATCAGCATGACTATTCTGGTCATCTACATGCTGGAGCACACTCTAAACAATATTCAGAGTCAGGTGGTGGGACAAGAGGAGGTGGAGGAAGTACAGGAGGAGTCCTATGCGGAAGGGATGACAACATCTCCAAGGTCCTCACGGTTGGCATCACCAAGACGGCAGGCATGGAGGGGGGTGGAGAGGGATTAACGAGGGCGCATGGTAGTAGTCAAACTGCTGAGGAAGGTGCAGGAGCCCAGGAAGAAATGGAGGATGAACTGGCAATGGGCATGGAAGAGTCAGCAGATGATGGAGACCTTGATGACATTTCTGTTGTGCGAGGTTGGGGGGAGAGGGCAGAGGAAGGAAGCATGATTCTCACCTCTGCAGCAGCAACACAACAAGGACTTGGTCCTCCTGGATGCGCAAGACATATGAGCGCCTTCTTGCTGCCCTACCTGTAACATGTCCCTCGGATTGTCCGAATTAGAAGCAATGCCGACTACTGGGTTGCGACACTCCTAGATCCTTGGTAGAAGACCATATTTGCCTAAATAATTCCTGCCATACAAAGGGACGCACGCATGCAGGAGTATCAGCAGAAGCTGATACATAATCTCAGATCAGCTTTTCCACAAACCACCAGTGGTAGACAGAGTGAATCTCACAGTTCTCACTTGTCAACCAAGGGACTGTGGAGTCATCACTCCATACCAGTAACACCGTATCTGGTGGTGGTAACGCCAATTTCGTGGCCTCGTTTCACAATTTTTTTAGACCATCGTTTGCAAGGCCTGAAGACACGAGAAGTCTGACACATAGTCAACGCCTGGAGCAGATGGTGCATGAGTATCTCCAACTTAACATCGATGCAATGATTGGGGAAATGGAGCCTTGCTCATTTTGGGCTTCCAAACTGGAAAAATGGCCTGAGCTCGCCACTCACACCTTGGAGATCTTGTCATGCCCTGCAGCCAGCGTTCTCTCGGAACGTGTCTTCAGCGCTGCTGGTGGTGTGCTGACAGACAAGCGCATGCGTCTGTCCGTCCAGAATGTGGACAGACTAACGTTCATAAAGATGAACAAGGCATGCATCTGCAAGGACTTTTCTACCCCTGTGTCATCCTGGGGAGACCAAAGCCTTGTGGATTTTTGCCTAAAAGTAACCATTTAAAGTTTGTAACTGTGGGGCAATTGATGCCATTTAAGTGGTGTCTGTGCCCGAATTTTTGGAAAAAATTGAAACTCTTCTTGTAGCCCCCTAAATATGACACAATACTCATCGTCTCCACGAGGCCTTACAGATAGTGAGGAAAAACATCACCAATTACTCATCGTCTGCACGAGGCCTTACAAATACTGAGGAAAAACCTCACCAAATACTCAGCGCCTGCACAAGGCCTTCCAGATAATGAAAAATAACATCAACAAATATTCCTCGCCTGCACAAGGCCTTCCAGATATTGAGGAATAACATCACCAAATACTCAGCGACTGCACGAGGCCTTCCAGATACTAAGGAATAACATCACCAAATACTCAGCGACTGCACGAGGCCTTCCACAGACTGCAGTTAAAACTGCACCTAATACTCCTCGCCTGCACAAGGCCTTCCAGATAATGAGGAATAACAACACCAAATACTCATCGTTTGCACAAGGCCTTACAGATAGTGAGAAAAAACGTCACCAAATACTCATCGTCTCCACGAGGCCTTACAGATAGTGAATAAAAGTCACCAAATACTCATCGTCTGAATGTGGCCTTACAGATACTGAAGTAAAACTCACCAAATACTCATCGTCTGAACGTGGCCTTACAGATGCTGAAGTAAAAGTCACCAAATACTCATCGTCTGAACGTGGCCTTACAGATACTGAAATAAAACTCACCAAATACTCATCGTCTGCACGAGGCCTTACAGATACTTAAATAAAACTTTCCAAATACTCATCGTCTCCACGAAGCCTTACAGATAGTGAGTAAAAACCTCACCAAACACTCATCGTCTGCACGAGGCCTTACAGATACTGAAGTAAAACTCCCCAAATACTCATCGTCTGCACGAGGCCTTACAAACACTGAAGTAAAAGTCACCAAATACTCATCGTGTGCATGATGCCTTACAAATACCGGAGTAAAAACGGACTTTAGAGGGGCATGACATGCCTATATCTGTGTCTCCTCCTCCTTTTACTCGTCCATCTCTTTTCTTTTTGCATTTTTATATGTACTTATCACTTTTCCATGTGTTTGTTGTCTCTTCTGAGTAGTTTGTCACCTTTTGGACACCTTAGAAGGTGTTTTCTATGTGTTTTCTATGTGTTTGTATGTATTTGTGTTTGCCTGCCATTGTTTTCAATGGGATTCGACGGTGTTCGACGAACATTCGACGAACACACATCAAATTCGATGAATCGAATCTCTATTACTAGGTGAGAGAAATAAAAGATGAAAAAAAATTAAAAGATAAGAGTTAAGAGTATAGAGAAAGGTGGAGAAGTGAAAAAATCAGAAATATCAGAAGAATCTGAAGAATCTATGAGAGACAGTACCAAGGTTTGCAAATATGATGATACATAGGAATAAATTGACTTTGTCAGATATATGTGGCATCTCATAAGTCCGTTACAGTTAGAAAAAATTCTGGAGTAGATTGATAGTGCAACCAGGGAGATCAAGTTTTTTCAAAAAGGGGAAATGAGCCATATGAGAGCCACTTGTTTTTTCGATGGGATTTGGGTGGAGTTCCAGAAAGTAGGGATCAAAATCCTACTTGCCGCCAGATGTTACTGGCTAATCTGGATGCAGCAGTATCTATGGGCCATATTGGTTAGTTGAGGAGAGAATGTTGTGGTAATAAGATCGTTTCACAATCTAAAACCTCCGAGATAACTTGGGAAATGTCATCCCAGTATAATTGTATTTCCGGACAGAGCCATCAGATATGAAAATAAGTCCCGGCTTCAGCTTTACACCTCCATCACAATTCAATAGTGGAAGAGCGTCATTTGTGCAGTACCAACGGATCACTATTTTATATGTCAGTAACGACCCCGTGACCTTACCCGAGAGCTGCCCGATCCAGTTCCAAGTACCCCAGGGTCCTGGATGGGCATCTCATACTGGTATAAGTTGTAATGTTATGTAGTATATATTATAGGATGCCTAATAATAAATGTTATAGGTAGGCAGTTGAAAGGTTAAATCCACCTGGCAACATGCAGTTGACAACTGGAATTAGCCAGCACGGTTCAAGTTTTTGCCTTTGGCTACTCTACTCAAGCCTCGGACCCCCTAGACCAGGGGTCTCAAACTCCAGGCCTCGACGGCCACACACAGTGCAGGTTTTCAGGATTGCCAAAGCATTTGACAGTCGGTAATCAAATTACCAAATGTCAAACTCCAAGGAAATCTTGAAAACCTGGACTGTTTGTGGCCCTCGAGGCCTGGAGTTTGAGACTCCTGCCCTAGACACTACTTGCTTTCTCACAGAGCTCAACTATTCTGTCACGAGTCATCCATAGCAAGTGACTTTGCTGATCCTCAGACCTGAAGTCTGTTTCTGATCCAGGTTTGGCCTTAAAGGGAACCTGTCAGGTGGTTTATGCCCCTCCCCTAGATATCACTATGTGTACCTGAAGCTTCATAGCACTATTCTAATCATCCCTGTCTGAGCTCATGGTGTAATGTTATAGGTGAAAAAAAAGCATTTATCCACTTACATTTTCTCATGTAAATGAGGCACAGTCTACATCTTGGAGACTGTGGTCTTTCTGGCAGGTTAATAGTTAACATTTTAGCCGAATATCAGAACATGCTGGGAGACCTGATGTGATGTCACAATCATGTGACTATAATAAGTGGAGCTAAGCCCCTATAGCACAATATGATTTTGTTCGCTTAGCCTCGCCCACTATGGTCACATGATCAGGACATCACACAGGTCCTTTAGACATGCATGTTAATGGTGAGTTAACTATTAACCTGCCAGACAGTCTACCTCCTCCAAGCTGTAGACTGACTGCCTCATTCACATAAGAAACTGTAAAGGTACCGTTACACGCGGCAAGATCAGTACTGCAGAAATAATGCCAATCTCCATTTTTTTTTCTCCTAATTGCATATATTGTGGGGTGGTACAAGCTGTCAGCCAATGACACACACACAGCAAAGTACACTTTTTGCACACAAGCAAGGGCATGTGTCATTGGCTGTGTATGTCACATGTCTTTGCCCTATAAGACCCAGCCATTTTCCCCATTGCCATCATTTCCACATTGCTGCAGTTGTGTGTCAGTCAGGCACCGCTACTGCTGCTGTGGGTGCTATAAAGTGTTAGTTAGATAGATAGTGAGTGAATCTCAAGTTAGACAGACAGATAGGTTTAGGGAGTAGGGACTAGTTAGAATCTCAGCCCTTTTGAGGGCTACTTCAGACAAGTAGGGAGTAGGGAATAAATGGAGCCGCACTCAAGGCTTCTGGCAGTGGATATTTATTCAATCTTCATACAACAGGTTGTGCACAGCAGGTGGGAGGACGGGGGGTACTACGTCGTTTCGCGCCCTGTCTTGGCGCTTCAGCGGGTACAATCCTCTGAAGCGCCAAGACAGGGCGCGAAACGACGTAGTACCCCCTGTCCTCCCATCCGCTGTGCACAACCTGTTGTATGAAGATTGAATAAATATCCACTGCCAGAAGCCTTGAGTGCGGCTCCATTTCTTCTCTATTTGATTGAATACGCTATGATGCACCTGCTGGCAGCAAGCACCGAGATGAGGCAAGTGTTACAACAGAAAGCTCATCCTCCACCCCTCCAGGTTGTGAGTTCATGATCAGCTAACGCTGCAGTGAGATCCCCAAGGTGAAAGGGGAATGCCGGAAAGGTTGGTGCTGGCCCAGAACTCTCTTCAAAACGTGAGACAAGTAGGGAGTAGGGATTAGTTGTAAATATCAGCCCTTTTGAGGGCTACTTCATAGAAGTAGGGACTAGTTGTAATTTCAGCCCTTTTGAGGGCTAGGTTAGAACAGTTCCCATTAGTTTTTGCCAGGCAGGTATGTGCCAGTGCTGTGCAAGTGTTTTTCACAGCATCTGGCCAAATCTAGCTCATCCTAATCCTTTAGTATAGCACTGGTGTGAAGAAAGCTACACCACCTGTCTTCAGTAGCCACTTTTTTACTGCAGCTAGTTCAGGTAATTTTTTGGTAGTAGCAGTGTCTGGTAGTAATCGGTGTAGCTCAGCTGGAAAGTAAGCTACACCGCCTGTCTATCCAGGTGCCAATTTTTTACTGCAGCTAGTCCAGGCAATTGTTTTGGGCTATTAGCAGTGTCTGGTAGTAAGCGGTGTAGCCCAGCTGTAAAGTAAGCTACACCGCCTGTCTATCCAGTAGCCAATTTTTTACTGCAGCTAGTTCAGGCAATATTTTTAGGCTAGTAGCAGTGTCTGGTAGTCAGCAGTGTAGCCCAGCTGTAAAGTAAGCTACACCGCCTGTCTATCCAGTAGCCATTTTTGTACTGCAGCTAGTCCAGGCAATTTTTTTGGGTTAGTAGCAGTGTCTGCTAGTCTGGTGTAGCCCACTTGTGAAACAAGCTACACCGCCTGTCTAGTTCAGACTAATTTTTAACTGCACCTAGCCCAGCTAATAGTTTGGGCCTAGTAGCACTGTTTGGCCACTCAGCTCTGCTCGATTTCCATCCTAATTTTTTTTCCCCAACAACTGCAAAGTTGCCAATTTGGTCACATACAAAATGAGTAGCAAAAGGCCTGCTGCTGGTGGAAAGGGGAATTGGCGTCGTGGGAAGGGCAAAAAAGTTTGTGTCCGTGGAGTAGGTGGTAAAGCAACAGTAACATCTGCTGAAGAAAGACAATCTTCCAGCCAAACTAAGATGTCTACTTCTTTCCATGGACAATCTGATATGATCCCTTTCTTATGGACACGACCATCGATACCTATTGTAGATGAGGCACAAAAACAGCAGGTCCTGGAAATGATCTCAAGTGCTCTCAGCCTCTCAGCCACCTCAACTTCAACATCCCAAACCCTCCAGTCCTCTGAGGTGTCACCCCAATTGCACTTGCTTCCTAACAGCTCCCAAGTCTCCAGCTGTCCTACTGAGTATGGGGTAACAGAGATGGTTGAGTCTGCAGAGCTGTTCAGTCACACTATAGGCTGGGAATCAGAGGTCTGCTCCAAAGCTGCAGTGAGTCCAGATGAGGAAATGATCTGCACTGATGCTCAGAAACTTTGTGAGTCAGATCCAGGCCCAGATGAAGAAGGTTCTGAGCATAATGTAGACCCTCATTCCCAAACTGTAACTCCTCTTGGTGGAGACAATGAGGAAAATGCTGGTGAGATTCAGATACCTGATTGGACCGACAACTTAACTCTTCAGTCAGGGCAAGAAAAGGTTGTCTCTGAGGACGAGGGTTGTGAGAACACACAGGGTGATGATGAGGTTGGAGATCCCACTTACTGTCAACTCACAGTCAGCCAGTTGATGAGGTCAGCAGAGGAGGTGAAGGGGGATAATAGTGACGATGAGGTTAGGTTGCGCCTTCCTGGACAGAGGCGGAGGAGTACTGGTAGCACATCGACAACAACATCCGCAGCCACAACTCTGCCTCTGAGCAGAAATCGTGGTGGCTCTGCAGGTCACATGGACTCTAAGCCTTGCCTAGCCTGGGCCTTTTTTGACATCGCCTAGGATCACCCAACTCATGTGATCTGTAAGATTTATCACCAATCTCTGAGTAGAGACCAAAAACTCAATAGTTTGAGTACTTTATGCATGAACCGTCACATGGATATGAAGCACAAGTTGCAGTGGGAAGCTCACTGTGCTACAATGCGGGCTAGTGGGACGGGCCAACCACCATCTGCCCCATCAAGTGCATTCACGTGCTCTTCATGCTCTTTACCTTCCACCACTTTACACGCAACAGGCAGTTTGAATGCCAGGTCGTCACTTGCTTTTGAAGTGAAAATGCTGCTGGTGTTGAGCTCTCTCAGACATCGAGAGCACCACCTTGGATGAAGGCAACATTATATCTCCACCTGCACCTTCCTCACAGACCAGCAGTTTGCCGGGGACACCCTACTCAACCCCGTCTTAGCACAGCAGTCAGCCCTCAGTCCCTCAGATGTGGACAAGTAAAAGACCATTTCCTCCTAGCCATGACAAAGCTAAGCAGTTGAATTTCACCATCTGCAAGCTGTTGGCTACAGGAATGCTGCCTTTCTGCCTGGTGGACACAGATGATTTAGAGACCTTATGTCCGTCGCAGTGCCCCAGTACCAGATGCCCAGTCACCACCACTTCTCCAAGAAAGCTGTGCCTCCGCTACACCAGCATGTCGCACACAACATCACCACATCCTTAAGAAACTCTGTGTGTAACAGAGTGCATTTCACCACAGACACTTGGACCAGTAAGCATGGACAGGGGAGTTACATGTCACTGAATGGGCACTGGGTAACTATGGTGAGAGCTGGAGAAGGGTCTGCTGTACAAGTCTTGCCGTCCCCACGAGTTGTGCATCAATCCTCAGTACGTAGCAGTTCCTCCACTGCTTTTGGCTCCTCAACCTTATCTCGGTCCTCCATCTGTGCCCAAAGCCTGTCTGGTAATGCCACCCGCGTTGTAACTGCGCACAAGGAATCCAGCACACCTCCTTACTATGCTGGCAGCAGGGCTCAAAAACATCATGCGGTGTTTACCTTGAAATGTCTGGGGAATGTGAGTCACACAGCTGAGGAGTTGTGGTCAGCTCTGGAGACCGAGATTCAGCAATGGTTGTCTCCACTGAACCTGCAGCCAGGGAAGGCCGTGTGCGACAATGCTGCAAACCTGAATGTGGCCCTTTGCCTGGGCAATGTGACACACGTGCCTTTTATGGCTCACGTGTTGAACCTGGTTGTCCAGCAATTTTTAACACAATATCCCGGCCTAGATGGGATTCTGTAGAGGGCATGGTCACTGTGTGCTCACTTCCGGCATTCGCATCCCGCAGCTCAACTACTTGCATCGCTCCAGAAGTTTTTCGGCCTATCGGTCCACCAGCTGAAATGCGATGTGCCAACACGCTGCAATTCCACTCTGCACATGTTGCAGTGACCATGACAGCACCGCCGATCCCTGGTGCAATACGTTATGACGTATAGCCTGGGCCAACGAGATCCAGAAGTGGGGCAGATCACGCTTCTGGAGTGGTCTCAGATCAAGGACCTATGCACCCTTCTGCACAGTTTTGAGATGGCGACGAAGATGTTTAGCGCTGATGATGCCATTATCAGCATGACTATTCCGGTCATCTACATGCTGGAACAGACTCTTAACAGTATTCGGAGTCAGGTGGTGGGACAAGAGGAGGGAGAGAAAGTACAGGAGGAGTTCTATGCGGAAGGGATGACAACATCTCCAAGGTCCTCACGGTCGGCAGTACCAAGACAGCAGGCATGGGAGGGTGGGAGAAACGGATTAACGAGGGTGCATGGTAGCAGCCAAACTGTTGAGGAAGGTGCAGGAGCCCAGGAAGAAATGGAGGATGAAATGGCGATGGGCATGGAAGACTCATTAGATGAGGGAGACCTTGATCACATTTATGTTGTGCGAGGTTGGGGGGAGAGGGCAGAGGAAGGAAGCATGATTCTTACCTCACCGCCGGCAACACAACAAGGACTTGGTCCTCCAAGATGCGCAAGACACATGAGCGCCTTCTTGCTGCACCACCTGCAACATGACCCTCGGGTTGTCCGAATTCAAAGTAATGCCGACTACTGAGTTGCCACACTCTTAGATCCCCGGTACAAGAGAAAATTTGGTGAAATAATTCCTGCTATAGAAAGGGACGCACGCATGCAGGAGTACCAGCAGAGGCTTTTACACAATCTTAGATCGGCTTTTCCACAAAACACCAGTGGTACACAGAGTGAATCTCACAGGAGTATCTCCAAGTAAACATCGATGCCATGACTGGGGAACTGGAGCCTTGCTCATTTTGGGCTTCCAAGCTGGAAAAATTGCCTGAGCTCGCCACTCATGCCTTGGAGATCCTGTCGTGCCCTGCAGCAAGTGTGCTCTCGGAACGTGTCTTCAACGCTGCTGGTGGTGTGCTGACAGATAAGCGCATGCGTCTGTCCAGCCAGAATGTGGACAGACTAACGTTCATCAAGATGAACAAGTCATGGATCTGCAATGACTTTTCTACCCCTGTGTCATCCTGATCCTGGGGTGACTGAAGGCTTGTGGATTTTTGATTGTGCTTCATGACAATAACCATTTAAAATTTGCAACTGTGGGGCAATTGATGCCACTTAAGTGGTGGCTGTACCCAAATTTTTGGAAAAAATGGAGACTCTTGTTGGAGTCCCCTAAATGTGTTTGACATGATTTTAGAGGGGCATGACATGCCTATATTTGTGTCTCCTCCTCTTTTTACTCATCCAGCTCTTTTCTTTTCCCATTTTTATATGTACTTGTCACTTTTCCATGTGTTTGTTGTATCTTCTGAGTAGTTTGTCACCTTTTGGGCACCTTAGAAGGTGTAGAAGGTGTTTTCTATGTGTTTTCTATGTGTTTGTATGTATTTGTTTTTGCCTGCCATTGTTTTCAATGGTGTTCGACGGTGTTTGACGAACACCCCCCAGTTTGACGAATCAAATCGAATTTTAACACTAGGGTGGTGGCTCATCTCTAGTCCCAGATCGAGGGAGATTATCAGTGGTCTTGTATGTCTTCCACTTTCTAATTATTGCTCCCACAGTTGATTTCTTCACACCAAGCTGCTTGCTTATAGCAGATTCAGTCTTCCCAGCCTGGTGTAGGACTACAATTTTGTTTCTTGTGTCCTTCGACAACTCTTTGGTCTTCACTGTTTGAGGTTGTGGACAGGTGTCTTTTATATTGAGAACAAGTTCAAACAGATGCCAGTACTACAGATAATGAGTGGAGGACAGAAGAGCCTTTTAAAGAAGAAGTTACAGGTCTGTGAGAGCCAGAAATTTAGCTTGTTTGTAGGTGACCAAACACTTATTTTCCACCAAAATCTGAAAAAAAAATGTCTTTCTAAGGGCCCTTTCACATCAGCGGTTATTTCAAATCGCAGCAGATGCAGCGAAAAAAACGCATCTGCCGCGATTACCGCATAACCGCGACACTTGCGGCACACTTGCGGCAAGCCCCATGCAATGTCTATGGGGCTTGCGGTAAGAGTGCGGCAGGTGCGGCAAGTGCAGTTTCGGCACTTGCGGCAGGTGCGGCCGTGAAAAAAACTGCAGTCAGCAGCGGTTTTTTTCACGGCCGCACCTGCGGCAAGTGCCGAAACCGCACTTGCCGCACCTGCTGCACTCTTACCGCAAGCCCCATAGACATTGCATGGGGCTTGCCGCAAGTGTGCCGCAAGTGTCGCGGTTATGCGGTAATCGCAGCAGATGCGTTTTTTTCACCGCATCTGCCGCGATTTGAAATAACCGCTGATGTGAAAGGGCCCTAAATCAGAGAATGTGATTTTCAGGATTTGTTTTCTCATTTTGTCTCTCATAGTTGAGGTCTACCTATGAACCTATGATGTCAATTACAGGCCTCTCTCATCTTTTTAAGAGAAAGAACTTGCACAATTGGTGGCTGACCAAATACTATTTTCCCCCTCTGTATATGCTGCTTTCATGATTGGAATTAAACTGTCGCAAACGATGCTAAGACCAATCGTAGCCAATACAGTAGGGATTCAGCTTAAATACAGTCAACACTTACTGCAATTTTGGCTACTGGGAGTAAAAAAAAGTGGGTCTCAAGATTAAAGCCCCTTAATGATTGCTGTAAATAGGCGTAAAGGCAGTTCTAAAAGAAAATCTATCAGCAGGTTTTTGCTATGTCAGCTGACGACAGCATGGTGCAGGGGTTACAAAAACAAAAACAGTGCCTCTTTTGTCAGTCTGTGTGTTATTGTTTACATAAACTAAAGGCTTTATTACATAGTGACTACATTACTGGACTAGTTTATCACACGCACGGCAGTCCAACATGCCCCCTGCTTTGATTGACAACTAAAGCCTCAGTAACACTAAGCGAGATCGCTAGCGAGATCGCTGCTAAGTCACAAGTTTGGTGACGCAACAGCGACCTCGCCAGTGATCTCGCTATGTTTGACACTTAGCAGTCACCAGGTCCCTGCTGTGAGATCGCTGGTCGTGTCAGAGTTGCCTGGACCATTTTTTGATCGTTGGGGTCCTTCTGGGCAGCATGCATCGGTGTGTTTGACAGGGACAACAACCAACGATCTCACTACTACAGGTCTGAGAAACAGGGTCCCAACGACCTCCATAGCATTCCGGATCGTTGTTGCTTCGTTGGTGAGATCTGACTGTTTGACATCTCACCAGGGATCCCGACAGCGATGCACCAGTGATCCCTACCAGGTTGTATCGCTGTCGGGAACGCTGGTGTGTCACCAAGTGTGACGGTACCCTTACTGCCAATGGACAATCTCTGTTGAGGGCCTAGGTTGGGTGGGGGCAGCTCTCCCAGCTTTTCTGCATGGTTAAAATAAAATGATTTCATTGAGATTTGATTGTGTCAGTACAGCTGCCCCCAGTAATCTAAAGGCCACTTCGCACGCTAGGATCTCGTTAACAATATCGTTGAAACGTCACGGATTTGTGATCGTTCAAACTATATTGTTTGTGCGTCGTTGCGTGTAAACGAACGATGTTGGAAGGATAAATTGTTTGATCGTTCAGCAAAACTTTGATATCCTGACCTCATATCTTTCTTCGTCGTCCAATTAAAGTTCTGGGAAGCAGCAACAGCGTTCAGTGTGACACTTTTTTGAATTGATGTCGTTCACCTATATCCTAGCGTGTAGCGGTACCTTAAGTTAAACATCGTTGGATACAGAATCTTTGCCTACAACATGCTACAACAAAGAAGGTAGCAAAAACTGTAATAAATTACCATGATGTCTCAGTGCTGCTTTGCAAAATAGTATTAATCAGTAGATTGTCTGAAATATATTTGCTTAAAAGGTAAACGTAGAATATATTAGTTAATTGGAAACCTTTCTAGAACTATTCAGATTGTCTCATTTTGTTTAATAAGTCTTTACTTTTTTGCAAATTACTTTGCTTATAGGTTTGTATAGAGTCTAAATTCAGTCTTTTGGATATATAGTTTTAATTCCACTGCTTTCACTGAGTTAGTTTTTTTTATTCGGTATGAGTTGTATAAATCCATCTTCAGCAATGCTGGCTGCAGGCAGCCAGATTATTGTCATCTAACTCTATTACTGCATGAAAGGAAACAAAAGATTTGGGGGCTTGAACCATGCAATTGTATATCAACAAAAAATGATGTGCAAAGAAAAAAAATCTTTAGTTTGCAAAAGAAAATCAAAAACTGATATATATTTAAAGGGAATCTGTTACCACATTTTACCCATCTAAACATTTAATATGAGCATACAGATTATAGACTGCTGAAAAACGTAATACCTATATGTCTCACATCTGATGTCTTGTTGCTGAGAAATCATCTTTTATCGGTTTATATAAATTATTTCTTCTAGGCATGACTTTGGAAGATAACGCTGCCTCCTCACTTCACGTGCATATATCTCACCTCTCATTAACATTACCCTGTCCCTGTGATGTCAGCCTATTGAGAGAAAGTCTCATGCATACACACTACAAGGCAGGGAGGGAGCAAGGAAGTTAGAAAGGCAACCTGATGATTAAACCCGTGACAGAGAAAAATGGGAATTGAAACACAGGTGACTGGGCAGCACCCTGATGTCTATGCCCAAGGAAGACATTTCCTCTCAAGTGGCCGATGTCACAGGAATGGGGTAATGATAATTGGAGGCAAGATATATGCAGATGAAGTGTGGAGGCGGCATCATATTCTATACAGTAAGATATCATTAATCTGAAAGTCTAATTTACATAAACTGAGAAAAGGTGATCTCTCAGCAACAAGTTATCCGATGCGAGACATGGACGCATTACTTTTTTCATCAGTCTATGACCTGCAAGCCTATATTGCTAGTTTAGATTGATTACATGTGGTGACAGATTCCCTTTAAAGGGAGCCTGTCACCTACTTTATGTCCTCAAACCTATCACTACTTGTCCCTGCAGCTTCCTAGAACATCCATAAGCGTCCCTGCCTGACCTAAATGTGAAGTGTAATTGTTGTAAAAATGCTGTTTATAACTCACATTTTCCCTCCATCGTCTAGACCAGTTGGCGATGTGTGAGCATTCTCCATGGGGGAAGTCTCTCCTTGCTCCATTGTTATCACCCACGGTGGGCATGATAATTAGCTCCCAGCGTTTCAAATTTGTGGGTGGCTCCTTCCTGGTATGACACCGCTACATGTTATTTCCAGTCCAATGCATTGTGCAAAATTATTGGGTGTACTCATTGGCTCTGGAGCATGTGCAGTGCACGCTCTGAATCTGGTGAGTACACCCAATAATCCCTCCCAGTGCACCAGACCAGAAATGATGTGCAGCGGCATCATACCAGGAAGGAGCCGCCCACAGATTTGAAATGCCAGGAAGGCGCTTCTGAAGTAATTATCACCCACCGTGGCATGATAATGGAGCGAGGAGAGACATGCACCCTTAGAGAATGTCCACACATCTAGACAATGGAGGAAAATGTAAGTTATTAACAGCCTTTTTACAACAATTATACTTCACATTTAGGTCAGACAGGGATGCTTAGAGATATAGTAGGAAGCTGCAAGGACAGGTAGTGATAGGTTTGGGGGCATAAAGTCGCTGACAGATTGGTTTATCATAAATTTTTAGCTAAACTTTACAAGCTAATATTTCCAAAATGGAGACAAGAAATGATAAAATAAACAAACATTTTTTAGCTCTGCAGCAACTATTCCATGATTTGGCCAGTTTAACATGCTAAAACTAGTGGTGCATGAACCTGAGTTGTAATGTTCAGGGTCCGTATCAAACATCTAGTGTTTTGGTGCAGACCCCAAACACAGACTTCCCTGAGACGTCTGTGTTACTGTTCAGGTCCGAGTTTGGCTGGGAGCTGTAAAATAACGCAAAACAGTGAATAAACAGCAGTGTTATACTTACTAAGGACCCATGTGCTTTTAGAGTGGTGATCAAAATTAGACAACAATGTATGATCACTTCATTTTTTCAGACAGAATGTAATTTACATTGATCAACATTTGAAGGTTATTGTGTAAGCGATACACCATGCCACTAGAAAAGTGTTTTCCAAAAAAAACAAAGTTTATCAACTTAAAGGGAACCAACCACCCCCAATGACCCCCCGGACTATTAATATTGGTCCCTACACACAGCACATACATGTGCTGCAATGATTTTTGCTAAAAAAAACTGTTTTGTAAAACTTAAGATAATGCTTTTGAAATTTAAACCGAAGGGACGGGTGGACGTTACTTATCTGTGGCAAAAGCCGGGTTGCAGCTGCCACTCATCCACCTGTGTCCCGCAGTAGCAGTTATGGCCAGCCCTTTTCAGCGTCACAGCCCGGTGCACGGGCTCGCATGCCCGTGCACACGTCATCATCTACAGCCGGGAAGCGAGCGCGCGCTCTGACTTCCTGCGCTCAGCTATGGAAGTCAGAGCGCGCGCTCGCTTCCCGGCTGTAGATGATGACGTGTGCACGGGCATGCGAGCCCGTGCACCGGGCTGTGACGCTGAAAAGGGCTGGCCATAACTGCTACTGCGGGACACAGGTGGATGAGTGGCAGCTGCAACCCGGCTTTTGCCACAGATAAGTAACGCCCACCCGTCCCTTTGGTTTAAACTTTCAAAAGCATTATCTTAAGTTTTACAAAACAGTTTTTTTAGCAAAAATCATTGCAGCACATGTATGTGCTGTGTGTAGGAACCGATATTAATAGTCCGGGGGGGTCATTGGGGTGGTTGGTTCCCTTTAAACCCTTTATTTTACACAAAACGTGATGATCATAATTAGAGAACAGCAATGACTGTGCACAGAAAGATTTAAACTAAATTTTATGAAGGTTACAACAGTCACCAATCAGTCCAATTAGTAGGAAGTGTATAGACCTTTGCTTTGAATGACTGAAGCACATCTGCAGCTACATGACACCACTAATCTCCCACGCTGCTCTAGTGTGATTTTGGTCCACTCTTCTTCCAGTCTCTTGCACAGTTCTGTGACTGTCGTTGGTTTCTTGGCTAAATTTGTCACGAAAGATTTTTTTTTATAAATTCTTTATTTTAGTTATCGAAGAAGACATGCCATAAAATACAGAGACACAAACCGAGTCCATAAGCACAGAGAACATAGTCACTGCGTTAGATATTCTTAATACAATAGAAACCATATTTGTTGATGATTTTCTCTTAACAAAACAGAGAAGAAAAACCAATCAAAACAAAACAATCCCAAATTACAGGAATTTATCAGTAATGCGTTAACGCATCCCTATAAATGAAGCACTTTTGAGGTATACCAATGTTGAGTATACAGTGGAGAAATCTGGTACATTCGTCTCCATGTGAGCTGTCTCATCGCAGGAAGCATCCCAAGAATCGCCTTCCAAATTGCTTATCAGTTTGACAATATGTGGGGAGTTAATGTGGCAACTTATAACACCCAACGGTAATTGGCTACTCAGTCGACCACTGCGGCGCCCCCCAAACACCCAGGGACTAGTAAACTATGTTGCCCCGTAGACATGTGTCCATGGTGCACAGATCTTCCTAAACTTAACGTGAGTCGAGGAATCCCAACTCGAGGAATCCAAGTTCCTCCAACCTGAATAGGTCTCTCATTTTATGTTTCCAATCGTCTAGCATCGGCGGGGCTCGCTGCTTCCATTTAAGAGCGATCAGCTGCTTTGCCACTCCTAACATCAGTGGGGCCAACTCGTGCTTTTTGGGTTGGAAGTTGTCTGTGGGGAGGGATAGGAGCACCTCTGCAGCCGTCAAATCCGACGTAATTAGTTTAAGAAAGCGCATAACCCCCATGACATCGGACCAAAATTGTTGAAGGGCCGAACAAAACCAGAAGATATGGGACAAAGTGCCCCGCACTCCCCACACCTCCACCATAGAGGGGAGCTAATTAGTCCCAAGTGATAAAGTTTATCCGGTGTGTAGTACCATCGCGAGAGCAATTTGTACGCCATTTTCTGGAACAGTACACATCTCGAAAAACCATGTGAATTAAGACATATCAATTGTTTATCCAGGGTAGAAAGAGTGATGTTCAATTCAATCTCCCAAGAGTGTATAAATATTGGTTGGGTAGTGTCTGCAATATTCGTGAGGTTAGAGTAAAGTTTAGACACAATCTTCAGGACGAAGTGATTGACTTTCATTAGAATCTCCAACCAAAGCCATTTGGAGAGGGGTGGAGACAATTTTGTGAATAGGTTCATATAGTGGGCAACATGTAGATGTTGGAGATGATTGAGAGGGTGTTTCCCTGCCGCTATCGGCCATTTATTCGTACATTGGATTTTCCCCTGCACTAAATGTGAAATGGGTTTATTTGGTAAGGAGGACCACAGTTCATATGGATCTGTAAAGTCCGGAGTGAAGAGGTAGGGGACAAGTCCCATTGGTATTTTGTCTAGAAAATTACAAGTTGGTGCTTTAATTGGGATCATTGAGCGTCTGGTTTGTAAGGTGGCCAGGAGAATGTCCCCCAGTCCCTCTCTTGGAAGGGGACAGTTTGTCCATAAATATTTCACTGCATTTTTACCAAGGAGTTGCATTTCAATGTTCGAGTCATGGCCCTTCTCCACCCATCTTATTAATTTTAACCAATTTGCCAAAAGGATAGCTTGGTGATAGGAAGCGAGGTTAGGTAGACCCGCTCCTCCTCCGCATTTAGGGCGCATTATGAGTTTCAAAGGCAGCTTAGCTTTTTTGTATTTCCAAACAAATTTGGCTATTAATTGGTTGATAGAGTGTATAAGCAGAGGTCCCCAATGTCAGTCTCGAGGCCGAACAGTGCAGGTTTTCAGGATCTCCTTAGTATTGCACAGCAGGCAATGATTCCAATCCTGTGCAATAGTAAGGAAATCCTGAAAACCTGCACTGGTTCGGCCTCGAGGACTGACATTGGGACCTCTGGTATAAAGGATGAAGGGATGTGTATTGGGATCATACTCATCACATAAAAAATCTTGGGGAAGACGTAGGACTTAAACACATTGACCCTACCTAGCCAGGACAGAGGAGGAGTATCATAAGAACGCAGAAGAGATTCAGTTTGTCCTATCAGTGGGGAGAAATTATGCTGAAAAAGTGTATTGGGGTCGTCTGTTATATATATCCCAAGATATTTAAGTTTGTGTTGTTGCAATTTAAAAGGGGCAAGACTTTTTAGGGTCTGTACATCCTCTCCAGCCGCCGTTATATTCAAAGCCTCTGATTTGTCCAGATTAATCTTGAAATTGGAGAGTTCTCCAAATTAGAAGAAAAGCTCCAATATCTTTGGAACTGCCGTTTTTGGATTGGATAGGAGAAGCAAGAGGTCATCCACGAAGGCAGCCGCTATCAACTCAAGGTGGTTGATCCTCAATCCCTCAGACTGTTACCTGATGGCTTGAATAAATGATTCCATCACTAGGACAAATAAAGAAGGGGAGAGAGAGCAACCCTGTCTAGTGCCATTATTGATATTAAAAGGCACCGATAAGGTCCCGTTCACCCCGACCCTGGCTGTGGGAAAGGTATATAATGACATAAGTGCATCTATGAAAGGAGGAGGGAAGGCAAACTTCTGCAAAACACAAGCCATATAACGCCAACTGATGCGGTCAAATGCCTTTTCAGCATCTGTGGGAAGTAATATAAGCGGCTTACGATTGTGGTTAGCATACGAGATTGCTTGTAAGATTTTAGTAGCATTATCCCTTCCCTCTCTTTCACGAACGAAACCAGCCTGATCGGGTTGAACTAGATCAGCCAATACTAGGTGTATTCTGTTAGCTAAAATTTTGGCCCAGAGTTTGAGGTCCGCATTCAGCAGGGAAATTGGGCGGTAATTGCTGCATTGGGTGCCATCTCTCCCCTCCTTAGGCAATACAGATATATGTGCCTCTAGAGCCTGTGGTGGGGGTACTGAACCCGAGTGGAAGAGGTTAAACAATTGAACCAAATGAGGGACGAATACCTTCTTGAATGTCTTGTAATATATGATGAGGAATCCATCTGGACCCAGGGTCTTTCCTCCCGGGATCGAGGCGATTGCTTCCTCATCTTCCCGAGAGGAAATTGGTGTGAGCAGAGCTGCCCTGAAGCAGAAATCTTAGGTAGCGCAAGGGTAGAGAGAAATTCCTGTATGCGTTGAATCGCGGTAGGAGGGTTGGACATGGAATCATGGGGGCTCAGGTTATACAGAGAGTGATAGTATGTGCAGAAGGCTTCTGCTATCCATCCTGACTCCAAAATTACATCCCCTTTCTCCGTTCGAATCCGTCTGATGAAACATTTTTCCCTCTGTGCCTTCAGCATTCTGGACATGAGCTTGCTACCTCTATTTCCATGTATGTACATTTTTTGCTTGCATCGTGCACATATTTTGGCTGAGTGTACGTTAAGTAAATCTTTAAGTTTTTCTCTCAGATCCATTAACCCCGTTCGGACATTGTCCTTTTTCTTTTTTTCTGCAATCACTGTTGCAATATCACTCCATGATATTGATTTGATGCAAAAGAGAGAAAATTTCTTTATCCCTTTTCTTCTTTACGAGGGATCCCAAGGAAATCAGTTCCCCACTTAGGACGGCTTTATGAGTTTCCCATATCCTGGGGGAAAGTTTCCTATTGACCATATTCTCCCTAAAAAACCTCTTCAAAGAGAAGGTAATCTGAGAAACGTTATCAGCATTGCTTAGGAGTGTTTCGTTCAAACGCCACGTGGGAGGGGGCCGCGATAGGGAGTCTATTTTTACTGACAGGAAAATCGGGGCGTGATCTGATAATGTTATGGATCCGATCGAAGTGAAAGTGATTAATTTAATGGCCGAAGTTTGGACTAGTAGATAATCAAGTCTGTGGTATGTGTCGTGAGGGGAGGAATAAAACGTATAATCCTTGTCATTGGGGTGAGCCAACCTCCAGGGATCGATTAGGTGAATAGTTTGCAATTTATTAATCAGTTTCCTCCGGTCTTTAAGAGAAATTGTGGATTTCCCTGATGAAGTGACGAAATCAGGTTGCAATGTCAAATTGAAGTCACCCCCCAGAATTAATAATCCTTCCATGAACAGAGAGAGGGAGTCCAAAGTGTCCGACAACCATTCCTCCTGTCCCTGGTTTGGAACATATACGTTAGCAAATGTAATTGGAGTTTGACCAGAAAGCCTTTCACAAAAACGTTATCTGCCCTCCGAGTCCATGATGTTAACTTTTAAGTGAAGGGGAGTCCCCTCTTGAAAGCTATACTGACTACCTTAGAAGCCGACCCCGTGCAGCTATGAAACCAGGATGGGTACTTGGAGTAAGACATATTGGGGGACCTGCCCTTTTTAAAATTAGTTTCCTGGAAAATAATTACTTGGGAATGGGCTTTGTTAAGTAAGGACAGGATCTGGCTACGTTTGGCGGGCTGTTCAGTCCCTTTGCGTTGAGGGACACCACAGCAACCGAACCTTCCCCAGTGCCCCTAACCATACTCAAACATGTCATCGGTGATCTCTACCTGCAAAATAGACCTGTAATGGGAATGAAACATATTCAAAACATAAGTACATACATAAAAGATCTCATCTTCCGCAGGGGGGATTGTAAGAACCCAATTGTTGAAGATGAGTTTCAGAGCAACCAAGTGGTGATCAAAATATTTCAAATAGTTGCTCAAATGTAACAAGAGAGTGGCATATAAACATTAAGCTTTCAAACATTATGGTTTTAACCAGAAACCATAGAGGAGTGGCAGGGGGCAACCACACCCCCGTACCTTTTCGGTTTACACCTACATTTGGTAAAGACCAGTATCTGTAGACACCCAAGCAGTTAATAATCAAGACTAGGTCCATTTTGGCAATGGCTGGGGTCTTCCTCCTGTAGACTGGCGGATAACCCAATAATGGAGGGAAGAAAGAGGAAAGAAAGTGCAAAAGGGTAAAGGGAAATGAGAAGGGGGGCGGAGAGGTGCCAGCAGGGTAAGGTAAGGGGGTAGGTTTGGAAAATGGGGAAGAGGTATGAAGGGGAGAGAAGAGAAAAGAAAGGGTAGAGGTAAAGATATGAGTATTCCACACCCTCCTCCTCCACTCTCCGGATGCCTCCGACGAGGAGGAAGGAAAAGCAAAAGATCGGTCTCGGTGTCCATAAAGCAAACATATAGACGAGTAATAGGGGAAAGAAATCTTCAAGGTGGTTGGTGTCTTTCTTGTGAATTCTGCTTGTGGACTCGCTCCTGTGGTTGTGGCTGGTAATGCAGTTGATCCTGTTTTGCACTCTTGGTCAGGTGAATTGGATAATTGCAATTCTGACTGGGACATTTAAGGTTGCAGGATTTCCTCAGTCCTGGCCAGTTGTCAATGTTTCTGAAGGTGTTTCACCTCTGTCTGGTCTCTCCTGCCCTGCTGCAAGACTTCTAAGCTAAGTGTATGGTTTAGCCTTTTTTGTGGCACACAAGCTGTGTGCTTGTCTTCTGAACTGGTCTATTTCTGCTCAGAGAGCATGCTGTGTTAACTTTCTCTGTGTTAGGAAGTTTTCTTCCTAGGATTCTGTGCTATTCATTGTTATTGGCTTGTTCTGCTTTTTGTGTCAGTATACATATATTGAGAATTGTAGGATTCACAGGAGGTTTGCAGATCTAGAGGGCACCGAGTCTTGAGTAGACTCAGGGTATTTTTGTATTATCTGCAGTGGATATTTTTGAAGGGATATTATACTGACTGCAATAGTATCCTGTCCTGTCTTTATCTATCTAGCTAGGTAGAAGTGGCCTTATATTTGCTGGATTCTGGATTCTGCCTGAGTGTGTCTTTTCCTCTTACTCACAGTCAATATTTGTGGGGGGGCTTACTATCCTTTTGGGGTTCTGCTCTGAGGCAAGATAGCATTCCTCTTTCCCTCTTTAGGGGTAGCTAGTTCTCCGGCCGTAGGGTATGGTTAGTCACATCCCATGGCTACTTCTAGTTGCTGAGTTAGATCAGGAACTGCGGTCAGTACAGGTACCACTTCTCCTGTGAATTTTATTCATGCAGCTCCAAGGTCACCGGATCATAACACTTTCCACATCCGTTGCCTAGGCCCGTCTCATCGAACAGAGTTCACCGAAGGGAAGGGTGACAGTCACATTCATGTGAGTTGTTGCCTGTTCACTTGCTTTTTGGCCTTCGGTGACATTGACTTCTTTTTAATCGACCAATCATCGGGTTTATCAATCCGTGGAATGGGCAAACCGATGTCAAGGGGCATCCATGAGGGAATGGGATGGGGTTCATTTGTAAGGGCACCCTTGGCAGCCTCCAGGTCTTCCGGGGTACGGATGGTAATTTGCCGACCTTCCCTGGTGATTCTCACCCCAAAGGGGAATAGGCATTTGAATCGTAAGCCTTGACCCAGTACTGCGTCTGTCAGTGGTTTGAGGATTCTCTTTGCCAATGTGGTTGGGGAGATATCCTGGAAAATTTGGAAATTGACGTCCCCATATGTTAGGGATGATTTTTCCCTTGCACCAGACAAAATGGCTGCCGTGTCGACATAACTGAGGAGACCACAAATTATATCCCTTGGGCGTTCACTAGGTTTGGGCTTTGGTCTAAAGGCTCTGTGAACTCCCTTGATGAAAACAGTGTCCGCCCTTTCCGTGCCTAGTATAGCTGCGAATATCTCTTTGGACACCTTTTTTAGAGATTCTAGGGCAAACGACTCGGGAATGCCGTGGAGACGCACGTTATTTCTCCAGCTTCTGTTCTCCTGGTCCTCGAGTGCCAGATAGATGGAGTTGAGGTGTTGCTGATGGACCAGGATGTGGTTGCCATGGGTGTTAGAGGCATCTATTATGACCGACTGAGTGTTCTCCAGGGTTTCAACCCTATGCTCTATATGCCTCACATCGGATCTGAATTCAGTCATTTCCTTGAGCAGGGGTTCATAGTAGTTTCTGGCAAAGATTTCATATAGGCCCTGGAGATAGGAGCCGCGTCTTCCGAAGCGGAGTCGCAGTCCGAGTCACTGGGGTCTTCATCAGAGTGATCATTATCCACAGCGGCCGCATCTCTACGGATCTTTTGTTTGTCTGGTGACTGTGACATCCCTGATTTTTTTTTTTCAGGAATTTTTCTAAGTCTCCCTTAGGAGTGGTAGATAAAGTTGCAGAGGTTTGCCGTTGAAGACTTTTTGTCCGTACTTTAAGATTTGTGCGAACCATTATAAGGCGGCTGATTACGGGCTCATATGAGCACCACTTAGTAACATCAAAGAAGTTAATGTAATAGCATTCTTATGTAGCTTTGGGCCTTGTAATAGAGCTCATGAGGATAAAATGAAGAAGTGTAGTGACCCAGATCTTCCAGCAGGTGTTGCTCTTACTCCACAATTAGGTGATCCCAGCCCTTAGGCTGAAACGTTATGCAGAAAAGTTATTAAAATGGTGCAGGTGTCTATTCACGGCAGGGCACAGATAGGGAAATAGATGGCTAACTGTTCTTCAAAGCTGTTCTCTTGTGGGTTACAGTAAGATATTCAAGTATCTCAGTCTGTAAGGCCTGTCCCTCGACCATGAGCTGAGTGCTCTTAAATTGACTTCCTTCTGGGCACTTAAGGGTTAACTATGAGCATTAACAGTAGAGGGAGCAGAGGGAGCAGAGGGAGCAGTGGCAGCAATGTAATGGCTCCCGTCCCGCGCCTAATGCTTTGTGGGCAGAATTATAGAGGAGAAAATGGTGTTGGGCTTCTGTACCTCGAGGGTGGCTGAGACACCCACCACTAAGTCATCCCCAGGGTTCCTCACCCGTCCGGAGTGTGCGCAAGACTTCAAACAACCGCCGGTGGCTCCCACTTCTCTCCGTTCAAACACCGCCGCTCTCCTGCCAGGCAGCCCGGACCCCAAGCCGTCCGCTGCACCCGCTCCACTCCTCCACCAATCGGCTGGCCGGTGCAAGAACCCAGATGTCTCTGAAGCTGCGCTGCCTTATCGGGTTATCGGTGGCTTTTCCTGCAGGGTGTCAGAGGAATAGACCAGGGGGAAGCACCACCACAGCACCGATTACACCACTCCTGGTCCTCTACCTCTCTTCCTTCCATCCTCCTGGTCGTCACCGGGGTAAGTGCGACCTGGTGTCCCCACAAGGTGTTAGAAGGGGGACACTGGAGGTCAGTGGTGCTTTAGATGGATTTGGGCTGGGATTGTTAGTACTTTTTCGTGGCCTGGATGCAGGAGCCAATCTCACAGAAGTCCAGCCATGCCAGAGCCCAGGCCACTTCCCCCTGTCATGAAAGATTTTGAAGAGGTTTTCTATTGGGGATAGATCAGAAATCTGGGCTGGCCACTTCATTGTTTCATTGTTTTCTGTTTCAAGGAACTGCTTTACCCATTTTGCTCTGTGACAGCGGGCATTGTCCTGCATGAAAATTGTTGGCTGATTGAGGGCTGAACACAAGTAATGAACCATGTGTAGTTCAAGAAGGTTCTGATATACACTTCTATTCACTCTGCCATGTAGCTGTATGAGGGGTACAACCACTGCAGCAGAAAACATTCCCCAAACCATGACACTTCCTCCACTACCTTTCACTGACTTCTTTACACACTTTGGATCCAGTCTTTTCCCAGTTTGTCGAAGGACATATTGTTTCCCATCAGATCCAAATAAATTTAATTTTCTTTCATCACTAAAGTGAACTGTGGACCACTTCTCTGTCCACACAACATGCTCTTCACCAAAGGGGAGTCTAGCCTTTTGATTTTTCAGCTAATGAGAGGTTTGGTCACTGCAGAGTGGGCTTTCAGTCCAAATGCTCCTAAACGTTGTAACACTTTATGACGAGACTGATCCTTACCCTGTTCAGTGCTGAACTGGTGAACTATTCCAGCTGCAGTGTTGAAACAATTACCCATGGAGAGTCTCTGCATTATCCTGTCCTTTCTTGCATTTGTCTTTCAAGGCCAACCAGCTTTCTAAGGGGACTAACAGTATGTGATGTTGTAAAGATGCAATATTCTAGAAATCACAGATTTGAAATGACCGACTTCTGTTGCAATGACTGATAGAATGACCCATTTGGTCTTCATCTGGACAACCTGCTTCCTGAGGGTTTCAGTCTCTTTGTAACTGCCCACCATTTTGGCAAAGTGAGTGCAAACTGGAAAGTTAGGCTGCCCGTTAAATAGTTTTTTTTTCAGATAAGTAAATTAGCACCAAGTAGCAGATTACACCCCAAAACCTGCAGGAATCTGAAAGAGTTCTCTAACTTTGAGCAGTGTTTTTTTTTTCATTTAACTCATTTACAATTTTATTCTGTGCTTTAGAATATATTCTAATCTATGAAATAAAATTAAAATATCACAGTTTTAGTCATCTTTGGATATTTTCACACAGGACAACATAATGATCTTGATATTAAGGAAATTGTGTGTTGTTCTTTAATTTTGATCGCAACTGTACTTCTGGGTACTTCCTCTTTATGCACTTCACTCTGCCTCGAACAACAAATTACAGATGCCCACTCTCTGTTACAGCGACTGTGATTAGCTGTTGCACCCCTCACCCATTGTGCTGGCGTCTGTGGGTGGGTGCCATAGGCAACAAATCTGCCATCATAGTAGTTTAAAAATAAATCTACTTATATAATCCGCAGTTGGGATTTCGGGCGTTGTCGCCGAATCCCAACATGCTTTGCGGGACTGCGAGTGATGACGCGCAGCGTCATCACGAGCCGCAGACCCGCACTACACTTGAAAAAAAAAAAAAATATATGCTCACCTCTCCCCGAGCCCCCGCCGTCTCCCTCCAGGCTTCCTCCAGGATTCCGGTCGCTGCCGGTGGCTGCCGCAGGCTCCGAGTGTCTGCAGACCTCTTCTACTGCACTCCAGGACCTGTGGTGATGTCACAGTCACGTGACACCAGCTTACTCCATGGTAACCTGGTGTCACGTGACTGTGACATCACCACAGGTCCTGAACTCCACTAGGACAGTGCGATCCCTCAGGCACAAGTGACAACAGCCGGGGGGAGCGCCAGGAGAAAACCGGCCGCCGCCACCATCACCCGATGCCTTCCTCAATGACTCGGCCCGCCGCGGCCGCCGCCACCATCACCCGACGCCTTCCTCAATGACGCAGCCCGCCGCAGCGGATCACGGTAGGATGGCGCCGCCGCCGCACTAGCATTGTATCCTGCACGCCCCCCCATGCCCTGCAGACTCATAACAACCCGCTCCTCCACCCTCCGCTCCTCAAGTAAGGTTACAGGTGCGCCGGCCCGCACCTCTGCCCCCACATCTGCCCCTGCTTTACCCACACTCAACCACACTCCTCACTCCTCTTAACCCCCTATCTCCTCACTCACCCACACTGCCCCTCCTCACTCCTCTTACCCCCCCTATCTCCTCACTCCCCACACTGCCCCTGCTTCCCCCCCCCAATCACCCACACTGCCCCTGCTCATGCCCCCACTCTGTACCTGCTTACCCCTCTTACCTCCCCCACATGCCCCCACTCACCCACACCTCACTCACTCTGCTACCCACAGCGCCGCCTCTGGACTCTGCTACCCACAGCGCCGCCTCTGGACTCTGCTACCCACAGCGCCGCCTCTGGACTATGCTACCCACAGCGCCGCCTCTGGACTCTGCTGCCCACAGCGCCGCCTCTGGACTCTGCTGCCCACAGCGCCGCCTCTGGACTCTGCTGCCCACAGCGCCGCCTCTGGACTCTGCTGCCCACAGCGCCGCCTCTGGACTCTGCTGCCCACAGCGCCGCCTCTGGACTCTGCTGCCCACAGCGCCGCCTCTGGACTCTGCTGCCCACAGCGCCGCCTCTGGACTCTGCTGCCCACAGCGCCGCCTCTGGACTCTGCTGCCCACAGCGCCGCCTCTGGACTCTGCTGACCACAGCGCCGCCTCTGGACTCTGCTGACCACAGCGCCGCCTCTGGACTCTGCTGACCACAGCGCCGCCTCTGGACTCTGCTGACCACAGCGCCGCCTCTGGACTCTGCTGACCACAGCGCCGCCTCTGGACTCTGCTGCCCACAGCGCCGCCTCTGGACTCTGCTGCCCACAGCGCCGCCTCTGGACTCTGCTGCCCACAGCGCCGCCTCTGGACTCTGCTGCCCACAGCGCCGCCTCTGGACTCTGCTGCCCACAGCGCCGCCTCTGGACTCTGCTGCCCACAGCGCCGCCTCTGGACTCTGCTGCCCACAGCGCCGCCTCTGGACTCTGCTGCCCACAGCGCCGCCTCTGGACTCTGCTGCCCACAGCGCCGCCTCTGGACTCTGCTGCCCACAGAGCCGCCTCTATACTCTGCTACCCACAGCGCCGCCTCTATACTCTGCTACCCACACAGCCGCCTCTATACTCTGCTACCCACTGACCCACCTGTATACACACAATTCATTTCACCGCGCTACCGATGCAATTGCATCGGGCCTTTTTACTAGTAAATAATAAAAGAGACATATGTCTTTGCCATATGTTTTATTCTCAGTGCAGATAAAGTGGAAAGCAATGGGCTGCCACCCCGGGCTACCTGGCTTTTACCTTGGCTGGCAATCAAAAGTACATGGGAGCCCATTATTTTTTTTAAATTGTTTCAATACATAATTAAAAAAATATGTAGGCTTTGGCTTATTTTTAATTACCAGCAAAGGTAAAACACAGGCAGCTGGAGGCTGGTATTCTCAGCATGGTGAGGCCTATAGTTATTGGGCCCTCCTAGTCTACAGAATAGCAGCTCGAAGCCGCTCCAGAAATTGGTGCATTCATTAAAACCACCAGTTCTTGGCATTTTACCTGGCTCTTCCTGATGCCCTGGTGTGGTGGCATCAGGGAGACAGAAGGTGAAAGCTGACTATTGACAGCTTGTCATTATGCCCTGATTCATAACGTTCAGGTCTCTGAGACCCACCTATTATCAATCCTGTGGAGAAATACTTAAAAAGCACAACACAGAGAAAAATTCTTTATTTGAAATAAATCACACAAACAACCCTAATTTTCCCATTTATTAAGCCAAAACAGACCCTCACGGTCCTATGAAGCACACAATTCTAGCTCTGCTACATCCACAGGCTGCAGCAATGGAAAAAGCATCCTCTCACTGCACTCTCTGGAAACTCAAGAAAGCTTAAAAACTTTCTTTTAAAGCTCCATTAAATTCTACAGGTTGAAGAAAACCAGTGGACCCAATGACTGTGAACAACACCTAACCTTAGGTAAGGAGTGTTCTCAGCCACCGGATCTTCCAGCGAGCGTTTAGGCCCCAAACCTTCAAGGAAAGTTTTGTGGCCATTTTAAAATTTCAAACTTTTTCCCCGAATGAAGCAGCATTCGCCAATTTTTTTAGTAAATTGCTTGGGTTTTCCGATCTCAAACCAAATCATCAACATTCGTGCTGAATTTAAAACTGGCGAACATGTTTTGCGTCAGCCTCAAGTCTGACCCTAGCCTAAGCCTGTGTAAATATTCCATTTAGAGACGTGCTTACCTGCCCGTTATGATTATAATTTCCCCAGAGGAGCTAAGAACCTGCATATATAACACACTAGCAGCAGGGTAGCCCAGCACCTCCAAGATGTATAAGGAAAAGTCAGGCCAAGTGTGCAGCTTGGACACCCAATATTTAAAGGACACTGAAGCATCAGGAAGGACGCTGGTATGGTCACTTAAGTACTCCTTCACCATCTTGATCAACCTCTTCCTCCTTATCATAGTTACACCCACAGATAGCTCTTACTGATGTGATAGTTTATTGAAACTGTCCCAGTTTTGGCACATTTTACAACCACCTGTGTTGCACCTGCTGTGCGTGTCTGTCCCCCGTAATTCTTGGTGGTGAAAAGAGGCAGCACCTCTGCCACCAGCATTGCCTGAGGATGATCTTGTCATCTACAATGGCCCTTAAATGATTTTATAGTGCAACCCTTTTCTGACACCAAAATGAGAGAAGGCAATTTCTCCTTGTACAGTGAGTCGAGAAAGGTGTACAACCAGTATTTGTTGTTGGCCAAAATGTCTATCAGGCAAGGGTTTTGGGAGAGGCAGTTGGACATGAACTGTGCCATAGGTTGCAAACTACAAAGAGCCAAAAATTCAGTGTCCCCACTACAACAAACAGTAACTATCCTCTCCTCCACATGCCACCTTGTTTCTTCGCTTCCTCCTCTACAGGCCATCCATCTTAAACAGACACGAAGCTGGGGTTTGTAGTTTCCCTGGTACTGCAGACAAACAAGTTCTGTTCCTTTTTCTCCTCTTCCTCATTATCAACCAATGTATGCTTAGAATATTAGCTGAGGCTGTCCTGGGTAGTATTACCCACCAGCTAAACGTGTTCCATGGTCACCAGTTGGGCATTCAAAGCTTCCTCTTTCAGATTGTGCAGCGTGTGTTTCAAAAGACAGAGCAATGGGATGATTACACTGATAATAGTGTCATCTGTGCTTTGTATTGTTTATAATTATTGTACTTGTCTACATATACCCTTTTTCATATATAAAGCACCATTGAATAAATAGCGCTATAATAATAAATAATACATTTAAAAAAATCACTGCTCATGATTTTGGTGCAGTAATCAACATTTTCAAGAAACTCACAAATGTCAGTGATCCACACCCACTCGGCAGTTGTTATGTGTGCAGTCTGAGTGTTACTCTAATGGGCATGTACAAGCTGGAATCTAGCTACGGCCCTCTGCTGCTCATTAAGCTTTGCCAACATTTGTAATGTTGATTTCCAGCGTGTGGGTAGGTCACAAATCAGTCAGTGATGAGGCAAATTAAATCGTTGCTGAAGCACTGCAAGACTGGCAAAAGCAAGATGACTCTCTGAAATGGGCGCTGACAATGCGTACCTTATCAAATAGTTATGGCAAGTCTGGGTATATTTTTAGACACCACTAAAAAACTTAGTTCAGTATGTGAACCATGCATGGAATGTGAACCAGCTCGCTGAGCTTTACACCATCACGAGGTTACGCCCATCATCGCATACAACCAGACTGAGTTGGAGGTTCAGCAAGGAGAGCAACTGATCAGTCTGTTCTTTTATCCCTTGGAACAGCTCAGCTGCAATGTGTGGTTTATGACCTATACAGGTGAGTTTCAGAAGAGTGTCACATCGCAGAGGCAGTGCTGTAGAGCTCCAAGCTTGGAAGTGATGGGGAGGGTAATTCTCTAGATGATGAGGTGCAAGAGGAGACTGAAACCCTGATGTTCCAAGCTCTGGCTCTGTCCCATCCGCCACTGGGTTCACCCAGTGTACCACAAGAGAAATGTCTACAAGAAATTTGTCCATGTGTCTGGTTATATGAATATTTCTTGTAACAGTATTGGTCAAAGCATAGTTCATATTGTTTAAGACATGCTTGTAAAACACGGAGGTGGCACACCGGGCAAAATAGAGGTGCTGTGAACCGAGTACCATGGAGGTATTCACTATCAAGAAGTTGCAAAAAGACACCATTCCCACTACCCAAAATGGCAAGATTTCCAGGGCTAGTGATCTGATAATGGGAACATTTAGTGTTTTGGCCTGTGGGTGTGTGGCTGGGTATTTACATTACCTTTCCAATTTGAGGAGCAGGAGCAACTCATCGCTACGCTGGGACCATGAAGTGGACTTTTTGCTGTTGATTGCTGTGTCTGTGGAACTGCAGGTATGAGCTCCTACTTTCTAGACACCAAATTGGGAAGGTCAGAGCACAAGGGAAATGGCAATTGTTTTACCCTGAGAAACAGGTTTTGAACCCAGGTGTTCAGCCCACTTGGGTGCTTGGCTGCCATGTGTTTGAGCATGCTGCTGGAGCTTAGGTGGGCATTCTTCTTGTTTCTGCTCAGATTGGTATGGTAGATGCTACAGATTACATTGTTTTTGTCAGAAGGACCATGAGAAAAAAACTGCCATACAGTATAAGAATTCCCCCTTGTCCTGGGATATTGCAGAGTGGGGGTACTCTTGGGAACAGTTGACCCAGTTATTACTCAGGCCAAACCACTTCATCTTCCTGCCTGTTTTGGTGCTACAGATGCTTCCCCCTCTGCACTGCTCTGCTGACAATGCGTGCCACGATCATTGACGACCTCGTCTTCCAATTCCTTAATATGAGCCTCCTCTTTAGTTGAGATTTTAGGATGACCTGATGGCAACGGTCTCTCATCACCATCATCTTCCACCTCTTTTTTTTTTTTGAACCATCTTTTTTATTGTACATTATACATAAATGTGCATTGACACATATGACATAAGAATAACAGTAAGCATCAAATGATAACAACAGAAAAAAAAAGGCATAACATATTGTGACATAGTGTTTTGTTATCATTAGTATTCTTAAGATAATATTTTAGAAAAAGATAACTAGTATCCCCTAATCCCACCCTTTTCCCTTACTAGAGTACATCATCGCAGGCATTGTGGTTATGTGGTTTTACTATAAATTTCGCAATATGGTTCACGACTAGCAAACATATTTGAGTCTACCCAATGTATTCCCTAAGTCCTCATTAGCGTACCACGTTGAAGATCTATGTGGTATCATAAGAGTTCTTATTTCTTCAGCAGTGAATTCCTGTTCAATAAAATGTCTCCATTTATTGAAAAATTTCGCTGTTAGTTTACTAGGGTTGCATGTGGCGTCTAAAGATTCGATTGTAAGTGTTTTTCTCAATGTATGTTTGAGCTGTGACAGATCAGGAGGTTTATCGTTTAGCCAGAACTGCAGCAGTAATCTCTTTGCAATTATTGAAATATAGTGAAATAATATATGTGGGTGTTTCTTTCCTGCCGAACTATCATGGTAGTGAAAAAGCCATAACATTGGATTTAATTTTTCTAATCCCTCACATATTCCTCTCGCCCATTGCTCAACTGACTTCCAGAATGTTTGAGAAGCCGGGCAGGACCAGAGTCCGTGTTCTAAATCTGTCATGTGTGCTTTACATTTAGGGCAGTTTATCCACCTTTCCCTATCACCTACTGTCAGAGGCACATTAAACGCCAAAATTGTACCATGAATAATCCTAAATTGAGAGTCTTTCCAGCGTTCATTATGTATAAAGCGTCTACATGTTCCCCAGCCCTCTAGTATTTTTTGTACGAGGTCAGGGTCTTTCATGTGTTTTTTCCATTTTGTGAAAAGGGTAACCTTCTTTGCTGGCCGCAAGACCGTCCGCAAGTCAGCGTAGAGAGAGGTTATGGATATATCTTCTTCATTTATAGCCAGCAATTTGGACCATGGACTATCGCTTACCTCTCTTGTTAAATCATTCAATTGTGAGAGTAGATAATGGTGAATCTGGCGATATTGCATGGCCTGAGACTGAGGGAGATTGTACGTATGGAGGACTTCATTCTCAGTCATCCACCGTTTTTCTCCTGGGATCATTAGATCTCTCAGTGTTTTGATTCCTTTCTCTCTCCACGCCACGAACAGCCGGTTCTCGCGACCTAGCGGGAAGGCCGGGCATTTCCAAGGATTGAGTGAATTAGAAATTTTCCAGGACAGATTAAGTTTTTTCCTCACCCCCTTCCATGTTGCTATCGTGTCTCTAAATATAATTGTGTTTTTGAGAGTTTTAGGCAGTTGAGACAGTGGTGTATGTAGCACAGCTGACAGTTCCCAGGGTCTAGCAAACTCTCCCTCCAAGGCTGTGTCTGAGTGCCTACCGGTGCCTCTGATCCAGTCAAGGACATTGCGCAGGATACATGCCAAGTTATAGCCACGGATATCTGGGAGCTGAAGGCCCCCTTCTAGTTTCGGTTGCATCAGTATACCAAAAGCCAGTCTAGGTCTCCTCCCCCTCCATAGGAATTTCGAGAAGGCTTTATTCAGTCTGGTTAAATCGGAATGTTTTAACAGCATGGGGATGTTCTGAAGCGGATACAATAATCTAGCGAAGCTAATCATCTTTAGAAGATGGCATCTCCCCATCAAAGAAAGTGGCAAATTAGCCCAACCCGCTAGTTCTTTTTCAATTTTTAAGAGAAGTGGGATAAAATTCAGTTTGTAAGTTTGAGTAGGATTTCTAGCTAAGTAGATCCCCAAGTATTTAATGCTATCTTTAGCGATTGGGATACCGCAGAATTGTAAGTGTTGAGAAAGTTTGCTTTTAGGGTTGATGAACAGTACCTCACATTTTTCCTTATTTAGTCGGAAGCCTGATTGTTTACCTAAGGTGTCAATTGGTTTCAAGAATGTGAGGGAGATCCCTTTCTGGGTTTTGCAAATATATAACAATGTCGTCCGCAAATAGTGATAGTTTGACTTCTTTGGTTCCCACTCTAAATCCCTCATAAATGGAGCTCTGCTCCAAATATAGAGCAAGAGGTTCTATGGCTAGATTGAATAACAGGGGTGATAATGGACATCCCTGTCTCGTCCCCTTCTGCAAGGAGAAAGAGTCCGACAGATAACCGGGTGTACTGATACATGCTTTTGGGTTACTATATAAAGATTGGAGGTATTGTCTGAATGGTCCCATTATTCCAGTTGCGTCTAAGACCCTACCCAGCCATGACCACCTTACATTATCAAACGCTTTTTCTGCATCCAAGGTGATCACGGCTGGGTCCCCCCTCTCCGTTCCCACTCTCTTTCCCATGATGTCTAACAGGAGCATCGTTCTCCTAATATTAGTAGCAGTTGATCTCCCTTTAATAAACCCTGCTTGATGAGGAGGTATCAGTCTAGGCATGATTGTCGCTAGTCGATCTGCCATTATTTTAGAGAGAAGTTTTAGGTCTTGATTTATCAGGGATATCGGTCTAAAGCTGGCTGGATCTGTCAGTGCTTTTCCTGGTTTAGGGATGAGTTTTATATGGGCCACATTCATTCTATCTGGGATAGGGGTTCCTTGAAGTATGTCATTAAATAGGTTGCACAAAATCGGGGAAACCTGTTCCTTAAGGGCCTTAAAAAATGCACCATTGTAGCCATCTGGTCCAGGTGCTTTACCTGGGTCTATGTTTCGTATAGCATTCTCTATCTCTTCCACCGTAATAGGACCGTTCAGAAATTGTTTGTCCTCTTCCGTCACACTCGGCAAATTCACCAATTGCAGCAAGTCAGGCTGAATGGGTGTGACCGAGTCGGTTTCCGAGTATAGAGATGCATAAAATTTTCCTAATGTCTGGCTGATGTCTTTAGGGTTGGTCCAGGTGTTGCCTCGTTTATCAATTATAGTTTGGATTGGGGGAGATAGTTGTTTACCGCGTGACAATCGTGCTAGCAGTCGGCCTGCTTTATCGCCAAATTTATGGAGACTAAGTTCCATTCTACTTTTATATATATCTTCCCTGCGTTTTGCCCACATATCAAATTTGTCTTTTGCCCGTTGCCAAATTTCCTTGTCGGGGTCAGCCATTGTGTTTTTATATTGAGAGTAAGCCTTTCTCACCTCTAGGCTAGCTGCTATAAATTGCTCCTTTATTTTTTTCTTTATCCCCATGCTGTATGCCATTATCTGGCCTCTCAACACCGCTTTCGCTGTTTCCCAGAACAAACACGGGTCTGAGCGATGCATTTCATTATCCCTTGAAAAAGCCGACCACCATTCTCTGAGGAGGGAGACGAAATTTTCATCTTTTGTGTATGTGTCTGGGAACCTCCACAGATAATCCGTGCCTTTTTCATATATGTCTTTGGACTCCAACACCAGCGGGCTATGGTCCGATATTACCATATCTTCAATTTTTATTTCAGTTGTTCTCTGCAATATATTAAGAGATGTGAAGAACATGTCTATTCTAGACCAAGACCCGTGGGGGTGGGAGAAGTGGGTAAACTCTCTGTCAAGGGGGTGCATTGTTCTCCATACATCAGTCATGTTTACAGCTGTGAAGAGAGTGTCTAGAAATTTGTCAGTTTGTGATCTCGCTGGTGTCTGGGGGTCTCTTCTCGGGGTCGTTGAGTGTCTCCTATCCTCCTCTGCATCTAGTACCATGTTGAAGTCGCCCCCTACTATTCTATTGTGTCCCTTGTCTGTCAATAGCCTAGCCTGCAAGTCCTGGCAAAAGAGTTTTTGATTCATGTTTGGAGCATATATATTATATACAGAGAAGACGTCTGACTGAATTTGGATGCTCATTTGGATCATCCTACCCGTATCATCTACTTGCGTGGACAAAACCTTGTGCGATAAAGATCTATGGATCAAGATTATGACTCCTGCTTTCCTTTCGACCGCTCCAGATCCATAAACCTCTCCCACCCACAACTTTTTAAGTCTAAAAAAGTCTTCTGACGTCAAGTGGGTCTCCTGTAACAAAGCAACATCCGTACGGAGTCTTTTAAGATGACGCAAGATCATCATGCGCTTTGCTGGGGAGCGCATACCCTTTACGTTCCAGGAGACCCACCTAACCATCATGTTTTCTCTCCTGCGATATTTCTGTCAAGTGGTGTTTCATAAGCCATCTATGTATCTTTCCCACAAACCGTAGCCAGGGAAAGATTATTGAGGTCCAGGTAATACATTGATACATTTTTGCTCTGCTAAGTATGTCTCTAGGTGCCCCCTCCCACCCCAACGTTTCCCCCCTGAAATTATTGTCATCTCTTCTCCTTTGCTGTCCTAGTGAAAGACTTCTCTTCTTCCCTCCAATACAGCCCATATATCTAACATCATGTCCCGCCACAGCAACCGGCAAATTGTTAGTATTAAATTCTTGTTTTTCTATGCGCCCTTAGTGTTCCGTTGCACTTCCCTCTCATCCCCCCCCTCCCATCCCCTCCATCCCCCCCCACCCCCCTCAGTCCCTCCGGACTCATACCAAAATATATAATTAGTACGATTATAGACAAAGTAACAGTAGTGAATTCTCACACGGCCATGTGCCGTAGTTCTATCATCAATGATGACCATCACACCCTCCTCCCCCTCCCCCACCCCGTCATCAACTTATGGATAATAGAGGAGTCAATAAAGTTTATCTCAAGGGTGAACCTGATAAGAGTCAGAGTTTGTCCTCCTTTGCATAAATGACGATTCGACTTCTCTCTTCCTCGTCTCCGACATCTCCCTGCTTGCCTCAAGAATCCTGCAGGGAGAGAGTGGAAGAGGGGAGAGAGAGAAAAAAAAAAAAAAAAAAAAAAGGAAGGGGGGGGGGAGAGAGGGGGGGAAGGGGCGAAGAGGAAGAAAATGCGGGAGCAGGGCGAGAGCAGTAGTCACTTGGAACTCCCACGGGGAGAGAGTGAGGGCGGAGGCCGATGTTTCAGCAAGGCATCTCCTCAACCACAGTAACCAACATGTTCGTATTTTCTGATAGTTGCTTCAGCGTTACTTCTTTTTTTGCCAACGGGGTCCTGACTGTCGCTGTTGTCTGGGAGTTCCGCTTCTGGATGATGGACCCTCGCTCCCGGTATTTGAACGTAGTCTGTAAGTTCGCACCGCATCTCGGTCTCCCTCTGGTTCCTTCTCCGGACTTGGTCTTGTTGGTGTTGTTTTGTCTGCGCTCGCATTTGGAGGTGTTCGCTCTCTTGGTGAGCGAGTGTTATCTGAAATCGCGGCCATTGCATCTTCCGGATCTGTAAATGTCAATAGTACCCCCTCTCTGGACCTGAACCTCAGTGTGGCAGGGAAATTCAACTGAAAGCGTACATTTTTCTTGTGCAGTATGGAACAAGCCTCGCTAAAAGCTCTTCTTCGACGGGATACTTCTGGCGAGTAATCCGCAAAGACTAACACTCGTTGACCATGTAGGGACAGAGGAAGTTTTCTGGCTTTATAAGCCCTGAGTATTTCTTCTTTGTCTCTGTGGTTTAGAAATTTTGCAATAGAGTGTCGTGGCTTATTGTTAGAAATTCCAGAGAGGGGAGGGTTGCTTGAGGCAGCTGCTGTAGTATTCATATTGTCTCTGGGTGGCCCAAGTCTATGGGTACGTTCTGTTTTACATCTATGTTGTAGGCCCAGTGCTTTGGGAGGTCTACTTCAAAGATCTCCACAAGCTGGTCTGCTGGGATAGATTCAGGCAGGCCCACTATTTTGAGATTACTCCGTCGTGACCTGTTCTCTAAGTCTTCCAATTTTGAGAAAGCATACTCAGAACGTTTTTGCAGTGTCTCTACTTGATCTTCTAGCTCTAGTATTCTGTCTTCGGCCGAACCGATTCTAGATTCTGTCTCTTTTAATCTCTGGTCATGAGCTTCTACTTTTCTCTTGAGCTCTATAGTGGATGCAGCCACCATATCAGCTATTACTGTTTTGAACTCGTCAGCCATATGTGTGGCCAGTTCTTTGGCCAGTGTTTTATAATCTATTGGTTGTATCTGCACCTCTTGCCTCTTACTTATGTGTGTCTCCTGTTCTTTGTCCTCCAGCATTGTCTCTGCCTGACCCTGTGACTTGTCCTCCGTAGTGCCCAGCTGTCCCACACTGACTTGGTCTGTTGTGCCCTTCTGCCTGCAACCAACTAGCACCTCGTGTTGTCTCCCATTAGCTCTTTCCGGCCCCTCAGCAGTGTGCCCGGGTGTGCCGTTTACCTCCCGGTCGGGACTGCATTCCCGCTCATCCACAGAGTCCGCGCTCTGGGCGCCATCTTCCGCGGCCTCATGTTGCGGGAGAGACCGACCGCTACCTCCCGTCCGCATCACATACCGGTCCATCACTGCCTCAGGAGGGTGTCCCGCCTCTCCTTTACCAGTCGGTTGTCCGGGGAGAATCGGGCGTGCAGAGAGCGCTTGGATGGGGCCGGATTGCCGCGGCGGGTCCCGGAGCTGTGTCAGATGCAGCTGGTCATGGCGGCGCCGGAACCGGAAGTATCTTCCACCTCTTGAGATAGTAGTTAACATTCCCCAACGTCGCTTTCGTCTGGCAGTGGGTGCTCAAATATATGTGCATCGCCACACTCCACCTCAGGGCCGGTGTCAGCACCCGGCGTACCCGGGCAAGTTCCGGGGCCCGACTGCTTGGAGGGGGCCCATCGGGCCCCTGAGGCTAGGGTCACACTTGCATTGTGACCCTAGCCTTATGCAAGTATTGTCTGCTGCAGCGCAGAGCGTTTAACGCTATGCGCTGCCAGCAACTGAGCCCATAGAAACCCGATATTTACATTGACAACCAGTGGTTGTCAAGGTAAACGTCGGGTTTCTATGGGCTGCCTCCAGCGCATAGCATTAAACGCTATGCGCTGCAACATACAATACTTGCATAAGGCTAGGGTCACAATGCAAGTGTGACCCTAGCCTCAGGGGCCCCTGAGCACTGCCCCCACAGCCAGAGCCATATCCAGGGGGCAGCTGGGGGTCATTTTCAGGCTCCTGCTGCCTGCAGCACCGGAGGGTCTCCCTCCTCCCCCCTCCACGGGAGCCGACAGAGCTGCACACTCTGTGCTAGTGTGCTTACAGGACCTGTGATGATGTCAATGGATGGGGAGGAGTCAGGGGTCTCATGATCAGCTCCTCAGTGTATCCAGGACTGTGCTGGCCATCAATGATGCTCAAATAAGGTGAAGTTTGTGTGTGGTCAGGAGGCATTTACAGTGTGAATGTAGCAGAGGTGAGTGTGTACTAGGTGTATGGCAATTAGGTGAAGGTTATGTGTGGGGTCAGGAGGGATTTACAGTGTGAATGTAGCAGAGGCGAGTGTGTACTAGGTGCATGGAGCGGAGCCGTGTGTGTACGAGGTGTATGGAGCGGAGCCGAGTGGGTACTAGGTGTACGGAGCAGAGCCATGTGTGTATGAGGTGTACGGAGCAGAGCCATGTGTGTACGAGGTGTACAGAGCAGAGGAGTGTGTACGAGGTGTACGGAGCAGAGCCGTGTGTGTACGAGGTGTACGGAGCAGAGCCGTGTGTGTACGAGGTGTACGGAGCAGAGCCGTGTGTGTACGAGGTGTACGGAGCAGAGCCATGTGTGTACGAGGTGTACGGAGCAGAGCCGTGTGTGTACGAGGTGTATGGAGCGGAGCCGAGTGGGTACTAGGTCTAGGTGTACGGAGCAGAGCCATGTGTGTATGAGGTGTACGGAGCAGAGCCATGTGTGTACGAGGTGTACAGAGCAGAGCCGAGTGTGTACGAGGTGTACGGAGCAGAGCCATGTGTGTACGAGGTGTACAGAGCAGAGCCGAGTGTGTACGAGGTGTACGGAGCAGAGCCGTGTGTGTACGAGGTGTACGGAGCAGAGCCGTGTGTGTACGAGGTGTACGGAGCAGAGCCATGTGTGTACGAGGTGTACGGAGCAGAGCCATGTGTGTACGAGGTGTACGGAGCAGAGCCATGTGTGTACGAGGTGTACGGAGCAGAGCCGCGTGTGTATGAGGTGTATGGAGCGGAGCCGTGTGTGTACGGAGCAGAGCCGAGTGTGTACGAGGTGTACGGAGCGGAGCCATGTGTGTACGAGGTGTACGGAGTGGAGCCGCGTGCGTACGAGGTGTACGGAGCGGAGCCGCGTGCGTACGAGGTGTGCGGAGCCGCGTGCGTGCGTACGAGGTGTACGGAGCAGAGCCGCGTGCGTGCGTACGAGGTGTACGGAGCAGAGCCGCGTGCGTGCGTACGAGGTGTACGGAGCAGAGCCGCGTGCGTGCGTACGAGGTGTATGGAGCAGAGCCGAGTGTGTACGAGGTATGTGTACCAGTGGTAGCCCCCCGCGGATTCCGCTCCTATAGTCCCAGCCACCTTTGCCAGCAGCATTCTTCTCCAGAGTCTCTTCTGCCGCTGTCTGCATTCTGCAGCTCAGCATGGAGGGGCACGATGTTGTCATCACTGTGCTGATATGTGCAGAGCGACCGGAGGAGACCGGAGCGGCAAGAAGAAAGGTGAGGAGAAAGAGAGATCCGGACGGCCAGACACTCCGCTTGGCTGCGGTGCCACCATATGGCAGTGCGGCTCCATTGAGCTGCTTGCATTATTTGTGCTCTTCAGGATGCTTGTGTATATACCAAGCATCCTCAGACGCACAAAAATGCAACATTTTGCATTTGAAGGGTATTTTTAAAAAGCGCAAGGGAACGCAATCGCATTTTAGCCCACCCCTAACAATGTGTAATATACTCACTGTCAGGAACAGCTCTTGCTGGTTTCGGCAGTCACTGTTCCTGTAAGGCTGCCTTCACATAGGCGTTTTTTGAAAAATATGGCAGTTGCGGTAAAAAAAATCCCCGCATCTGCCGCATTTTCCGTCTAGCGCAGGGGTCTCAAACTCCAGGCCTCGAGGGCCGCACACAGTACAGGTCTTCATGATTTCCATACTTTGACAGTAGGTCATTTGATTACTAACTGTCAAATACTAGGGAAATCCTGAAAACCTGGACTGTGTGCAGCCCTCGAGGCCTGGAGTTTGAGACCCCCGGTCTAGCGGCTGCACTTGCTGCACGTTTGCGGCAAGCCCCATGCATTGTCTATGGGGCTTGCGGTAAGTGTGTGGCAATATATATATATACATATATATTGCCGCACACTTACCGCAAGCCCCATAGACAATGCATGGGGCTTGCCGCAAACGTGCAGCAAGTGCAGCTGCTAGACGGAAAATGCGGCAGATGCGGGTTTTTTTTTAAGTACATATCGCGGACTATATATATTATATATATATATATATATATATATATAGTCCGCGATATGTACTTAAAGGGGGCCCACTGAGACCTTTTCGCCCGGGGCCCACAGAAACCTGGAGCCGGCCCTGCTCCACCTGCACACATCCCTCTTGAATGGTGCACAGTACGAGTCCAGAATGAATAAAAGGAAACATAAAGAGTTCATTAGAGTGCCTAAGTTTGAGGTCATATGTTTCCTTGGACTCATGATGGGGGAGGAAAAAGGGGCAGGTTGAGGATTTGTCGGCCCAGCTTCTTTACTACCGAGACTGGACCATGTGGAAGATTTGAATTGAGGGCCTAATACTAAAAATTATACTAATACTAATACTGTCTGTCTAATATTAAGAATTGCACTTAATACTGTTGAGGGTGTTGGAGGAGGAGAGCAAAGTCCAACATACCAATGAGCAAGTTCTAGCTGGTATTGTAAAGGGCTATGGAATATGTATTCCACTATCTCAATAACAGTGACCGCCGAAATATAGGAGTAAGAGTGGTCCCTCCCAAACATGTGGTGCAGGGTCACCCCTCTCAAAACTCAGATTTCCTGACACCTTCTGGCCCTCTGATAACTTAAATTGAGGGCTGCAGAATGACATGGAGGTGGTGTTGGAGGAGGAGAAGGGCAAAGCCAAGCATACCAACAGACATGTTCTACCTGGCATTGTAACGTGCTATGGAATATGTATTACATTATCTAAATAACAATGAGGGAGGGACCAACCAAATGTGAGAATAAGAGCAATCCCAGGACCACCTGTTCATAGGTGACATTAATTATACATAGAAGCTCTGTATACAACATATAGTTAATAGTGTAAATTTACATCAACTATAATAACATCTGTAGTTGAAGTCAATCATCTCAGCTTTTCTTTACTTCTGATGCAGACTGCTATCTCTCCTTCCAGATAGGGCTCGTCTCTGCGGAAAATATCATGGAAATATCTATAGCTGATTGCTTGTAGAGTACATTCCCCTCTTTTTTTCCAACTTCTATACTACACCAGATGAAGAAAAAAGGAACATAGTGCTGCCTGGCAAAATAACAGGACCCAACTTGTGTTCCCCCTGCGGAAACAGTACCTTCAAAAGTGAAATACTTTTCAGCAGTAATAATGTCCCCATATTGGCCCCTACAGAAAGTATATGAATGAAAAAGAGAAATCCAGCATGCAGAGAAATGTTCTTAAAAAGCTTCCAGTCTTTATTAGCAACTTTAAAAGAAATCCATTTCAGTAGCAATGGAACCACAGGGGCAGAGGTGCCCAATCCAATGCGTTTCGGCAGATAAAGACTTAGTCGTGAATAGAGTGTGTAGATGTGATGATGTTAGGTTTTAAAATAATATTTAGTGATGGTGAGGAGTATCCCAATTTTACAGAAAGTATGTCCCCCAACTTGCTACCCTAAACTAATAATCTATGATCCTCTCCGTGACTCCCATACAGCAGTTATGTCACCAATCCTAGCTCCCTAAATATATAAATGTTTTCCATCCTGTAATAATTACTTCTTTCTTGCCACCTCTATGCAATAATGTCTTCTATTCTGGGCCCTTTCTGTAATAATGTCCACATCCCGGACACCTTCCTGTACTAATGTCCCCCATCCTGTAATAATGTCCACCATCCTGACCCCTTTATGCAATAATATCCCCCATCCTGGGCACCTATGTCCTCCATCCTTTGCTACTATGTGACAGTATTGTCATATGAAAAAATTGTAAAACCCGACTCACCGATGACTCGGTGCTCTGAAGAAATAAATTCAGATGTATAACATAAAGAGTAATGTCATATGCACTCCTATGATTTTTCAGTTGAATGTTCATCCAAGGATGCACCTTCAGATGAAACTATCAGATCTCCAGTCTTCAATACGGGATCGGGGCACTGTTTCTTGCCGCTTTGATGTAATTTTAATAAGTAGGTCCCCGACCTGTAAAGGACTGATTGAATCCCACCCCTGGATTTATGTGTCAGAACAACAATGCTTAAAGCTCGAGAAAATACATTGTATCATAAAATAATTCTGAGAATTTTGGATGTAATTGGAAGTAATTAAGAAGGTCATGTCATTTGCCAAACTGGATAAAGAAACATATTGCATTGATTCTCCCATATCATGCAATTACTGAAGAAAAAACTGTAATTAAATATTGCTTTTACAGAATACATTGCTGAATTTGTTGGCTGGCTCCTATTTCAGAAGGTCAAGGAGCTCTATGTGAACACAATAACTGACTACACTTCCATCAGACATTTTTGTACGGCAACTTTAATTATATTTCTGCTTCGATTTCTGTGATACAGTAGCAACTAGAAGCAAGAGGTCGTGTGAGGTGATGCTTCTGTATAGGTGTGCTTTGACTTTGAGTGTTGCACATTCCACTGAAGCAATTTTAATAGGAGTTAGGTAATGCAGCCTCTTGACGACAGATCATGTAACACCAGCAGGTGAACAGTATTCCTACACTATAGAAATCTTCATAGTGCTTTTGTAAACAGCCTTGTCCCTTCTTAAAAATGTCAAATCTTTAATTATTTGCACTGACGTGTTCTTGTATTCTGTGGTATTGAGAAGATGAATTGTTTTGAATTGTAAGTAACAGTATCGAAAACCTTATAGTAAGGAAGAAACAGTGAGCTGTATGTTTGAAAGTTACTTCAGGTAATCTGTTCTGCTGAGGATAGATGGCCTGACATGACTTTAGATTAATTTAATAAGGATTAGATTGGAAAGAGATGTGTTTAGCTCTGTATTTAGAAGGTACATTTCACTTCTGTATATTGCAGTACTGAAGAGATTACCGTATATACTCGCTTATAAGCCGAGTTTTTCAGCCCAAAAATTGGGCTGAAAAGTACCCCCCTCGGCTTATATGCGAGTCAGTGCTGTATACCGATGTATACATCGGTACATACCGATGTATACATCGGTATACAGCAGCCCCCGTAATGCAGGGCCCCCCCAGCCTGACTCCGGTCACCTGTAAAGAAAACTATACTTATCACAGTGCCGCTGTCCGCGCCCGCTCGCACCCTCTCGCAGCTGCCGTACGCGATCCTCCATCTTCATGCGTCCTCTTCCTGTTTATGTGCTCGTCGCAGGCAATGACGTCATTCCCTGCGACGAGCACAGGAAACAGGAAGAAGACGCATGAAGATGGAGGATCGCGTACGGCAGCTGCGAGCGGGTGCGAGCGGGCGCGGACAGCGGCACTGTGATAAGTATAGTTTCCTTTACAGGTAACCGGAGTCAGGCTGGGGGGGCCCTGGATTACGGGGGCTGCTGTATACTACCGCTGGGGCTGCAATATACTACCACTGGGGCTGTATACACCACTGGGGCTGCAATATACTACCACTGGGGCTGTATACACCACTGGGGCTGCAATATACTACCACTGGGGCTGTATACACCACTGGGGCTGCAATATAATACCACTGGGGCTGTATACACCACTGGGGCTGCAATATACTACCACTGGGGCTGTATACACCACTGGGGCTGCAATATACTACCACTGGGGCTGTATACACCACTGGGGCTGCAATATACTACCACTGGGGCTGTATACACCACTGGGGCTGCAATATACTACCACTGGGGCTGTGTACACCACTGGGGCTGCAATATACTACCACTGGGGCTGTATACACCACTGGGCTGTATATACCACTGGGGCTGCTGCTGTATACTACCACTGGGGCTGCTGGGGCTCCTATATACTACCACTGGGGCTGCTGTATACTACCACTGGGGCTGCTGGGGATGCTACATACTACCACTGGGGCTGCTGTATACTACCACTGGGGAGGCCTGTATACCACTGGGGGGGGGCCTGTATACCACACTGCTGGGGGCTGTATACCTGTGCTGAGGTCCACCCTCGGCTTATACACGAGTCAATAGGTTTTTCCAGATTTTTGGGGCAAAAGTAGGGGGGTCGGCTTATACACGGGTCGGCTTATACACGAGTATATACAGTATTTTTAAAAAAATCTAAATGATGATTGCAAACATATCCTGAGAGTAATGTTTATTACCGTATGTTGTTTATCTATTGTGTAATACAATCTTGGTTGGTTTGCCATGTCTGAGTGATCTGTGACATATAACTACAGCATTCACTAGAGTTTCATTGTATTTTATGTGATTCATTCAGCAGAGTCCCTGTGTATCTTATTTAATATATACTACAGTGCCTGTGTATAGTGATGTGTGGTGTATACAGAAGAGTCTTAATATTTATCATGTGATGTATACAGCAGTTTCATAGTATCCTATGTGATGTACACTGTAGTCTTAGTGTATCCAATGTGAAGTATACAGCAGATTTTCAGGGTATATGATGTGATGCATAAGGAAGACTCTTAAGGTACCATCACATGGTATAACTTTGAAGCGATGTCGGTTTTGGAATGTGGGTTTTTGCAACTTTAAAAACCGCATCCGGTCTTGAACGTGCATCAATGACCTGGCAATCTGGCCAATCAGGTGGCTGATAGCGATCAGGTGGTTTGTGATGTCTGGCCATCTAATTGGCGAGATCGCTACCAGCCATCTGATTGGCTGTCAGACTCACAGGTCCTTGTCGTTGATCAGATGTCTTCTTTGCCGATCCCGGTGCAGGCGTCGGATAGGTGAGTATGATTTTTTTTATTTTTTAACAACTTTTATTCACTTTTAGTGCACTTTCGCACTACTCGCCCGACCCATTAATTAACATTGGACTCGCTATACTCGCAACAAGTACCGAGTATCGGGACCTACTCGTTGCGAGTATAGCGAGTCCGATTAGTTCTGTACTCGCTCATCCCTAGTCATCATTCAAAGTAAAGGGGATAGAGAGGGTAGTAAAACCAGAGAGTGGAGATGAATGGAAGCACATATCACATGGCCGCGAGGCATATTGGATATTGGAATTGGACGTACGATTTCAGTCTGGTCTCAATATGAGAAATGATTAGATGTATTTCTATTAAAGCATGCACCCATCACATGATCTGCTATATTTCTCTTTGTAAATTATGCTATGTAGTCTTGTCTATATGGAATTATTTATTTCATTTTCATACATTTTGGTATATATGTATATACTTTATTCTTTTATATTCACTGGTTTTCTATTTGGTTTAGATTTACATGGTGGGTATACATAATAGGGAATAAAAATAACAACAAAAATAATACTATAGGAATAAAAAATAAAAACAGGATTTTCTTGACCAAAATAATGTGGGAGTTTTCCTCTATGAGAATGTCTGTAAAAAGTATTTTTCAATAAAACTACACAAGCCTTGTTCCCTAATATTTCGTTCTCATGTGAGGAAAATATATCTTGAGTCCACCATATATAATGTTTTATTTTCTTGTGCTTTTTTGCATTTTCATATTTTTTTGTATTTTTATGTGTTCGGTATTTGTGAATGAGTGTGCTGCTGTTTCATATGAAAAACATGAAAAATTATTAAAAGAAATGGAACACACAAAAAGGTGGATAAGAAAGTGATGAAAAGTTGATTTATTACATGATAGAAAGACACATAGAGAATGGGGTTAAAATATGAGATCTGGTAATAGAATGCACACGTGCCTTGTGATATGAAGGTTTAATATACTAAATAGCATCTTATAAAAATGTTGTTGGGTGCTATAATGTAACCATAACTGCGTTGTTGTAAATTGTTTTTAGAAACATGTATGTCTCTTCTATACTGTAAATGTGTATCCATATAAATATGTTGGAAATATGTGAATAATATGTAGAAAATGTGTAAAAGGGGAGGGTGATAATCTACTTCTCTCTTCTTGTATGAAACATATATATTTATTTCTGTAAGAATTGTAACTTCTTGGCACTTGAGGATTTAATGCCTGTTCGGATTCAACTGCTAATGAGAACATGTGCATGGATTCTATGTTATAAAAGTCTGTGCTTTTAATGTTTTGTATGCCTACATATAAGGAACCTTCTGTTCCGAAACACGTCTGCCAGGTCCCATCGGGGTCTAGACATATATGCTTTTATATGAATGGAATCTCTAAATAAAGGATATTGTTTTATATCTGGATGCGTGGAACCGGATTTCCTTCCATTCTTCATAAATGATTGGAGGCCGCCACTATGCCTGGGGATCATAGGTGTGAGCTGGAGAGCAGCACATTCCCTTTTCCTTTTCCCTCCTTTATACTGGTGAAACAGTCAACCCTGGTTTTGCCTCTCCTTAGGCTTATTTAAGAGTGGGTGAAGCCTAAAGAGAGAGGCAAAACCCGTGTCAAGCTGTTTCACCAGCATACAACAAGATGGTTCTTATAGACCGTTGTGATTTGTCACCACTTTTATCTGATAAGCGATTTCTAGTTCTGTGTTTGTGTATTTATTACAACTAGAGAAAAGTGAATATATTTGATTGGAATTCTACTTGAACATTAAAAAATCTGCATTCACCAAAATGATGATATTTATAATTTGTTTCTGTACAGATTCAGCAAAATGATGGGTTTTGGACAAAACTGTTCTGAATGGTTAATGGTCTTCCAAAAGTATTAATTTACAGTGCTTTGAAAAATTATTCATACCCTGGGAACAGTTTCATAATCCATATTTTTGCATCTTACATCTACAAACGTAAATGTATTTAATTGGAAAATAACATGACATACATACACAAACTAAGAAGTACTTGTAAAATATTAAGGAAACTAGAAATAGGCCCGATGCTATCGCATCGGGAGGGCATCACTGCCGCTTTGCGCTCTTTTTGGCCCCCTACGCTCCCTTTGACCACCCTGTGCTCTCTTTGACCGTCTGCTTTCTACACCCCCCTTGCCTCTCTCTGTCCTCTCTTCAGTTTTTCTGGTCCCCCTTATGTGTCTGTGCTCCCCCTCTTTCTGCACCCCTCTTCTCTCTCTCCAGTTTTTCTGGTCCCCTCTTATGTCTCTCTGTTTCCTCTTTAGTCTTTCAGCTCCCCCCTTCTGCCTCTCTGCCTCCCCTTCCCCCCTTCCCAGCTGTGACAGCTCCGTGTCATAGCTGGGAAGCAGTGAAGAGTAGACTACAGGAGGCGGAGCTGCAGTGATGTCCAGTCATATGACTGATCACATGACTGTGACATCAGCTATTTGGATAGGATCTTTGATAAGTAAGTTGTCGGGGGTCTGCAGGCGCTGAAGGGGGGTGCGGGCACCGGAGGGGGGGTGTAGGGTCTACTGCGGGGGTGTGCGAGTGCCGGAGGGGGAGTGTTGGGGTCTACTGCTGAGGGAGATGAGGGACACGGAGAAGGGGGTGCGGGGGTCTATTGTGGGGGTGTGCGGGCACCGGAGTCTACAGTGGGGGTCTACTGCGGTCAGCGGCATCGGGAGAGGTGTGGTAGGAGGCTGGCGGGCCATCGCTCGCGGCGCTGGCATCCAGCCACGGTGCATGCCGGAATAGCGGCACAGTGGCCGGATGCCAGCAACTGGCAATTATTATATAGGATGATACATGGTTTTCTAAATATTTTATAAATCTGAACATTGTCACCTGCATTTGTATTCAGCCCCAAGTCAATACTTTGTAGGAGCACCTTTCACTGCAATTGCTGCTGCAAGTCTTTTTGGCTATGTCTCTACAAGCTTTGAACAGCCAGATGCTGAAATTTTTGCCTATTCTTTGCAAAATAACTCTAGCTCAGTGAGATTGGATGGAAAATATCTATGGACAGCAATTTTCAAGTCTTGCTGGAAAGAGATTTTGGTCTGGATTGTGATTGGGCCATTCAAACAGATTAATGCATTATCTGTGTATCTGTTGTAGGTGTGCATTTTTATTCCATGTGTATAAATTAGTGTGGTTTTATTTAGTAAGTTTATGCCTATGATTAAGACCTCCCGTCGAAACATTATTATTATTATTTATTATTATTATAGCGCCATTAATTCCATGGCGCTTTACATGTGGAAAGAGTATACATAGACAAGTAGTACAATGTACATGGACAATATAAGGCACACAGGTACAGAAGGAGAGAGGACCCTGTCCGGGAGGGCTCACAATCTACGTAAGTATGGGTGAGGACACCGTAGTAGAGGGTAGAGTTGATCGTGTGGTGGTTTGGTAGACCGAGGCTCACAGTAGGTTGTATACTTGATGCAAGAGGTTGGTCTTCAGGTTTCTTTTGAAGGTTTCCAGAGTAGGTGAGAGTCTGACATGTTGGGGCAGAGAGTTCCAGAGTATAATGGATGCACGGGAGATGTCTTGTATGCGGTTGTTGGAAGAAGAAATAAGGGGGAGTAGAGGAGGAGATCTTCAGTGAATCACAGGTTACTTGAGGGTAGGTATCAGGAGACCATGTCACTGATGTATGGAGAATACAGATTGTGTACAGCTTTGTATTTCATAGTCAGGATTTTAAACCGGGGCCTCTGAGGGACTGGGAGCCAGTGAAGGGTGTGGCAGAGAGAAGAGGCAGGGGAATAGCGGGGGGACAGATGGATTAGTCAGGCAGCAGAGTTTAGGATAGATTGGAGTGCTGCAAGAGAGCTAGAGGGGGGCCAGTGATCAGGAGGTTTCAATAGTCGAACCGGGAGACGATTAGGGCATTGACAAGTGTTTTTGCAGTGTGGTAGTCAAGGAATGAGTGGATCTGGTAAATATTTTTGAGTTGGAATCGGCAGGAGGTGGCAAGGGCTTGGATATGTGGCTTTCAGGAGAGAGCAGAGTTGAGAATTACTCTGAGGTACTGAGTGTGGGGGAAAGGCAAAAGTGAACTGCCATTGACTTTAAAGGGATCCTGTCACCTCCAAAACGCCTCCTAAGCTATCAAAACATGTCCCTGCACCATCCTATCTCACACTTCTTTTGTCTCCTAAAAGCATCCTGTGAAAGTGCATAAAAACGTTTTAATACTTACTCATTAGTGATTATAATTAGCAGGGGCCATATTCTTTAGTTACCAGGGGGTGTTGTTTAGCAGCTCCAGGATCCAGCCCTCTCTCTGTCTGTGCTGCTGTGAAACTGAAACTGAAGGCAGGACTAATGATTTGCATTCTGTGAGTGATAGAGAGAGGGGAGGGCAATGCCTGCACATCACAGCAGAACACACAGAGACAGCTTGGATCCTGGAGCTGCAAAACAGCCCGACTTGGTGACTAAAGAATATAGTCACTGCTAATTATAATCACTAATGAGTGAGTATTAAAACGTTTTTATGCACTTTCACAGGATGCTTTTAGGAGACAAAAGGAGTGTGAGATTAGTGATGGGATGCTGCAGGGACATGTTTGCTAGCTTAGGAGGCGTTTTGGAGGTGACAGGATCCCTTTAATGGATAGGTCGGGGAAAGGGAGAGAGTGGGTTGGGGAAAGATGATGAATTCTGTTTTGTCCATTTTCAGTTTCAGAAAGCGAGTTGAGAAGGATGAGATAGCGGACAGACATTGTGGAATTTTGGAAAGCAAGGAGGTGATGTCAGGTCCAGAGAGATAGATCTGAGTGTCATAAGTGTAGAGATGATAATGAAGGCCGAGGGACCCAATGAGCTGTTCCAAACTGAGGGTGTAGGTCGAGAAAAGCAGGGGTCTTGCTACAGTAACAATTATGTAGATACTTGGGAATCTGATAGCGTGAGATAATGACAAAACTGAGACTAGGGTTTTGGGTGAATCATTTTTTGCTAATAATAATCAAACAGTTGAAGAAAGAGAAACTAATAAGCAAATCCTAAAATTAAATGCAAGTGCAACCTGCACTAAAATTTGAATGTTCCAAAACAATATGTAAAGAAATGTCCAGCTAATGAATGGTAAATGTCCAGAAATAATATGCAGAAAAGTGTCCAGCAAACAAATGGTAAATGTCCAGAAATAATATGTAGAGAAGTGTCCAGCAAACAAATGGTTATTAGTGTACTTCCTAGGGCTGAAAAGTCCCGCTTAAGTCCTACACCAACAGTCTGATTTAGTCCCAGATGAAATACACTGATAATTTAAATATAGAATTAAAGCTATTACAGACCCAGGAAGTCCAGAAATAATGAAGCTTTTCTCAAAGAGGTCTTGAAGGGAGGAAACCAATAGCCAGGATCAAGATAATGCACCTTAGACTGCAGGCAGCTATGAGTAATGAGGCAGAGCACAAACAACAGAGTAGCAAGTCCAGCAGCAACCAGGAGACTCAGACACAAACTAGCACAAAATACTCAGACAATGATTAAAGCCCGGAACTGGACTTATAACAGGACAGACAAGACGTTCAAGGGCAAGGTGACGCACAAACTCCATTTTGGATGAGGGCAGAAGATGTTTCTATGAAGAACCTTGAAATCTTACAGCTACTTATTGATGGTATATCACATGAAATACCAATAAAATATTTTTAAGTTTATGGGTGCAATGTGAAAAATGTGGAAAAGTTCACAGGGTAAGAATATTTTTTCAAGGTATTGTATATCCCTGGATATAACCTAAAATGCAATTACTTTAAATATGCATACACACTTTTGAATTACTGATATAATTCAAGTTGCGCTGATGCCCTAATTCATCAGGGGACTTGTCTAAGGATGGAGCACTTCAGACTTGTATAGTAATTATAAATGTTTACTGGCCAGTATTTGAATAGAACTTCATAACCTGTGCATCCAATCTTTATACGCAGGTGCCAGTTCGGTGTTTGCAGCACGTGTCATCTGCCGCCTCCTGGACCACCCCATGAGTGCAGTGTATCCATCCTGAAAAAGGAAAACATTGTGGCAGGTTCACAAAAGCAACCAAATCAGCCAAAGTGTTGTGGAGAAAGGAACCGGGAACCGACCAGCCGTGACCCCCCATCCAAGTAGTCATCAGTCCCGGTATCCGAGTACCCCCTACCCTGTCGACCGCCTCTATTAACCCTTTGGTTCCCTGCTTTGCTCCCTATCTCTGCATTAACATTTTGTATCCCCATCACTGTATTAACCCTCTTGCATTGTTGTCTGTGTTATCCCTTTGTTGTTCTCTCTCTCTCTCTCTCTCTTTCTCCTGTGCATGCCTTTACATGGCAGCACATAAAATTCACCACCTCCCACCTCTCCTACTCAGAAAACAAATCCTGTAAAGGATCCGGGACTATATTTGACAACACTAAACACACATCTGACACACAGGGCCGTAGGCTACTCAGTGTTGATTTACGGGGGATGTCACGGGGACCTGTGCCCGATCCCATGGCCCTGGTAGTCGCTAAAAGGCAGTAAAAATAATATTAAAAAAGGTAGTTTGAGATGCCACCTACGGTTCCGGTATGGTTATCGGGGCTGCGGGTCAGACCACCAGGGTGATGGTAGAGCAGCCAGATGGTTACACTCCTGATAGGTCAAGCAGGACTCGGTTCAACGACTCGGGTTTGAACTCCCACACCGTGTCTAGAGTCAATCCTCTGTCCAGGACCAGACCCTTCGGGTTGGTAGTACTGGGTCCAGATTCGGGCGCACCGTAGATCCTGGTGCCCTTAGGGTCTCTTTCTTGTCACGATAACCTTTCCCTGCGCTGTCCTCCACTCGACTCTCCCTCTCTCTCACTGTCTAATTGTCTTCCCACCCATACACTATTTCTACCCACAGGACTGGGTCTTCCCTGCAGCAGGTTCACCCATGGTCCTCTACTCTAGGGCGTGTATGAATGGGTGTTGTGAGAGTCCCTTGTTTACCATCCTAGTTCCCTTGGTCACAACAATACCACACACTCTTATTTGGGTGCAGTACCCCTCCATGTCGTCCCGACCAGTGGGGCGCCACGCATCCTGTCCTGTCCTGTCCTTTTCTGTCCATCTGGTCCTGCAAAAAACAGGATCCACATGGACAGGCAAGAACTGTTGTGTGAAGCCAGTCTCACAATCACAATTCCCGGTGAATGTTTTTTTCGGAAATGAGAAAAACAAAAGCAAAAATGCTTCCTCTGAACATAGACTAAAAGAGTGGAGCTTTTCTTGTCTTTTTTCATTTTGCCTTATATGCAAGTCTTTACACAAGAAAGAATGTTTCTTAAAAATGTTTCTTGTAAATCCAATTTAGGTTTGGTTTTGTCGGTTTTATTGTCACTCTGTAAAAGTGGTGCAATATTTTGACAACATTATTCCCAGAAAGTATCTGGCAGTCAGAAATAAATCCAGGTACCTTCTCCAGGTTGTTCCAATTCAGACTCAGCACTTTTCCATCCATTTCACTATTCTTACAGCCCTCCCAGACTACCTGGTAAGGTCAGCTGGAAACATTTTCAAGTTTCCCATTGATTTACATTAGGTTCGTTTTTCGGTATGAATACTTGAATAGTAAGATTTATACGGCATGGATAATCAAACCAAAATATTTTACTATTTGCCCACTAGAGTTAAGTGACTCATTTTCTTTAAACCTAAATTAATCAGTGAGAACCTTTTTTGACAAACCTCTATAGTCCAGCAAAGTGGCAACTGTAGTTGGCTACGATTTTGTTGAATTTGCAGTCACCAAAATACAACAAAATCAGTATTCTGGAGAATACGGATTTTTGTAGAATGTCAGTGGAAATCAATAGCACTTGAATAAATGTGTTTATGGCCCCTTTTGCATGTATGTGTTTGTGCTTTTGCCTGCGTTTGCTTGGCCTGCGCTAGCGCAAATGCAAGTGCAGGTGCATTTTCAGGCAAACGCAGACAAGCACATAAGCGCATAGATGCACAGCTTTTGCAATTGCCTGAATTCCAGCCGCCATTACCTTCTATGGCGAGCGCAGAACACGAAATGTCGGGTGCGCAATTCTGCAGAGGGGCTGAGTAAGAGCACATGCGTCACTCAGGACGCGCCAGAAACGTCGCATTACATGTTTCCGGTGTGTCTTGAGTGACACATGCACTCACACTCAACCCCTTTGAAGACCTGCGGTCCCGGCATTTTGTGTCCTGCGCTCGCCATAGAAGGCAATGACGGTGGAAACGCAGACAAGCCCAAGAGCTGTGCATCTATGCGCTTATGTGCTTGTCTGTGTTTGCCTGAAAATGTACCTGCGCTTGCAGGCCTGGCAAACGCAGGCAAAAGCACAAACGCATAGATGTGAAAGGGGCCTATCTCTACTAACTTGACCTTTTTTCGTCATGCAGCATGTGAAAGCTAATTATTTGCCATGAGAGCAAGGGGCTAACAAATGTCTGAGGCTGGGATAACACTTTCAAAGGCAATTGCGGTTGCCGCCTCCAGATCCAGAGGCAGTAACCGCAATTGCCTTCACACACATTTTTAAGGAAAAATGTGTGCAGAAAACCGCAATCTGGTAACCGGATTGCTCCGGATGTGTAATCCGGAGCAATGCGGTTACCGTATACTTTGCTCATCCCTGCTGCCGCAAGGATAAGCAAAGTGTTAACTGTGTATTAAAGCATTAATTATTAATATTAGCTGTGGGCAACATGTCTCTAGGGGGTGCTCACCCCCTAGAGACATGCTGTCCACTCAGCATGTTAGGGGTTAATACGGCATTTACAGTAAGCCGGCTATTGTCGGCTTTGTACTAATTTATGAATGAAGCCGTGGCTCCCCTGACAGTGGAGCAGATACTGTACGTAATGTACGTATAGTATCTGCCGCTGTCTGAGGTCCTGTAGGCATTTACATTAGGTCTATGGGCAGCGCACCACCATAGACCTAATGTAAATGCCTACAGGACCTCGGACAGCGGCAGATACTATACGTACATTACGTACAGTATCTGCTCCACTGTCAGGGGAGCCGCAGCTTCATTCATAAATTTGTACAAAGCCGACAATAGCCGGCTTACTGTAAATGCCGTATTAACCCCTAACATGCTGAGTGGACAGCATGTCTCTAGGGGCGTGGGCACCCCCTAGAGACATGTTGCCCACAGCTAATATTAATAATTAATGTTTTAATACACAGTTAACACTTTGCTTATCCCTGTGGCAGCAAGGATGAGAAAAGTATACGGTAACCGCATTGCTCAGGATTTCACATCCTGAGCAATCCGGTTACTGCCTTGCGGTTGCCAGAAGCGCTCCGAACACTGCAGCCTGCATGATTCTTCACGCAGGTTGCAGATCTGGAGTCGGTAACCGGATTGCATGTAAAGCGATCCGGTTACCATAATGGGCTCCTATGCGGAGCGTTACCTGATCCGGTTTTGAGCCAGGATTTAAAATAGAACCGCATATGTGACCTTAGCCTAAGGCTAGGATCACCCTTGCGAGTCAGTTTTTTTTGACAGATCCGTTACTGGATCCATTATTTTAGACTGATTTTCATGTTTTGTGGTCATTTTGTTTGCGTGAAAAAAATCATGCGTTAAGGCATGTGCTACATATGTTGCATGTGTTAATGGATGCGTTAACTGATAGGGTGCTTTTTTGATTCGTCACTAAATAAGCATGGCTAGCCACACCCCTCAGGCAATAAGAAGGGCAGGTAATTTTGGGGTGTTGTCATCTGCCTTTTGGACATTTTGTGTCTGTTTGTAGTGTGTTCTTGCATTATGGAGGTTGAACTAAATTTATTGTTCCTGGATCTGTGCTACCTGGTATTCCGGCGTCACCAGTTGCGACATGCCAGGTGTAGCCGGCTCAGGGTACATGAGATTAACCTGCTACGCCCACAATATGGGGCATTTCATGTCCTGTATCCTCAATTGAGGATGTACCATCACAAGTTCCATTGTTATATCAGAATGTCTGTGACCTCTTTTTACGCCCTTCTTGCCCTTGTGGGCGATGATATCTCTTGCCAGAACACATGGTGCCGGCCGTTTTCCCTGCCGAAAGACTGGTAGTGACGCTGAGGTAAGGCCAGGCAATCAAGTTACTGGATCCATTTTTGACATGTGGAAATGTGTAAAAGTGCATCCGTTAACGAACCCATAGACTCCAATGCAAAAAATGCATTGCTAAAGTGTGCTAAAGTGCAATCCGTTTAACGCATTGTGTTTTTGAGAAATCCATTTTTAATAGGTTCTGCAACGTTTTTTGGTGCATTTTCAAAAACGCATGTGTTTTTGTAACTTATGGGTCTATGGGAAATGCATGCGTTAGCTCGTGCTGCATATAGGTACCATGCATGCGCATGCGTTAAAGCAAGGGCTAAAAATGCCTCCAAAATGACAGTCTGGATCCAGGGATGGTGTATAAACAGTCCGCGCTGCTTTGAAATAATCACTCAAAGAGTCTTGGATGAAAGACCCCCCTTTTTACTTTATTTTGCCTACGCGTTTCAATGTTACTCCCAGCATCGTCATCAGGGCATCCTGATCCTGATGCCCTGATGACGATGCTGGGAGTAGCATTGAAACGCGTAGGCAAAATAAAGTAAAAAGGGGGGTCTTTCATCCAAGACTCTTTGAGTGATTATTTCAAAGCAGCGCGGACTGTTTATACACCATCCCTGGATCCAGATATTCTTACACGTGTTACGTGGAGGTGGAAGTCCTGCAGCAGCTTTCGTTACTACATGCGATTCAAACTAGTTGTGGGTGCACACAACTAGAAAAGGTTAGTGCACCATTATTGTGACCTGTGTGTAAAATCCGTGCCATATTGGTAGGGCACTATTGCGCCTCATGTTGTCTCCTTTATCTTTATTATAATTCCAAAATGACAAGGAATAAAACCAGATCCATTAACAGATCCAGTTAGCGGATGCAGCCTCCCAAGTGTGGCCCTAGCCTAATGGCCACTTTACACACACCAACTTATCTGTCCAACTTCTGACCAACTTGCTGGTTGCAGTGAAATCATGGACACATTGCTCCATTTTGTGGCTGTGTACAAATGTAACAATGTGTCCATGATTTCACTGCAACCAGTAAGTTGGTCAGAAGTTGGACAGATAATTTGGTGTGTGTAAAGTGGCCTTTAGTGTTGTTGGTCTGCTGGCTGCTTGCCTGCACACACAGAACACATGTGATTTCTCCATGTCTGAAGACTAACAGGAAACTGTTGCCAGGTTTTTGTCATGCCATCTGACAGCAGCATAATGTTGAAATACAGACCCTTAAACCAGCGATGTGTCATTCAATGAGCTGCTTGCTGGCATTTAGATTCACATACATTTTTCTCATTTGCCTAATTATCAGTCTGTGAATATGGCACTCTACTTGCCAGTAGGCCAAGTCAACTGCTCATGATAATCTCTTTCTGATTAAAATGTTTTTGTTGGAATAGTACACTGAGCAACCAAGTAAGTGACACTTCGCTTGAATCTCGATCTGGGGTCCTATGTTATGTTTTTCGCAGATTAGGTTGCACAAACCTGGTGTCCAGTTCCCTTGAACTCATGTCATGTGTGTGTACATTCCTAATTGCTGTGTTCATTTCACTTACAGGTATTTGGCCACAGGGGAGACTTATGTCTCCCTTCACTACCAGTTCTGCATTGGCCGGTCGACCATCAGCACCATTGTCCCAGAGATGTGCGAAGTTCTGTGGTCCAAACTCCAGCCCCTGGTGATGGCACCACCCACCGCAGACACATGGTGCCAAAATGCCGTCCATTTCCATCAAGTCGCCCAGTTCCCAAACTGTATCGGTGCCCTGGACGGCAAGCACATTCGGATCCGCCAACCCCCCATAGTGGTTCAAATTTTTGCAATTACAAACATTTTTTCTCTATCGTCCTAATGGCCATAGCGGATGCACAGGGCAGGTTTGTTGCAGTGGACATAGGGACCTATGGCCGTACCAACGATTCAAGAGTGTTTAAGGACAGTAACATGAGGTGAGCCCTCTATTATGGCCGGTTTAATATCCCCCTACCGTGCCCTTTACCTGGCACTACTGTGCCCAGTGTCCCTTATGTTTTGGTGGCTGAACGTTCGACCTTCAATAGTCTTCTGAAGGAAACCCAGCTGGTCATGGTGCTTGTAGAGTGTTGGCGACTCAGCAGTGGCACCACTGCGATATTTATCGCTTTCTCTCATATCTCAGACAAACCTATCTTGGATTGACCTCCACCGCACATGCACTTTGTGGGCTACATGTGTTAAAATGGTAAAGGGCAAAATAAAGTCATCATGTTTCAAAATATATTATACAAAACATTATCTTGTGTGCTAACATATATTGGGTGTGCAGCATGAGGATATACCAATGTACTCTTGTTCCCCCATGGTCTTGTAATTTGGGAAAAACTCTGGGAATATGCTTGTCCAAATCTTTCAGTTTGGGACAGCATTTTGGTGGCCAGGATGGCCCTGGTCCCAGATCGAGGCATGTGGTTCTACTAAATTAATGAGGACCTCATTGTCGATTTTGGGCTTTGGGAATCCGATCAGAGCCTTACCAAGGCCACGTTTGGCAGTACACTAGGGGAAGGAAAAACAGAAATGTACAGTACATCACAGAAGCCACACACATGTGTTTGCAGACAGAGGACAAAAGTTAGCTGCCAGGCTTGGCCAAAAATATGTTACCCATTGGCCTTTTCATACGTGCAAAAGTAACAGTATTTAGCACATAATTGTTTTTGGTGGGCCATGAGTACATTCAACAACAGGTTTCCTACCACAGGCACTACCATGGACACATCCTTCGTTCATTTGGCATGGCCATTTGAGCGCCTATGTGAGGCCTCCTTCTCCTGTGCCTGAAAATGTAAACAACATATGTTTTGTTCAAAAACACCAAAACACATGTGACCACCCTACCAAACATCCCAAAACATATTTAGAAAATTCACATACCTTATGCCGGATGCATTTTGCACTGCGTTTCCCACTTTTGTGGCTCTTCGTGCGCTGAAGGAGTAAATTGTTAAGAAAAAGAAATCATGGGTTAAAGATTTGCTCACAAAGAACATGTTCACATCAGGACAAAAACAATAACATCTGTATATACACATGTAAGGGCATACAAACATGTATGTCTGCAAATAAATACACACCAACACACATTCCATGGCAACCCTTACAATACAACATTTCATGCGTCTCTGTGCCCTCTGCACTTGTGGGCCAAGCATGAGTGTTGGGCCCACACATATATGGTGAGCCATGTGTCACACATGTCCTGAATGTTTGCCATGATGCTTTAACCAATAATTTGCCCATGCAATAAACACAGAAGACACTTACTCATTTGCCTTTGGACTCTGCGGACACACAGGAGGTTGAAGATTTCTGGAAGAGATAAGGTGAACATGACTGAGGGTCAAAACATGTAGGTATATGTTACAAGTACATTTGACCACAGCAAGAGTCAGTGGGCAGAGTATTTTGCAGAACATTACTCTTTAATATCTGGCCACAGGAGCAAGCACCATGGCCACATGCTACATGACTGTGTGTTACATTTGGCCGATGGGATGCTGCCATGAACATGCGTGTGTGTGTGGGGGGGTCATGTCAAATGAACGTGTATAGCACGTGAGCAGACACACACACACCATGAAGAGTATGGTCAGGGAAATACAGTACATACATGCAGGCCAGGACCCAGTATCACATTAATACATACAGCCAAAACAGTACACATGTCCACCACATGACACAATGTTTTTTAAAAACATGTGGACACCAATAACCATGTTGCAAAGAATAATGTTTCGGTCGGTACTAAAACCACCCCATAAAAGTACCCATGCAACTGTGTTGAGGATGCTGGTGTCAGATTCCTGTGCTGCACACACATCATGTTACAAGTGTGACATACCTTAATGTGAGACATATATTAAACCCTCATGAAAGACCATATTTTTTGGAGGGACAATGTGCAAACAACGCGACATGTCCACACTGTCAAGGCCCCAGTAATGATAAGCCACCACAGTATGTAATGGGTACTCATAGAAGACTGTGATGAAGAGGAGTCCGAGAGGGTGTCCACATCGTTGAGCACAGAGTCTGACATCTGTGGAGGTAACAGATTAAGAAGGACACATTACATGTGTTTAGCATGTGGTCTTCAAACATGCATGATCAGCACATGTAACACACATGTGTGCATACCTTGATGTGGCAGAGTTCTAAACTTCAGAAGACAGTCCTGTGGGCAAGTCCAGACTTCCTGTGTTCCACCCCCCACTTTGTATGGGTTGCAGAGGTCATGTGACCTGTGACATCATTCATTTGTGTGTTGGAAAAGCCTTACAATAAAAATTCAATCGTTAACACATGTCTCTAAATAGCCAATGTGTTAACAGATGAGTTTCCCATAGGGCCCCATGTTACAAAAACACTATGTTTTTTTTGTACTGCACCCAAAAACACTGCTCGCAGCGATTTTTGTTCCGGTGCAAAAACGCATAGCGTTTTAGCAGTGCATTTTGACACTGCAGTTTTTGCATTGGAGCCTATGGATCTGTTAACGGATCCATTTTTCACAAATTCTAAGTTGAAAAATGGATGGTTTTAGCGGATCCAAGGCTCAAGTATGACCATAGCCTAACATTGCTTTACAGTGATGTAATGTTAGATAACAATGCATTGAAATACCAATTATTTTAGATACTTTTGATAGTATTTGTCAGAATTTGTAACAAATCAGAAACATTTTTAAATCTGAGAGTCCTCAGTGGTTGATACCTTTTGATCGCTAATTGAAGAGATGGTAACCAATAGCAAGCTTTTGAGAGTCTAAGGACTCTTCATCAGGCTCATAATGACACAATTTCTGAACATATATTGTAAATCTTCAGAATTAGTGTCATTATAGCCTGATGAAGAGGCTAAGGGTACCGTCACACCTGGCGATGTCGGCGACGATTTTTTAGGCGACACTGGAGCGTGGCCTATTGCCGCCGACATCACCAATGCGTCACCTAATGTGAGTGGGTGAGGGCGACGCATTTGAGTAGTTGCCTGGTTTCAGAGCAGTGCTCTGAAACCAGGCGGCCACTCTGGGGTCACACATCGCCCCATGTACGCCCCATGTACACATCGCCCCATGTAAATGGGGGACGGCGATCTGCCAGGCAATGGGAGCAGCAGGCTCCCATGTTAAGGCATCGCCGCTGGGGTTTTTTAGACTGTCAGATTGCCAGTGCGTCGCCGAAGGTGTCGCCGCATGTAAAACATGCGACGGCGATGCTGGCAGTGGGCGCCAAAAACGTGTGGGCTCCCGCCCGTTGCCGTCGACATCTCTGCTGTGACAGGCCCCTAAGAGTCTCAAAAGCTTGCCTTTTGTTACCATTTCTTCAGTTAGCCATTAAAAGGTATCAACCACTGAGTACTCTCAGATTTTAATATTTTTCTACCTACTGGTTAACACAGGACAAACATTTTTTACCTTACTCTCTAAAAAATGCTCTGTAGTGTTAGGGTGCTTTCACATCTGCGTTTTTCGTAATTCGCGGCAGATGCGGTGAAAAAACCGCATCTGCCGCGTTTGCCGCATAACGGTTCCACTTGCGGCACGGTTGCGGTTTTTTCCATAGGAAGTATAGGGGGACTTGCGGCAGATGCGGCAAGTGCGGTATTGCACTTGCGGCAGGTGCGGCAGAGAAAAAAACCGCAGTAAGCCGCGGTTTTTTTCTCTGCCGCACCTGCCGCAAGTGCAATACCGCACTTGCCGCATCTGCCGCAAGTCCCCCTATACTTCCTATGGAAAAAACCGCAACCGTGCCGCAAGTGGAACCGTTATGCGGCAAACGCGGCAGATGCGGTTTTTTCACCGCATCTGCCGCGAATTACGAAAAACGCTGATGTGAAAGGGCCCTTAGAGGTGTTATTTACAATTTTATGCTAACAGATCTGGAACTATGATTCCACTGCTTTGTCACTGGCATTTAGCATAATGATTGTTGCACTGGAGTAAGAGGCAAACACCTTTTAAAGGGAACCAAACACTGGGATTTAGTGGTTTGCAGCAGGTGATCGATGTGTGCAGCATTGCATCACTATTTGTTTTTTTTTATAACTCCCCTGCGGGCTTGTCCCTCCCTCCCTCTCATCCAACCTTTCATTTTATTTTCACTATTATGTTGCTGGAGGATAGTGAAAGTAAAATGAAAGTCTGGATGAGAAAGAGGGGCTGGGGGGATTTGAATTATGACCGAAAGGCAAGCCCACAGGGGAGTGATAAAAAAAAAGCAAATAGTGATGTCATCCTGCACACGTCAATCACCTGCTGCAGAGCACTAAATCCTGGTGGTTGGTTCTTTCAGCTGCATTGTACTACAATAAGAAATGTACCTGATGGTTACATTATATGGTAGGACTGGGATAATAACACTTAAAGACGCAAGAATGTGTGACATTTCAAGCAGTTTTATTGCTGGAATTCTGGTAAAAAACTGCTTGCTGAATCATTACCTAACTACTCATATTGGCACTAAAACAAATAATTAGTTTGTCTTTATAACAGTTAATCTTTAAAATTATTAAAAATTATTTTTTACAAAAGAGAGAACTATCAAATTATCAAAATTACTATAGAGAATCCTGGAAGAAAAGAGATTTAGCACAAACATACTTTTGTGAGCTATGTTTCAATTATTATTGTAATTATATTTTTTGTCTTCTGAGACATTTACACATACAATTACTGACTTGTTTTGACATTTATTTTCAGATCTCTTGATAATATAACTAATACTTGAAAAAACAATAAGAACACAAGATATTTTGCTTTGACAGTTATTGAGTTTCTCTAACAAAGTTTAGCATAATTGGTTTATTCAAAGCAAATTATTTATTTGATGATTTTCGGATAAACTCTACCATCCAGAAAGCTAGGGAATTTAAATGATTGCAAAATTGTGATGCCCAAACTGTGCCAGCTTACATTTGTATTAAATTATTAAGTATCAGTGACAACAATAGGAAGTTAAAAATGAAAATGATTTTTCTGTCTTGAATTATTTGGTGTACATAGTGACAAAGTCTGTACATAGTAGGATATTCTGTTGGAAAGGAAAGTGCTATTTTCTACTGTATATACATTGGAGAAAAAGGACAGTAATGCTGAATGATAGATTAAGGATGTGTTCTTATCTGCGTATATAAAATCTCCTAGATTCTCAGCGAGGAAAAGTAGGAAAATACCATGCATTTTTTTCTCACTTAGCATCCGTACGTCATGCACATGTCATATATGTGATTTTTTTTTCTTACATAGCATCCGTATGTCATGTGCTGTGCAAGTGTGCGTTTTTTTTCTTGCTTAGAAAAAATCGTACATTTGTGCATCCAAGCGGACTGTAGGTTGGGTCTTACGCTCTTTCCCAGACCCTCTACTGCTTCTGGTGTCTTTATGATCTTCCCAATGTAACTTTTGCATCGGAGTCTGTCCTAGCCACAGGCGGTGCTTGTGCACATTATTCTTCTGCCAATCTTCAGGAAATTGCATCGGAAGAGGCGCATGGGCAGATTTTAGATCTCGGCTCAATGACTGGTCAAGATCTTGATTTACACATACACTGCCACAGGCACCGTTTTACTGAAGGCCACCAAGAGGTCAACATGTGCAAGTGCTGAAGAAAGAAGGTATTTTACAGGGCCACTGGACCATATTTACAGCAGCTTTATTTGAACATCATTAAAAACAATTGCATCCCGCCGGACGCGTTTCGGACGAGGTCCTTACTCATCGGCGTCAATGACAGGTCAAGATCTTGATCTACACATGCACTGCCACAGGCACCGTTTTGCTGGAGGCCACCAAGAGGTCAACATGTGAAAGTGCTGTCACTAACACCATTTTCCTGATGACTGTCAGGAGAAACATGTGCACAAGTGCTGCTTGCAGCAAAAACAGCATCAGCATGAAATTTCAACCATGAAGACGTTAAAGACAGCAGAGACAAATTATATAAAAATTTTACTTGAAATTTTAAGGAGAAAAACTGTAAAAATGCAGTGACATGACAAGGATCTGCATAACTAATAATATTAAATAGTTGCATGTCAAATTTGGATAGTCAAGATAATTTTCTATGAAAGTCATTAAAAAATGTTGTATTGTGCCACAATAGCAACAAGGCTGGAGGCCTAGGCCCAGCATTTCAAGGTTGAGTATTTAGGAAGTGGTGCAATGTCATTAGCAGGTATTGTGCTCAGAGCGCCCTGCTCAAGGAATGCCCACCCAACTACAAAACCCAGGGAAGATATTGTAATGTGAAGCTTAATGCAGCACACTGAAAAGTACACCAGTGCCTAGTCTCCCCATTCTGACACTGGGGTTGAAAAGTCCTTGGAGATACATGACTTGTTCATCCTGATAAACGTTAGGGGATCTACACTGTTGGTGGACAGCTGTATGCGCTTATCCATCAGGACACCTCCAGCAGCACTGAAGACACATCCTGAGAGATTGCTGGCTGCCAAGCACAACAAACCTCCAAGGCATTCGTGGCAAGCTCAGGCCACTTTTCCAGTTTTGAAGCCCAAAGTGAAGAAGGGTCCAGTTCCACAGTCAGGGCATCAATATTGAGCTGTAGATACTCCGGCACCATCTTCTCTAGGCATTGACTATGTGTCAGACTTGTCCTTTTCTTATGGCATTGCAAATGCTGGTAAAAAAAAATAGTCATACTACTTACAGATTTTTTTTGTAACAGATACACTGCTGCTGGTAACATTTCTTTGATGACGACTCCATGTTCCCTGGGCTGGAAGCGTAGAACTAAAATGAGCACTATGTTTGCCCCTGATGTTTTGGGGAAAAGCAGTCCTCTTTCAAGGGCAGGATTAATTTGGGCAAATTTACTTTTGTGTCGGGGCTTATAACAGTGTGGGAACACGGTAATCAGCATTACTTTGAATCCTAACAATCCGCAGATCATGTTGCAGATAGTTGCGCAAAAAGGCATTCATGTGTCTAGCACATCCAGGAGGCTGAAGTCCTTGTTGTGTTGTTGGCAGTGAGGTAATATTCCCGATTGCTTCCTCATACAACAGAAACATGACCAAAATCTTCTTGATCTGCTGAGTCTTCCATCAACATCACTTCTTCCCCCTCCATTTCTTCCTCGTCTCCTGCACCTTCATGAACTGTTTGGCTGATACCATGAGCCCTGGTCGATCCCTCTCCTGCACCCACCAATGCCACCCGCTTCTGTGCTGACAACAGACCTTTGAGATCTTGAAATCCCTTCCGTATACGCCCTCTTTACTTCCTCATCTTCCTCTTGGACTACCACTAGGGATGAGTGAGTATAATCGTTACTATTCGGTACTCGCCGAATAGTAACGATATTCGCCTACTCTCTACTCGCCGAGTCTCTTCTTATTACTTGGGAGTAGCGAGTAGTCCTTTTACTTTCGCAGTGTATCTATTAGTGATGGGCGAATCCTAAATTACTCGGAATCGCTTGACTCTAGCGCGTCCGAGCCCGGGACTCGCTACTCGTTGCGAGTCTAGCGAGTCCAATGTTAATGAATGGGGAAGCGAGTAATAGCGAGTAGTGTGAGATTTACAAATCGCAGATGTGTCTCGGAAGCTTCAGCCTGAAGCAATCCTAGTTTTGCCATTTATTTGCATTGGACTCGTTTACTTTGCAACTGTAATCGCTGGGAAACTCACACAGATAAGAGTCCTGTCTGCTCTGTGTGCTGGCTGCCACAGCTCCAGGGTCCTACAGCCCGCCTGCTGCCTGATGTAGCAGTGCTGAGATTGTTCTCAGTCTGCTCATTCCCTGTGCATAGACATCTATATCTATGCACAGGGATGAGCAGAGAGGACATCGCGTTTTGGACTGCGTCGGACGGAAGAGGATTTTTTTAATTAAAGATGGAGTCTCTAATGGCTTTTTTTTTATTTCTAATAAAAAATTTTCTCTGTGTTGTGTTTTTTTTTAAACAATGTAATAGAAATTCATGGCGGTCATGTCTAATATTGGCGTGACCGCCATAAATTTCGGGCTTAGGGCCAGCTGATAATACAAAGCTGGCCCTAACCTCTTCATTACCCAGCGTGCCACCGCCACCAGGGCCGCTGGAAGAGCGGGGTTCAGCGCCAGAGGATGGCGCTTCAATGAATGCGCCATCTTCTGGGGTGGCTGCGGGCTGCAATTTGCAGCGGGGGGTGCCCAGAAAGCTTGGGCATCCCTGCGCTGCGGATTCCAGCCCCCAGCTGCTTAGCTGTACCTGGCTAGAAATAGAAATTGCGCGGAGCCCCACGCATTTTTTTTAAATTATTTCATGAAGTTCTGAGATTCTGACTCTGAGACTCTGAGATTCTGACTCTGACTCTGAGACTCTGAGATTCTGACTCTGACTCTGACTCTCTGAGATTCTGACTCTGACTCTCTGAGATTCTGACTCTGAGACTCTGAGATTCTGAGACTCTGAGATTCTGACTCTGACTCTGACTCTCTGAGATTCTGACTCTGACTCTGAGACTCTGAGATTCTGACTCTGACTCTGAGACTCTGAGATTCTGACTCTGACTTTGAGACTCTGAGATTCTGACTCTGACTCTCTGAGATTCTGACTCTGACTCTGACTCTCTGAGATTCTGACTCTGACTCTGACTCTCTGAGATTCTGACTCTGACTCTCTGAGATTCTGACTCTGACTCTGACTCTCTGAGACTCTGAGATTCTGACTCTGACTCTCTGAGATTCTGACTCTGACTCTCTGAGATTCTGACTCTGACTCTCTGAGATTCTGACTCTGACTCTCTGAGATTCTGACTCTGACTCTTTGAGACTCTGACTCTGAGACTCTGAGACTCTGACTCTGAGACTCTGACTCTGAGACTCTGACTCTGAGACTCTGACTCTGAGACTCTGAAATTCATGAAATAATTTAAAAAAAATGCGTGGGGCTCCGCGCAATTTCTATGTCTAGCCAGGTACAGCTAAGCAGCTGGGGGCTGGAATCCGCAGCGCAAGGATGCCCAAGCTTTCTGGGCACCCCCCGCTGCAAATTGCAGCCCGCAGCCGCCCCAGAAGATGGCGCGTTCATTGAAGCGCCATCCTTTGGCGCTGAACCCCGCTCTTCCAGCGGCCCTGGTGGCGGTGGCACGCTGGGTAATAAAGGGGTTAATACCAGCTTTGTTATACAAGCTGGTATTAAGCCCGAGATTCTTAATGTCAGGCCACGTTTGACCCAGCCACTAAGAATCTCCAATAAAGGGTTAAAAAAACACAGAGAAAATTTTTTATTTGAAATTTAAAAAAAAGCCATTAGGGACTCCATCTTTAATTAAAAAAAATCCTCTTCCGTCCGACGTAGTCCAAAACGCGATGTCCTCTCTGCTACATCCCCTGTGCATAGATATAGATGTCTATGCACAGGGAATGAGCAGACTGAGAACAATCTCAGCACTGCTACATCATGTCTGTGAGCAGGTGGGTTCTAGGACCCTGGAGCTGCACAGAGAAGACAGCTGGACTCGCAAAGAAACAGCAGTTATTTGCGAGTTTCCCTGCTATCACTGGCACAGTAGCCGAGTCTAATGCAAACAATGGCAATCCTAGTTTTGTCAGCGTTTGCCAATGATTTGCATTGGACTCGTTCGAGTAAACGCTGGGAGACTCGCAGAGTACCGAGTCCTGCGAGTCCCTTACTACTCGCCGAGTAACGAGTCCTAGCGAGTAGATTCGCCCATCCCTAGTATCTATATATACACTGCGAAAGTACACTAACAGTGAAGAAAAGTTGTTAAAAAATAAAAAGGACCTGCCAGTCTAATAGCCAATCAGATGACTGGGAGCGATCTGGCCAATCAGATGGCCAGGCGTCACAAACCATGTGATCACTATCAGCCACCTGATTGGCCAGATTGCCAGGTCATGAACGTGCATCAGTGACCTGGCAATCTGGCCAATCAGGTGGCTGGAAGCGATTACGTGTTTTGTGACATCCGTCCATCTGATTGGCCAGATCGCTCCCAGCCATCTGATTGGCTATCAGACTGGCAGGTCCTTGCCACACATCAGAGGTGAGGTTTTCGGGTCCCAGTGCAGGTGTCGGAAGGTGAGTATGATGTTTTTTTTATTTTTTAACAACTTTTCTTCACTTCTAGTGTACTTTCGCAGTGTATATATATATATATATATATATATATATATATATATATATATATATACAGTCATGGCCAAAAGTTTTGAGAATGATACAAATATTAATTTTTACAAAGTCTACTGCTTCAGTTTTTCTAATGGCAATTTGCATATACTCCAGAATGTCATGAAGAGTGATCAGCTTAACAGCAATTACTTGCAAAGTCAATATTTGCCTAGAAAATGAACTTTAACCCCCAAAACAAATTTCAACATCATTGCAGTCCTGCCTTAAAAAGGAGCAGCTAACATCGTTTTAGTGATTGTTCCATTAACACAGGTGTTGGTGTTGATGAGGACAGGGCTGGTGATCAATCAGTCATGATTAAAGGGAACCTAACCCCACAAACTGACCACCCCGCATCTTTAGACCTGTCCCTGCACCCCCTCTTATCATTTCTATCCATCCCTTTTGCAGAAAAAAAATCGATTTTGTAAAGTAGAGAAAAGTTTATATTCACCTCCGTCCTGTGTGGGTTCTCTGTTTCTGAATTAGTCTCAATGGTCTGCCAGTCTGCTGCTGCCTTGTAATTATGCACGCCCCTCTCTGATTGATGCCTTGGTAAGAGCCTGGCGGCGTCATGAAATGGGCGGGGCTAAATCGCGTCATGCCGTTAGCCCCGCCCCCTTTCATGACGCGGCCAGGCTTTTACCAAGGCATCAATCAGAGAGGGGCGTGCATAATTACAAGGCAGCAGCAGACTGGCAGACCATTGAGACTAATTCAGAAACAGAGAACTCACACAGGACGGAGGTGAATATAAACTTTTCTCTACTTTACAAAATCGATTTGTTCTGCAAAAAGGATGGCTAGAAATGATAAGAGGGGGTGCAGGGACAGGTCTAAAGATGCGGGGGGGTCAGTTTGTGGGGTTAGGTTCCCTTTAAGTAAGAATGACACCACTGGACACTTTAAAAGGAGGCTGGTGCTTGGTATCATTGTTTCTCTTTAGTTAACCATGGTTATCTCTAAAGAAACACGTGCAGCCATCATTGCACTGCACAAAAATGGTCTAACAGGGAAGAGTATCGCAGCTACAAAGATTGCACCTCAGTCAACAATCTATCGCATTATCAAGAACTTCAAGGAGAGAGCATCCATTGTTGTCAAAAAGGCTCCAAGGCGCCCAAGAAAGACCAGCAAGCGCCAGGACCGTATCTTAAAACTGTTTCAGCTGCGGGATCGGACTACCAGCAGTGCCGAGCTTGCTCAGGAATGGCAGCAGGCTGGTGTGAGTGCTTCTGCACGCACTGTGAGGCGGAGACTCTTTGTGCAAGGCCTGGTTTCAAGGAGGGCAGCAAAGAAGCCACTTCTCTCCAGAAAAAACATAAGGGACCGACTGATATTCTGCAAAAGGTACAGGGAGTGGACTGCTGAGGACTGGGGTAAAGTCATTTTCTCTGATGAATCCCCTTTTCGATTGTTTGGGACATCTGGAAAACAGCTTATTCCGAGAAGAAGAGGTGAGCGCTACCACCAGTCTTGTTTCATGCCAACTGTAAAGCATCCTGAAACCATTCAAGTGTGGGGTTGCTTCTCAGCCAAGGGAATCGGCTCACTCACAGTCTTGCCTAAAAACACAGCCAAGAATGATACCAGAATGTCCTCCAAGAGCAACTTCTCCTAACCTCCAAGAGCAGTTTGGCATCCAACAATGCCTTTTCCAGCATGATGGAGCACCTTGCCATAAAGCAAAGGTGATAAATAAATGGCTCAGGGAACAAAACATAGAGATTTTGGGTCCATGGCCTGGAAACTCCCCAGATCTTAATCCCATTGAGAACTTGTGGTCAATCATCAAGAGACGGGTGGACAAACAAAAACCAACAAATTCTGGCAAAATGCAAGCATTGATTATGCAAGAATGGATTGCTATCAGTCAGGATTTGGTCCAGAAGTTGATTGAGAGCATGCCAGGGAGAATTGCAGAGGTCCTGAAGAAGAAGGGTCAACACTGCAAATATTGGCTTGCTGCATTAACTCATTCTAACTGTCAATATAACCTTTTGGTACTCATAATATGATTGCAATTATATTTCTGTATGTGATATAAACATCAGACAAACACAAATAAAAACCAGAGGGCAGCAGATCATGTGAAAATATCATTTTGGTGTCATTCTCAAAACTTTTGGCCATGACTGTACACTGCGAAAGTACTCACATTTCAATCGGACTCGCTATACTCGCAATGAGTACCGAGTACCGGGACCTACTCGTTGCGAGTATAGTGAGTCCGAATACATCAGTACTCGCTCATCCCTAACCAACACCTGACTCCGCATGCTGTTCAAAGTGTGCTCCAGCATGTATATGACCGCAATAGTAATGCTGATAATGGCATCATCAGCGCTAAACATCTTAGTCACTATTTCAAAACTGTGTGGAAGGATGAAGAGATCCTTGTTCTGTGATCACTTCAGCAGTGTGATTCGCCCCAGCTCAGGATTGCGTTGGCCCAGGTTATGCGTCAACACATAGTACATCAGGGTTCGTTGCTGCTGCCACAGTTGCTGAAACATGTGCAGAGTGGAATCCATCGTGTCGGCACATCACATATTAAGCGGTTAACCGGCATGCAAAAAGTCTTCTGACTCGTTGACCCACAGGGTGCAAACGGTGAAAGTGAGCTCCCAGCAACTATGCCCTCTGAGGCAGCGCATCTAGGCCACTATAGTGGATAGAAATTGCTGGATGACTAGATTCAGGACATTAGCCATGGAACTGCAAAATATAAAGGGAGGGGACAAGAGGCGCAATAGTGCCCTATCACTAGTGACACTAGTATGTAAATGGTGGTGCTGTGTGGCCGCTCACCTGGTCCAGTTGTGGTCCCCACAACTGGTTTGACTGCGTTTAGGAATCAATGTTCCAAGCTGCTGCAGGACCTCCACCTACCACTGGATCGTGGTGTGTTCCAAGGAAAAAGATGGGAGTGTTGGTGTGCCACGGTCCGCGCTGCTTCTGGATTAAAAACTCACCAAAGAGTCCAGCAAACTTTCATCCTTTTTATTCCAACGCGTTTCAACGCCACAACCCGGCGTCTTCCTCAGGGATCCTGAGGAAGACGCCGGGTTGTGGCGTTGAAACGCGTTGGAATAAAAAGGATGAAAGTTTGCTGGACTCTTTGGTGAGTTTTTAATCCAGAAGCAGCGCGGACCGTGGCACACCAACACTCCCATCATTAGCCATGGAAGGCACATTTGTCACCTTGCCCTGGCATAAGGCTGCACCGAGGTTTGCAGCATTGTCACACATGGCCTTCACTGGCTGCAGGTTCAGTATAGACAGCCATTGATGAAACTCAGTCTCCAAAGCTGATCACAACTCCTCAGTAGTGTGACTCACATTCACCATGCATTTTAACATTAAAACAGCCTGATAGCATTGGTAGCATAGTAAGGAGGTGTGCTGGATTTCTACTGCACAGTTGGAACGCGTATCACATTACCAGAGAGGTTTTTGGTGCAGGTGGAGGCCCAAGAGGAGTGAAGGGGGCATAAGGAGTGGAGGAAGTGCTACATACATAGCTTTTACTCACAGACCATGGGGATGGCAAGAATTGTACAGCAGCCTCTTCCCCGAAGCCACCACAGTCGCCCAGTGTCCAGTCAGTGACTTGTAATGCTCCTGGCCATGCTTACTGCTCTACGTGTCTGTGGTCAAATGCACCATGCCACATACAGAGTCTCTCAAGGAAGCAGCGATATTGTCTGTGTCATGCTAGTGGAGTGCAGGCACAGCTTTCTTTGAGAAGTAGTTGCAACTGGGCATCTGGTACTGGGGGACTGTGACGTCCATGAGCTTCCCAAAACCCTCTGTATTCACCAGGTGGAAAGGCAGCATTTCTGCAGCCAACAGCTTGCAGATGGTGAAATTTAAGCTCTGAGCTTTATCTTGGGTAGGAGGAAATGGCCTTTCACTTGACCTCCCTCCTCTGTTTATAACTGCGTGGATTAAATAACGCCGTACTGAAACTAGCATCCAGGAGAGTACCGCATCTTTACCGCATTTTTAACATATTCGTCAGTCTTCAACTCTGCAGAGCAACCCCGGTTTTCTGGACGCCATTTCTAATCTCCCATTCAGATTACCACCAGCCTCAGAAAGGTCAGTGCCCGGTTTTTCCTTCTTACAACTGTCATGTGGTGAGGAGGGTTAATTAGGGAAGGGATGACCGGACCTGGGGATACTTGTTTTATGTGACGCCACCCACAGGTTGTGGCTATAGATGGCTGTCACTGCACGACAGTTCCTCTGGGGGCCAATGGTATGGAGGCAGCAGTGTTGTAAAGCCCTCTAGGGGTAGTGAGTTGGTAGTCGTGTTTCTGGTGCTCACGACGCGTCAAGAAAGTTCACAGTCAGAGCATGTTGCAGTCTTCAGATCTTTTACTCACAGTCACTGTGCAACAGCCCACTGAGCACTGGGTTCTCGGAGGGAGGGATCCAGCTACTCCCGGATAGGAGGATGACAAGTAACCAGTACCCCTTCTCTCCTTCCTCAGTTATCTCACACTGCGCTTTCTTCACCCTCCTGCCTTGCGTCTCGCCACACAGGGCTCTGAGCCATTAGCTGTGGGTTTTTCTTAGGGATCGATCTACAGTATCTCCCGTTAACCCTCTCTTTGCCATCTTTTCAGCAGATTTGTGCGGTTGTCGACTGCGTCACCTTGGAAGGACCACAGCCTCCTTGTTGCTAGCTGAGCCTGGTCTGTCTTCTCCACTAGTCTTGGGGTTCCGGTGCCCCTGTTCTGCGGTCTGGTCCCTCCACTTGCCTTGCACCTGACAATTGATACGAGCCTCACGGGTGGATCTCTTCACTGCCCGTGCCTCTGGTACCCTCTCTTCCTCCTGGAGCCACCTGGTTCTCTTTCTCTGCTCCTCAGTCTGGCATCAGGACGAGCTCCCACTAGCTCCAGTTCTTTGGACACTTCTCTCAAGTTCTTTTCCTCTGTGATAGGCTTTTTTTTCTCTAACTTCCCTCCAACTCGACTCTACCTGTTTGACTCTCCTTCTCCTCTACTGTTCATAGGTCTCTCCTCTGCTGTTCAACTGTCCCTCCTCCTTTCTAGATCTTTCCCACTCTATTTATACCCTTTGTCACATGTCCCACGTCATCTACTTGTTTGCTTCCTAACATCACTCCTCCAGGGTGCTCCCTCTAACTACTTCCTCTCCACCCATCTACACTACCCTAGTTCCTAAGGTGTGGTCTGGGTGTCCCGGCACCAGTCTGTTCCCCTCTTACCCTAGAGTGAGATACTACATCCTAACAGGGGTGCAGTACCTCTTTGGCGACTGGATCCGCAGGGGCGCCACACTTGCGCAAAAGTGTGGACAACCACTATTTTGTGCACCTTTGAAAAGAAGGACAGTGCTGAACAGAGGTCAAATGGAGTCCAGGGTAACTTTGCTGCCTCATTAGTGAATGGGCCCATTGGGGGCTTCACCTGTATCACATCTTTCGAAGATGTATCTGGAAACTCAAATGTAAGTACTCAGCATAGAGCACAGGATAAATGTGGACTAATCCAAAATGTTCTGTACCCAAATTGCCACCAATAGCATTCAACTCGAGCCACAAAAATACAAGTCCCCACCAAGGTCCAGATTATGATAGCGGACATGGCAACCCCAAAGCATTTCAGCAAAATCTGAAATCCAATATGATGCTCCTTCCTTTCTGAGCTTTGTACTATACCTTAAAAGTCATTTTCAATTACCGTATTTTTCACTTTATAAGACGCACCGGAGTATAAATTTGAAGGAAAAGGGAAAAAAGCAAATTTTTAATGTTAAATGGGGACCACCTTATAATGCCAGTGTCTGTGATACAAATCATATATTTGTCCCTTATAGCCCCCTCATCCTGGTGCATGGTCATCCAGGGATATAGCCCCCCCCCCCATCCTCAATATGGCTCCCTTAATCTGGATATGACCCCCTCATATTGGATATAGCCCCCTTGTGCTCGCACATAGATCCCTTTGATGGCACAAGTTACCCTGTGATGGCACATGTTCCCCTGTGATGCACATGTCTTTCAGTGATGGCACATGTCCCCTTGTGATGGCACATGTTCCTCTGTGATGGCACATGTCCACCAGTAATGGCACATGTCCCCCTGTGCTGGCACATGTCCCCCTTGATGGCACATGTCCCCCAGTGCTGGATCATGGCCCCCTGTGATGGCACATGGTCCCCCTGTGCTGGATCCATGGCCCCCTGTGATGGCACATGGTTCCCCTGTGCTGGATCATGGCCCCCTGTGATGGCACATGGCCCCCCTGTGCTGGATCATGGCCCCCTGTGATGGCACATGATCCCCCTATTCTGGATAATGGCCCCCCTTTGCTGGATCATGGTACCTCTATGCTGCATCAATGCCCCCCTGTGCCCGATCATGGCCTACCTGTGCTGGATCATGGCCCCCTTGTGCTGGATATGGCCTCCCCATCACTCTGTATAGCCCCCCGTGCTGCTGCTCACACTAAAACAAAAAACATTTTGAATTTACCTCTCCGGTGCTGTCCTCCGTGGCTCCCTGCTTGCAGCACTTCCTGAGTCCCGGGGAAGCTGGTCATGTTATCGGCTCAGCAGAGTGACATCATCACTGCACGCCCGATCACATGACTGGATGCAGGAAGACTCAGGAAGTATGGCAAGCAGGGAGCCAAGGAGGACAGTGCCTGAGAGGTAAGTTCAAAGTGTTTGTTATTTTAATGTGGGCAGCAGCATGGGGGGCCATACAGAGTGATGGGGAGGCAATATTCAGCATGGGGAGTGAAGGCATGTGTAATATACGCCGTTTCCTTAGTCCATATCTTGGCGCCGTTTCAGCACCTAGGTGACGGACAACGAGTGCAGTCCATATTACATGATGCTAATAAATGGAAGCACATGACCTCCTGCTGCCTTTGCAGCCTGCAGCCAGACTCCTCCATCCCCCGGATACCGCTCCAGAGCCGCCCCTATACAGTATAGGACAGTAGATTCAGATTATAAAATTCACCCCCCACTTTTCCCCAAAATTTGGGGAACAAAAGTGTGTCTTATAATCTGAAACGTACGGTACATATGAAGTACCAATGTTCTCAAGAGACATTGTACATCAAATTGTATGGTGCATTTTCTCCTGTTGCCCTTGTGAAAATACAAAATATGGAACTAAAACATTTTTGTGGGGAAAAATGTGATTTTTTTTTTCACAGCTCAACGTTCTAAAATTCTGTAAAGCACCTTCGAAGAAAGATGCTTACCACAGATTTACATAAGTTCCATGAGGGTTCTAATTTCCAAAATGGTGTTAATTGGGGGGGGGTTCCACTGTTTAGGCACATCAGGGGTTCTCCAAATGCAATATGGTGTTCGCCAATTATTCCAGCCAATTTTAAGTTTGAATGGCACTCCTTCCCTTCTGAACACTGCCGTGCATTCAAACAGTGGTTTTCTGAAACATTTAATGTATCAGAATACTCAGAAAAAATTGCACTACAAATTTTGGGGTCTATTTCCGCCTATTACCCTAGTGAAAATAAAAAAATAAGTTCAGAGAACATTTTTGTTGAGAAAATTTTTTATATTTTTTATTTTTATGGCTGTGTTCTAAAATTCTGCGAAGCACCTGGGGGTTCAATGTGCTCACCTCACACCTAAATAGGTTCATTGAGGGATCTAATTTACAAAATTGGGTGACTTGTGGGATTTTTTCACTGTTTAGGCACATCAAGGGTTGTCCAAATGCAATATGGTGTCCGCCAATGATCCAGCCAATTTTAAGTTTGAATTGCACTCCTTCTCTTTCGAACCCTGCCGTGCGTCCAAACAGTGGTTTTCTGCCACATACAGGGTATCAGTGTATTTAGGAGAAATTTCACTACAAATTATAGGGTCAACTTTTTCCTGTAACCTTGCGAAAGTAAAAAAAATTACAGCTGAAAGAAGTTTTTGTTGAGAAAATGTGTTTTTTTTATTTTCACGGCCAAACTGAAGCACCTGGGGGTTCAAGGTGCTCACCACAACATTTAGAAAAGTTCCTTGAGGGGTCTAGTTTCCAAAATGATGTCACTTGTGGGGGGTTTATATTGTTTAGATACATCAGGGGCTCTCCAATTGTGACATATCAGCTAAGTATTCCAATTTTCTGATTGAAAAGTCAAATGACACTCTCTTCCTTCTGAGCCCTGTCATGTGCCCAGTGGTTTTCCACCACATGTGAGGCATCGGCGTACTCAGGAGAAATAGCCCTATAAATTTTAGGGTCCATTATTTCCTGTTACACTTGTGGAAATAAAAAAAATTCAGCTGAAAGAACATTTGTGTTGAGAAAATATATATTTTTTTTTCACGACCCAATGTTCCAAATTTTTGTAAAGTATCTAGGGGTTCAAGGTTGTCACCACATATCTAAAAATGTTCCCTGAGAGGTTTCATTTCCTAAATGGGGTCACTTGTGGGATGTTTCCACTGCTTAGGGACATCAGGGGCTCCCCAAACATGACATTGCATCTGCTAACAATTTCAGCAGATTTTTCACTTGAAAAGTCAAATGGCGCTCCCTCCTTTCCAAGCCCTGCTATGCTCTCAACCAGTAGCTTTCCACCATATATGGGGTATCGGCATACTCAGGAGACATTGAAGTACAAATTATGGGGTCCATTTTCTCTTGTTAGCCTTGTAAAAAAGCAAAATTCGATACTAAATAACATTTTTGATGAAAAAAGTAAAATGTTCTTTTTTCCTTCCACATTGCTTAACGTCCTGTGAAACAGCTGAAGGGTTAATAATCTTCTTGAATGTTGTTTTGAGTAGCTTGAGGTTTGCAGATTTTGGAATGGTTTCACTTTTGCGTGTTTTCTGTCATATAAGCCCCTATAAGTGACCACAAATGTGATCTGAAAACATGGTTTTTATAAATTTTGATGTAAAATGAGGAATTGCTGATGAACTTTGAACCCAAATACCTTCCTAAAAAAATTGTTTCCAAACTTGTGCTGACGTAAAGTAAACATGTGTGAAATGATATTTATTAACTATTCTCTGGTTTAACAGTATAAAAAAAAATCAAAGTTTGAAAATTGCAAAGTTTTCACCGAATTTCCATTTTTTTCACACATAAACACAAAAAATATAGTCCTAAATTTACCACTAACATGAAGTCCAATATGTCACAAACTATAGTCTTGGAATCACTGGGATCTGTTGAAGCATTCCAGAGATATAACCTCATAAAGTGACACTGCTCAGAATTGCAAAAAATGGCCCGGTCATTAAGTTGCAAACAAGGCTCTGGGGTAAAAGGGTTAACAGGTAGAGAGAAGAATGGAGTCAATGAAATTTTAACAAATTATAGATGCAAACATAATACCAAAAAAAAGCTTATCATTAGGGATGAGCGAGTCTACTCGCTAGGACTCGTTACTCGGCGATTCTTAAGGGACTCGCTGGACTCGGGAATCGGCGAGTCTTTTAGCGAATACTCGCTCAGTAACGAGTCCAATGCAAGTGAATGGCAATCTTAGTTTTGTCATAGTTTACTTTCTCTCACTCGCTAGAACTCGCTAGACTCGCTCTATCACATCGCTATATAGCTTGAATCTCCCCAAACAGCAGCGAGTCTGAGCGAGTCTACGAGTCCGAATCCTAGCGAGTCTGCGATTCCGAGTCCTGTATTCTCTATTCGGGACTCGCGAATCCAGAATCTTTTATGTTACTAGTCAGCATTGCGTGTTAGGTCAGAAAACTTGTGAAGATAGCCAATCATAGTCAGTAATGGCATAGCAGCTTTGGTTGTGTCAGGACTATGATTGGCTGCTGTCCATCGTGATGCCTATTCATCTATGACAGGCAAGGCAGTATATAAGGCTTGCCCCCGCCATTTTGGGCACATTGCTGAGAAGAGCTGACCTAGTGCAGGGAGACTTGGAGCAGATCTAGGGACAGTTAGGCAGTGTAGGAGTCACATATAACCCAAAAGTTCTTTTCAGAACTAACAGGACGCAGTGTAGGAGTCAAGATTCCTCACACATAACCCAAAAGTTCTTTTCAGAACTACCAGGACGGAGGATTGCTGTACAGGACTGTAAGGAAGGGAGATAGGAGCAGCCTTACAGTGAATCCAGCACCATCCTCAGAGCTTAGTTCACCCAGCTTTCCGCAGAGCTGTAATCCTAAGCTTTTTCTTATTTTTGGCACTAGTCTACCAAATAATTTTGGTGCCATTTTTCCACAAAAAATTTCCTGTGCCAGTGCGTTGCTGTACGGGTCCTGCCTGCAGCTCGCACGGTACTTGTAAACTTGCACGCAGCCAGCACCGCAGCCTAAGTGTGTTTGGTTCTGCGTACTAAACAATTTTTTCCTGTGCCAGTGGGGTTAGCTGTACGGTGTCCTGCCTGCAGCTCGCACGGTACTTGTAAACTTGCACGCAGACCAGCACCGCAGCCTAAGTGTGCCTGGTTGTGCGTACTAAACAATTTTTTCCTGTGCCAGTGCGTAGGCTGTACGGTGTCCTGCCTGCAGCTCGCACGGTACTTGTAAACTTGCACGCAGCCAGCACCGCAGCCTAAGTGTGCCTGGTTGTGCGTACTAAACAATTTTTTCTGTGCCAGTGCGTAGCTGTACGGTGTCCTGCCTGCAGCTCGCACGGTACTTGTAAACTTGCAAGCAGCCAGCACCGCAGCCTAAGTTCCTGGTTGTGCGTATAAACAATTTTTTCCTGTGCCAGTGCGTAGCTGTACGGTGTCCTGCCTGCAGCTCGCACGGTACTTGTAAACTTGCACGCAGCCAGCACCGCAGCCTAAGTGTGCCTGGTTGTGCGTACTAAACAATTTTTTTCTGTGCCAGTGCGTAGCTGTACGGTGTCCTGCCTGCAGCTCGCCGGTACTTGTAAACTTGCACGCAGACCAGCACCGCAGCCTAAGTGTGCCTGGTTGTGCGTACTAAACAATTTTTTCCTGTGCCAGTGCGTAGCTGTACGGTGTCCTGCCTGCAGCTCGCACGGTACTTGTAAACTTGCACGCAGCCAGCACCGCAGCCTAGTGTGCCTGGTTCTGCGTACTAAACAATTTTTTCTGTGCCAGTGCGTAGCTGTACGGTGTCCTGCCTGCAGCTCGCACGGTACTTGTAAACTTGCACGCAGCAGCACCGCAGCCTAATGTGTGCCTGGTTGTGCGTACTAAACAATTTTTTCCCTGTGCCAGTGCGTATGCTGTTCGGTGTCCTGCCTTGCAGCTCGCACGGTACTTGTAAACTTGCACGCAGCCTGCACCGCAGCCTAAGTTGCCTGGTTGTGCGTACTAAACAATTTTTCCTGTGCCAGTGGCGTAGCTGTACGGTGTCCTGCCTGCAGCTCGCACGGTAGCTTGTAAACTTGCACGCAGCCAGCACCGCAGCCTATGTGTGCTGGTTGTGCGTACCTAAACAATTTTTTTCCTGTGCCAGTGCGTAGCTGTACGGTGTCCTGCCTGCAGCTCGCACGGGTACTTGTAAACTTGCACGCAGCCAGCACCCGCAGCCTAAGTGAGCCTGGTTCTGCGTACTAAACAATTTTTTCCTGTGCCAGTGCGTAGCTGTACGGTGTCCTGCCTGCAGCTCGCACGGTACTTGTAAACTTGCCGCAGCCAGCACCGCAGCCTAAGTGTGCTGGTGTGCGTACAAACAATTTTTTCCTGTGCCAGTGCGTAGCTGTACGGTGTCCTGCCTGCAGCTCGCACGGTACCTTCCATCTCTCTAAAAATATCTTAGGCCTCTAGTGTTGTACCTTTCACGAAATAGTACCTGCTACTTGTTTTACAAGCCCCCAGAAAGCCACCAGAAATTACAAAATGTCACACAAAAACCAAATCCCAAAAAAAAGTCTTGCTAAGGGACAGGGACGAGGTACAGGCATTGGTAGTGTCGGCCAAGCTATCCACCAGTGTCGGCAGACAGACGAGGATTGATCGATCGTTCCTCCTGTCTAACTTTTCCCCGTCAGGAAAGTAAACGAGTATTGAGGCCGGAAGACGAACAGCATCATAACGTCTTGGCTGGCAGACAAGACCTCAACAACAGGTTCTGCAGCACTCAAGGTTCCTTGAGCACTGTAATTACTGTTGGTACATACCTTGCTGGGTCATCTAATCCACAACTCTTCACAGTTCCTCAGACCAACAGCAGCCCCATGAAAATGTTGACCACAGACATGGGGGCACTCAGATGACTTATTTGGTACATATAATCCTTTCCTGGAATCCGGTTTGCCAGACTCCGTAGTAGATGAGATACTTGATGAAGAATTGTCCATTCATGGACAAGTTTAGGAGACACCCCGGCCAACATGAACGTGTCTTTCAGCAAAGTCTTAGACCGTCTCAGGAGTTGGAGGATGTGATGATGAGACAGTGACACACTTGTCATCTGGGGAGCAAAAAATCTATCTTGTTATCGGGAAGATTTAGAAGAGGAAGGGGTTGATGATGAGACAAATGATCCCAGTGGGAATGTTGCGATGCAGAGCCAGCAGAGCAGCACGGGAGGAAGAAAGTGTGTATGTCCCACCAACAAAGGCAGCAAGGCCGACTCCTCCCACCAGAACTCAAAGAGTCACCACTGTTGCCCAAAATGTGTCCACTGTGGCTCAAAATTTTGTCAACTGTTGGACAAAATGTCTCAAAAGTGGGCCTCAGTAATCCCTCAGGGAGTACAGTCAAGCCTAGAGGTCGGTCAGCCACTGTGTGGAAATTTTTTAAAGATGGCCTTCTCAAGAAAATGTGGTCATCTGTACCATCTGCCATGCAAGGCTCAGCAGAGGCCACGGAAAGTAAAACCAGAGCACCAGCAGTATGCGGAAGCACATGGCTGGTCAGCACCCTATTCAGTGGTCAAAAGTGCAGCCTTCCACAAACAGTGTCATCTGACCCAAAGACTGCGACGGTAACTCAGATACGTCCCGTCACAATCAAGGTTGCTGAAGCTGGTCCAGCTCATATGTTACTCATCACAAGCAGCGGTTGCAGAGAGACTGAAACACGAGTGCAGACAGTTCTCGGTCAGCAACATCGTTACAGTTATCAGTGACACAGCTGTACGAAAGGAAGCAGAAAATACCACTCTTCCCACCCATTAGCCAAAAAAATAAATGCCCAGATAGCTAAGTTGTTAGCAGTCGAGATGTTGCCGTTTAGGCTTGTGGGTACAGACTCTTTCCGTGAGCTTTTGGCTGTGGCAGTACCACGCTACTCGGTTCCAAGCCGCCACTACTTTTCACGTTGTTGCCGTCCCCGCGTTACATGAGCATGTCATTAACAACCTCAAGCGTGCCCTCACCAACGCTGTAACCGGGAAAGTACACCCTTACTTCGGACACGTGGACAAGCATTTTCAGGAACAGGGCCGGTACATCTCGCTCACCGCGCATTGGATCAACGTTGTGGAGAGTGTGCCAAACGATGTTAGTGTTACATCAAACATCCTACCCACGCCACGGATAGCTGGCACAACCTCATTCAGGGTCTCTGCATCATCCTATATGTCCACTACCCCATCTTCCGCTTCCTCGACCAATCCTCAATTGCCCTCAACATCACGGCCAAGTTGGGAGGTTTGCTGCAGTGCTTCAGCAAGACGCCAACAGGCTCTGCTGAAGCTGATCTGTTTAGGTCACACACCGCACACTGCAGTAGAGCTGTTGAAAGGTCTGAAGGAACAGACAGATGAGTGGCTATCCCCACTCCAACTCCAGACCGGTCTCGTGGTGAGCGACAATGGTCGTAACCTAGTGGCTGCACTAAAGCTCGGAAACCTTGTGCACGTGCCTTGCATGGCTCACGTGCTGAATCTAGTAGTGCAGAAATTCCTGCGTACATACCCAGAGCTATGTGACCTACTGGAGAAGGTGCGTCGAGTTTGTGCACATTTTCGTCATTCGTCAACAGCGGTTGGAAAACTTTCATTGCTTCAAAAGCAATTGAATTTGCCCAACCACAGACTCATTTGTGACATGCCCGACACGATGGAACTCTACATTCCATATGTTATCGAGGATCAATGAGCAGCAGAGGGCAATATCCGAGTATCAGTTGCAACATGCCCGTCAGACCGGCAGTCAGCCACGACATATTAGTACAATGGAGTGGGTGTGGATCGCTGACACATTGAGGTTCTTGATAATTTTGACTACTGCACAAAACTGGTGAGCGGTGATCAGTCCATCATCAGTGTCACTATACCCATGCTGTGTCTGCTGAAAGAATCCCTCATTAATCAAAAAATGAAGCATTGAGAGCCCAGCAGATGGCTATGGAGCCCAGATTTAAACAGCGCAGTACCTAGCCAGCAGAGCCAGTATGACCAGGCAACTATGGCTCCTGAGGAGGAACAGGAGCAAGACGATGAAGAGGAATTATTTTTTGTTGGTGCCGATGTCAACCCAGATGGTACTCACAACCCCATGCTTTGTGTCTGTCCACCATGGGTGGGCCTGGAGAGGAGGAGGCGGAGACAGACTTTGCCGATACAATGGGTATTGAAACATCGTTCTGAGGACACTGAAGACATGACTCTATGCAGCTTAGGACACATGGCTCACTTCATGTTGACTTGTCTGCTAGAAGACCCACAAGTGGTTAACATATTGCACAACGACCTCTACTGGTTGGCCACCTTTCTGGACCCACGTTATAAAGATAAATTCACCTCGCTGCTGTTTCAGTCACCACGTGGGCTTGACAATTGACTATTTCAAGAGGGTTCTTGTGGATAATATGCTTCGAATATCACCGTCAGACAACACTCTGCCCATGGTTAGCAACTCTGTGCAACAGCAGCCTTTGGTCGGGGCACAATCATCCACTGCTGTCCAGAAGAGATGCTGGAAAGATGTCCGCAAAGTGGGCTATGTTCAATAAGCCATCGAACCTGCAGCGCCATGTTGCTCCAGTAACCATCTCTCGGAGACAGAAACTTACCAACATGGTACAAGAATACTTAAGTGACAGTACCTGCTTCCTGACTGATGCCGCAGTCCCGTTTAATTACTGGGTCTCCAAGCTCCACACTTGGACAGAGCTCTCGTTGTATGCCTTGGAGGTGCTGGCATGCCCTGCAGCTAGTGTGACATCAGAGCGGGTTTTCAGTGCGCTGGGGGTATCATAACTGATACCAGGACACGTCTTACTCCCGAGAATGCAGACAGGCTTACTCTAATTAAGTTTAATAGGAACTGGATTTCACAAGACTTCTTGAGCCCTGAAGACGACAGTACTCAGAGCTGAAGTGCCACGTTCAACATCAATATGATATAATTAATCATTGTATTATATTGTGTCTTTTTGGTACAAGCAGTATGTACAAGACCAGTAACGATTTGCGTAACCATGTTCCTGCAACCTGGTAATGAGGCTGCTTCATCTTAAACCAACACTACACCTTAACTTCGGTTTCATTAACCATCACAACACCTTTTCACAAGGAATCAACCTTTATTTTCTGTTAGCAAACATTTAAAAGCCCCTTGGGCAAATTTTTTGAGCCACCCTGGCTAACAAGCTGATCATGGCCCTTAGGCCTGCATTTACACTAAAAATGCCAAACAGCCCCTTGGGCTAATTTTTTGAGCCACCCTGGCTAACAAGCTGATCATGGCCCTTAGGCCTGCATTTATACCCAAAATGCAAAACAGCCCCTTGGGCTAATTTTGGAAACACCCAGCCTAAGAGGCTTATCATGGCCCTTAGGCCTGCACTTATACCAAATTGCCAAACAGACCCTTGGGCAAATGTTTTGAGCCACCATGGCTAACAAGCTTATCATGGCCCTTAGGCCTGCATTTATACCCAAAATGCAAAACAGCCCCTTGGGCTAATTTTTGGAGCCACCCAGGCTAACAAGTTTATCATGGCCCTTAGGCCTGCTTTCAACCCAAAATGCAAAACAGCCCCTTGGGCTAATTTTTGGAGCCACCCAGGCTAACAAGCTTATCATGGCCCTTAGGCCTGCATTTATACCCAAAATGCAAAACAGCCCCTTGGGCTAATTTTTGGAAACACCCAGCCTAAGAGGCTTATCATGGCCCTTAGGCCTGCACTTATACCCAAATTGCCAAACAGACCCTTGGGCAAATGTTTTGAGCCACCATGGCAAACAAGCTTATCATGGCCCTTAGCCTGCATTTATACCCAAAATGCAAAACAGCCCCTTGGGCTAATTTTTGGAGCCACCCAGGCTAACAAGTTTATCATGGCCTTAGGCCTGCATTTCAACCCAAAATGCAAAACAGCCCCTTGGGCTAATTTTTGGAGCCACCCAGGCTAACAAGCTTATCATGGCCCTTAGGCCTGCATTTATACCCAAAATGCAAAACAGCCCCTTGGGCTAATTTTTGGAGCCACCCAGGCTAACAAGCTTATCATGGCCGGTAGGCTTTGCATTTATACCCAATTTTCCAAACAGCCCTTGGGTAAATTTTTGGAGGCAACAAGCCTATACCTGCATCGAATATGTTGCTTCTCCGATGCTCTCAAGACAAGCAAGACTATAGTATGGGCCACGCTCCCTCCTCTATATCTAAAAACAGTTGACCAAGCCCATTGGGCTAATTTTTTGAGGCACCCAGCCTAAGAAGCTTATCATGGCCATTAGGCCTGCATTTATACCCAATTTTCCAAACAGCCCCTTGGGCTAATTGTTTGAGGCAACAAGCCTATGCCTGCATCGAAGACGTTGCTTGTACTATGATCCTGCTGTAGCCTGGCGAAGGGTCCCACTGTACGCTACGGAGATAACGCATATACATTGTGTGTTGCAAGTAGACGTCCCAGCCTCTCGCATCTGTGTTCCTAGTGTTGTTAACATACCGAGTCATTAAGTAACCCCCCCCCAAACACAGGCACTATTTCTTTGTTAGCAACATTGGTATGTGCAGTAATGATTTTACACGTACTAACCAAGGTGCCCTCATGCGCCATGCAGGCCGTAAAGTACTTGCTAATGATGATGACTTTAAGGCCACCCACAAAACAACCTACACATCCATTCCCTGAAAAAAGACAGACACAAAGCATTTTTTTTTAAAATCTGTATTATTATGCCTTAATGGCAAAGATGTCAGATTATTGTTTTTTTTTTTTTTTTTTTTTTTTTTTTTTTTTTTTTAAGCTTTTGAAAAGCAACGTAAAAAACAGAAATACAGATGTAAAAAGTGCAAACATGCACTATTTACATTAACAAAGCAAAAAAAAAAAGTTGAACCTACATCTGGTGGTAGGTGGGACGATTGTCTGGGGTAGCCTCTACCCCGCCACCATCACCCTGGTCATGGAGGATGTCCAGGGCCCCATGGATAGCCTCCCCCACTGCTTCTAACCCTGTAGGTTGGGTCACCTGGGCCGGTCTCTCAAAATGGCCTTGGGTTGGAAGGTCCATGTGGGTTGGCCAGAAAGGTTGGTACGGCCTCTGGGTCGCCACATAGCTGTCCCGCCGTGGTGTGTGCCTGTCCAGCCTGTTTGCCCCAGATTGCTGCCACCCCTCCAAATATGAAAAGACCTGGCCAGGGTGGTTTGGAGGGCGACATGCATCGATGACAATATGTATTGCTGACCATGCCCGCAGTCGTCTCTCGAATGGGATGTCATCCAAGAACGGTAGGAGACTGCGGGCAAAGTCAGCATTACTTTGTGCCCGATTTTCTGGCCCTGCAACAACCTCCTCTGGCGGCCGGACATGCCCCAAAGCTGGGGTTGGTGCTGGTGGCGGCGGTGGTGGTGGTGTTGGTGCTGGTGGCGGCGGTGGTGGTGGTGGTGTTGTTGATGGTGGAGGCGGTGGTGGTGGTGTTTGTGCTGGTGGCGGCGGCGGTGGTGGTGTTGGAGCTGGTGGCGGCGGCGGTGGTGGTATTCCACCAGCTTGGCCTTGGTCCTCCACTTCCGGTGCTTCTGGGGCCTCCCTCGCCTGTTCAGGCAGCTGTTGTGGTGCACGGCGCCTGCGGTAGTGAACCTCTCTGTGGGTAAAGGCCAAAAAAGTTTGGTGAATGCATTGCATTTATAAACAAAAACATAGGTCAAACATTAAGTTGCACGCTTTTTTGACTGTGTATCAGTGTGTTCTGAATCAGATATTTTTTATTATTATTAAAGAATAACCAACTGTACATAACATAAAGGAATACGTCACTTTGTTTGCCAATTCCATAATAATACATAATTTTTCCCCACATTATTACCCCCCCCCCCCCATCCCATCTAATCTAGACGATCAATAACACCAATGTTTCACATGAAAAAAAACGTCCACCTGACTTCACTTTTAACTTGACATACTTAATGTACCAAACTTTTAGGTCACATCAGCTATATAAACCAGTGAAGGGGTTCAAACGTATACAATATATATATATATAATATAATAATTAATATAATACAATATATATAATAATGACTATTCAGCCACTATCTCCATCCACTTCTTTCTCAACCCTCGTTCATGGCTCCCACATCTGTGTATTCTGTGTTTTCATTGTTGACCTTAAGATTGAATTGCAGCCAATAAATTAGGACATTTTGGCTCATGCCTCAACCAATAATCTATGTGTGGGTAGTGTTGGTCCTCGATTTTTTGACATTACATTTGAAATTAAACCATTTGTCTCCCCAATTACACTGTGCCCTGCCTTAGGCAGGACAGCTATTTAGGCACTTGAAGACATATTAGTGGCCACAAGTATAGCATTTACTTTTTGTTGTAACTTTATGTGGACAAAGCTATAGCCTGACACTTAGAGGCAAACACATTCTTCAGGGTTGCTTACCATCAGATGGACAGTAAAAGACGCAGTGTGGGCGACCTTGGTTTCAAAGCACATAACCCACATCTATAGGGCAGGTGAGCAAGACAGTAAATGGAGTCCTGCAGCATAGGTGACACATGAGCATTCGGCGTTAGTGGCCTGCACTCCTTGTTGCTGCCATGTATGCTAATCAGGAATGTCTTGGTAAATAAACCCCACAAAACATATGGCTTGGATTTTGAAACGACTGTAATGGACATAGAGTATGGGGTTGTTTTTGATCAGCAGGTCACACATCGTCGGTGCCAAACAAGGTGGTATTCCCAGATGGACAGTTTTACAATTATTCCAACGGGGCCGAACACAAAGCCGGGAACAGCAAGGGCAAACTTCTTGTTTCCTAAAGGACCTTGTACATAAAAGTCTGTTGCACTGAAAATATGGCCCCCTTAAGTTTAATTTTATACAGCATTAATACACAATGTTTTCCGAAGGATTCTTAATGTAGCCATCAGTTAACAACAAAACAATTAAATTCACATGTGGATCCTAATATCTATACCATCACCTTGCAGCCACAAATATACCCATGGCCAAACTCACCCACACATATTTGTAGTGATACAGGGTATGTCCTCAAATGTGTATGACTGTGTAAACAATCTGGGATGGTGTACAAACAGTTTAGTGCAAAAGGGGTATATCCTTACAACGTTATTTAGCCTAAAAAACACCCACAATTAAACGTGTAGGGATGTATGTGGCCCTTATGCAAGTGGAGGGAGGCCATTAGGAACACATACAAATGATGCTTACGACAGGCAAACCAGACAAGGCCACACACCTTAGAGGCCATTGCAGGGAAGAACATGGCTTTGTTCCACAAACATGCCAACAATAAGAGCTAATTGTGAGGTCACGGAACATTGTGTCTGCCCACCCTGCTTATTTTGTCCCAACGTCACAATGTGAATATAAATGTGTATGTCCTGGATCACTGCCAAAGGTAATAGAAATCTGTTGGACCATGGCAGAAACAAACCCCAGTGTGGGTATGTAAACCAGCACACTCATTATAGAGCTTCATACGTACACTGTGTGCCCTCGTGGACAGGGTCCTCTCCTCTTGTACCTGTACGACCTGATTGTCTTCCTTTACTGTTTTTTGTAGTTAACCATTATCCTCATGTAAAGTGCCATGAGACCTAATGGCGCTATATAAATAAATTATAATAATAGTAGACAACAGTGCTGCAGACACATACCTTGGCATACGGGCCACTGGTCCAAGGAAGGACAGCCGGTCATAATGTTTGTATATCAGCTCTGGAGCTGCTCCCGGGTCCCCCTCTGCGATCTGCCGATATTGTTTGCGATGTTGATCGCGGCAGCTCCTCCACCGTTTTTGAAGATGGTCAACTGTGAAATGATTTCAAACCGGGTTTAGACATGTGTAATATTTGAAACACCAAAAGTTTGTGTACAAATCAACAATAACATTTTATTCATGTTGTGTGTGTAATGTGTATACAAGGCACAGTGACACGACAGTGTGGAACATCATCAACAGCATTACGGACATTGAGCTCACGTGGACACTATCACAAATGAGGCAGGTCACATGTCGACGCATCGAGAAGGTAATAGTGCGGGCACCAGACTCTGCTCATTAGTGGTATTAATATACACCCAACCCCCTGGCCGTAAGAGCCAGGAGCACCAGCCCTTAAACTAAGTGTACTGTTGTGACCCCATCCAAATATAGGCAACTATGCAACGGCGCATGATAACACATTGAGGGTCCTGTATACCCTGCTATGGGGGGCCTGTATACCCACGAGGGCCCTGTATACCCACTGCTGGGGGCCCTGTATACCCACTGCTGGGGGCCCTGTATACCCACTGCTGGGGGGGCTGTAGACCCACTGAGGGCCCTGTATACAGGGACTGACTGGCACCCTACAGTTTGGGTGCCAGCCCTCCCTCACCGGTCCGACACAGGTGAGGAGGGGGGTGGGGGGGGCGATGACAGGCGGCCGCCTCACAGTCATCGCAGCTCCCGCAGTCTCCTAGGGCTCGCTCCCAGCCGCAGCCTCGCGCTCCTCACAGCCGCTCACTCCTGGCCGCAGCCGCGCGCTGATGACGTCATCGCGCGGCCAGGAGCTTGCGGTTCCGGCTGCTGCATCGGGGTCATGCGCTGCTTCATGCTCCTGCAGCCGCATGAGCCGTGCGGGCGGCAGCCCTTTTCATGGTCCAGGCGGCCCAAAATAGGGGAAAATACACCGGCCTGGGCCAGTCCGCCCCTGCCTGTCTACCATAATATGGGGGCATGTATACCCATCTGGGGGCCTGTATACTCTGCAGGGGGAGCTGTATACTCTGCTGGGGGGCTGTCTACCAGTGATAGCCGCTGTATACCAGGATGGCGGTCAATATGTTTTCACAGTTTTTGGGGGCAAAAATAGGGGGGTCGGCTTATACACGGGTCGGCTTATACACGAGTATATATACAGTAAATCCAATATATAACGGGTGAACTCATTTAACTTACTCATATTGCTCTGCTCATCATGGCCACTCAGATGGAACGCAGGGAACATCACTTGGGCGATCTCTCTCCAGGCAGTAGTCCTCATGATGTTATCCCCATAGTCAGGGTCTGTTGGGAGCCATAGCAGTGGCCGAGCCTCCACCAGAGGAATCAATCGCAGCGTATTCACACTGACACGGCCGGCCATTATTGCTCTGGGGAATGGATTGCTCTGTGTGTGCGTCTGTCAGAGCGAGTCGTTTCCTGTTTGCTTTTACAGCATGGTGTGTACCGGAGAATCGCTTCCCCCTCCCATCATCGGCTCCAAATAAGAGAAAAACCTGCGAGTTTGGACTCGCACACTTTCAGAGACACATCAGCGATTTGTAAATAGCATTATTCGTTATTACTCGGCGAGTCCTAGCGAGTAGACTCGCTCATCCTATTCCCTATTCATTAACATTGGACTCGCTAGACTCGCAACGAGTAGCGAGTCCTGGGCTCGGACTCGTGCGGGTCTAGCGATTCCGAGTAATTTAGGACTCGCTCATCCCTACTTATCATTCCTAACAATGATAGTAAACAAGACATTACTAGTGATGGGCGAATTCAAACTGCAAGGACACTTAGTGTCCGTGCATGGACCTCGAACTTGGACTTCCCAGGGAAGTTCAAGTTACAGTTCAGGTTCGGCCACCTGGATACAAGTATAGGCAGCTGCAAGAGGAAAAATGTGGATTAAAGCAGTTAAATTATTCTTACCGGGTTTCGGTGCTGCTGTCAAATTGCTTATGGGTTTATGGGTCTACTTTTCAACTATTTACTTGTTCCCCCACCCACCCTCTGTGACAGCATCTATGATTGGTAGTAGGCAAACTGCACCCATTCAATCTGTGCTGTTGTCTGTGATTTACACTAGTGTAAAAATAAATAACTGGAAAAAATGGTGTGGTGTCCCTCATATTTTTTACCCAGCACAGATAAAGCAGACAGCTGCCATCTGCAGCCCCCAGCTGTGTGCCTTATCTTGGCTGTGTATCAAAATACAAGGGACCCCACACACTTTTTTTTTAAATGATTTCAATTCATTTTTAAAAAACAGTGGGGGCTCCCCAAATTTTTTTACTCAATGAAGATAAAGGAGACAACTTGGGGCTCATATTCTCAGCCTGGGAAGCCCATATTTATTGGGTCCTTACTATTCTAAAAATAGCTGCCACAGAATTGGTACGTCCATAAGATGCACCAATCATGGAACTTTACTTGCCTCGTTCCAATTACCCTGGTGCGGTAAACCTGGTGAGTTAGAACAATTTTTGATTTGCTTTTTGCAAATTGTCAAAAATTTATGACCACCATTTTACATATTGCAAAAGATTGCTTCTGACATAAAGGACCAAATGATCTTGAGATTCACAAGGTGAGCTTTCCATAATGCTTCGCAGCTATGGCAGAATATAGTATAGCACAGCCAATCAAGAGAGACTATCACAGCATGTGCAAAATTAGAACCTGGAAATGCAGGCTGGTGAAGCTGGATAGTAAGAAGACAAATTTGATTGAGCTAGCCAACTTAAATTTCATAAGATTCGCTCATTTCTACTTAATCAAATATTTTTTCAAATTCTTGGAAAACACCTTTAAATATGTCAAAATTTAGATTTTGATGAAAAGAACAAGTTGAATAAAATGAAGCAGAGTCTGTATTTCTAGTGCAAATATAGCTAGATACAATAAGGAAGTGCGTCAATCTCAGCTATTACACAGAATTATTAAATTACTATATAAGCGATCAGTCATCTTTGTTTTAGCTTTTGAGCACAAATTTACCTTTTCCTAAATTTACTTTCTACTTTAAGGCTTTACTGAATAATGATCTAATATCATAAAATTAGGGGGAATTTTATGTGGATTTCAGATTTAAACTTACGGTAAGTACTGCCAAGACTGTTTTACTATTGTTGTTCTTGCTGTAAAAAAGTTGCCATGATTAGGAACCTGAGGTCAGTTTATACACTTTGTTTTCCAGTCTGATTGAACATAGCTGTACGAAATCCTTATCCCAATATTCTGTAAAGTATTATTAGTCAGGACACTTGTAGTTGGCTAGTGTCATGTAGAGAAAAGCCAATTACTTCTTGTTATGAATGTGGACAGTTAGTGATGGGCGAATCCTAAATTACTCGGAATCGCTTGACTCTAGCGAGTCCGAGCCCAGGACTCGCTACTCGTTGCGAGTCTAGCGAGTCCAATGTTAATGAATGGGGAAGCGAGTAATAGCGAGTAGTGTGAGATTTACAACTCGCAGATGTGTCTCGGAAGCTTCAGCCTGTAGCAATCCTAGTTTTGTCATTTATTTGCATTGCTCGTTTACTTTGTAAGTAATCGCTGACTCGCACAGATAAGAGTCCTGTCTCCTCTGTGTTGGCTGCCAGCTCCAGGGTCCTAGAGCCCGCCTGCTGCCTGATGTAGCAGAGCTGAAATTGTTCTCAGTCTGCTCATTCCCTGTGTACAGACATGAATGTCTGTGCACAGAGATGATGTAGCAGAGCTGAGATTGTTCTCAGTCTGCTCATTCCCTGTGCATAGAGATCTATATCTATACACAGGGGATGTAGCAGAGAGGACATCGCGTTTTGGACTGCGTCGGACGGAAGAGGATTTTTTAATTAAAGATGGAGTCCCTAATGGCTTTTTTTTTTATTTCTAATAAAAAATTTTCTTTGTGTTGTGTTTTTTTTAAAACAATTTAATAGAAATTCATGGCGGTCATGTCTAATATTGGCGTGACCACCATAAATTTCGGGCTTAGGGCCAGCTGATAATACAAAGCTGGCCCTAACCTCTTTATTACCCAGCGTGCCACCGCTACCAGGGCCGCTGGAAGAGCGGGGTTCAGCGTCAGAGGATGGCACTTCAATGAACGCGCCATCTTCTGGGGCGGCTGCGGGCTGCAATTTGCAGGGGGGGTGCCCAGAAAGCTTGGGCATCCCTGCGCTGCGGATTCCAGCCCCCAGCTGCTTAGCTGTACCTGGCTAGACATAGAAATTGCGCGGAGCCCCACGCATTTTTTTTAAATTATTTCATGAAATTCTGAGATTCTGACTCTGAGACTCTGACTCTGAAATTCATTAAATAATTTTAAAAAAATGCGTGGGGCTCCGCGCAATTTCTATGTCTAGCCAGGTACAGCTAAGCAGCTGAGGGCTGGAATCCGCAGCGCAGGGATGCCCAAGCTTTCTGGGCACCCCCCGCTGCAAATTGCAGCCCGCAGCCGCCCCAGAAGATGGCGCGTTCATTGAAGCGCCATCCTCTGGCGCTGAACCCCGCTCTTCCAGCGGCCCTGGTGGTGGTAGCACGCTGGGTAATAAAGGGGTTAATACCAGCTTTGTTATACAAGCTGGTATTAAGCCCGAGATTCTTAATGTCAGGCCACGTTTGACCCAGCCACTAAGAATCTCCAATAAAGGGTTAAAAAAACACAGAGAAAATTTTTTATTTGAAATAAAAAAAAAAGCCATTAGGGACTCCATCTTTAATTAAAAAAATCCTCTTCCGTCCGACGTAGTCCAAAACGCGATGTCCTCTCTGCTACATGCACAGGGAATGAGCAGACTGAGAATAATCTCAGCACTGCTACATCATCTCTGTGAGCAGGCAGGTTCTAGGACCCTGGAGCTGCACAGAGAAGACAGCTGGACTCGGCTCGCAAAGAAACAGCAGTTACTTTGCGAGTTTCCCTGCTATCACTGGCACAGTAGCCAGTGATGACTCGCACGAGTCCAATGCAAACAATGGCAATCCTAGTTTTGTCAGCGTTTCTGACAAAACTAGGATTGATATTGATTTGCATTGGACTCGTGCGAGTCATCACTGGGAAACTCGCCGAGTACCGAGTCCTGCGAGTCCCTTACTACTCGCCGAGTAACGAGTCCTAGCGAGTAGATTCGCCCATCCCTATGGACAGTAACTCACATTTGCATTACATAAGCTCCTGGGAATCTAGCCATGACAATATTTCTCAACCAACTCTTACCAGCAATCATAAAATAGGAAGGCATGACACTGGAAAGAGGCTTTCACAATATTTTTCTATCAGTGCATTTTTTTTTTGGGGGGGGTAATAGAAGTAATGAAACACATAAAAATTTAAAATCTTATTGATTTTTACTAGAAAATATATTAAACAGATTTTCTGACTTTGCAAAACTTTTGTCCTTCAATTGTAGTTTGTTTAAGCACAAACAAACTGCTTTACTCACAATCTCTGGGTTCAACTCAGATTTTCTGCTATTGCTCCCAGTGTCTGTGTCGTGGGAGTCTTTGCCTATGCTGTCATGCTGCCAGGCCAATGGTGACTTGGTTTGTGCGTCCAAGGTGGTCGTTGAATGTGAATACTCCGGACCACGGGGGGTGACTCGGGTCTGCCCACACTAGGGAAAGACAGCGACCGGGATCTGTGGCAGCTTTGCAAGTGGGCAAGGTGGTAAAATGCAGGACTAGAAGACACCACACAACATCAGGTAAAGGAAAACGGGTAAAGATAAACATAAATGCAAGGCATCACAAGTAGGCAGATGTCAAGCGATGGCATGGCAGGAGGTCATTATGGGTTGATCCAATCTAGGATCATCTGGCACTGTCATATCAGGACGACCTCTGACTCAGGCATCAGATATAGAACTGGCACAGCAGGACAACATTAGACACAGACCTCAGGCAGACGTCATCATTGGTTGGACACACCAGGGAACAGATCGGAAATTAGAACACCAACAAAATACAGAGAGCACAGATCCAAGAACATAAACAGGATAGCTTAGGACACCAGCAGGTCAAATCCATGGAAACTCAGGCACAGCCATCACTGTAATACAAGACTGGAGACTCCCCAGGAACTTGGAGGAGGAGCCCTCCGGAACATGGGTGAGACCGACTCTGGAAAACAGGCTGGATGATCAGGAACTCAGACTGGACATCTGGATGTGGGCTGAGCATCTAGGACACAGGCATGACATCTGGACTCCAGACATCAGACACAGTTCCAGGTAGGGAACATCAAGACACAGGCAGGACATCTGGACACCAAACATAGCTCCAGACAGCAGTCATCAGAATTCAGACATCGGACATGGCTGTCACGGGTGGCACGGATGACAGGGTGGAGGCCACGCGCAGACGATCCCAGCGTGTGGCCCACCAGCCATAATGGTGGAGGATGGTCCGTCTCTTTCAGGGGCATTTACCTTCTGTGTAGATGGAGAGAGGGTGTGATGGGATCTCGCTGTTATGGGGGGACGGCTGTGGAGGTCTTGTGCTCGGTCTGGTTTTATCCACCAATATTGTAGGTCACTAGGACCCAGCGGATTCCTTCCACTTTTATAAGGAGGTTCATCACCCTTCCTCGGTGCAGGTGATAGTTCCTTGTGCACTCATTATCCTTGCTCCAGCAGACGCGGAGGTTGTGGAGGTTGCTGAGCTCTGCTGTCAGATAAGTGTTTCCTTTTCCCAAATGTCTGTCTTCCCTGGTGTTTGTCTTTAGTTGATAGTGGAGGGGTCTAGTGAACCCCTCCATCTGATCCTTAGATAAGATAGTGCTAGGATCAGAGAGGGACGAGGTTCGTGGTCGGCGACAGTTGAGGAGACTGTATAGGGACGTTAGGGCAGACAGGGTCAGCTCTAGGAAGTCTAGGGGTCACCGTCTCCTTCTTGTGCCCTTAGCGTTAGGGACTCCTTATTCCCCCCCCCCGTCGTTATCCTACGCTGGGTGTCTTCCCCACTCCCAGCGTGACAATGGCTTCAGGCATCAGGCAGCAATCATCGGACTCTGGACATCTGACACAGACTCAGGCACCAGGCAGAAGTATTCGAACTCCAGACATCGGACATGGCTCCAGGCTCTGGGTAGCAGTCATCAGGCTCCAGACATCAGGCATGGCTAAAATAGTGTGGTCCAAAACCAATGGTCCCTTCTACAATCCTCTGACATTACCCTCTGGCTTTTATCCCCATTGCTCACCAATAATCTTTCCAAGCTTTACTGGAGATATAGCCATTAATGCATAAAAAAACAACAAAAAAACTTGTCCCAATCCCTTTCTTCCTAGACCCTTTAAACAGAGGCTGGACAGACATCTGTCTGGGATGATTTAGTAGACCCTGCTTTGAGTAGGGGGATGGACCAGATGACCCAGAAGGTTTCTTGCAACTCTACCTTTCTATGTTTCTATGATTCTGGATGTACCAATATCTATCTTTGAGAGCCTAATAAAGGACCTGTCTCTCACCAGCTGGAAAGAACATAATATTGTATTGATAAATGACCTATGGAAAGTTGAAGCACTAATCTCAATCTCACAAATTGATTAGGTGTTCCAAATTCCCCATAGGGTACCTTTACAACTTTTCTAGGAATTTCACTGGCAACTTACTGGTTGCAATGAAATCATGGAGACATTGTTCCATTTGTACACAGCAACAAGATAGAACAATGTGTCCATGATTTCACTGCAACCAGTAAGTTGCTAGTGAAATTCCTAGAAAAGTTGCCACGTGTAAAGGTACCCATAAGGACTATCTACTTATATAATCCGCAGTTGGGAATTCGGGCACTGTAGCCGAATCCCAACATGCTTTGCGGGACTGCGAGTGATGACGCGCAGCGTCATCACGAGCCGCAGACCCGCACTACTGTAAAAAAAAAAAAAAAAAGTTCATGCTCACCTCTCCCCGAGCCCCCGCCGTCTCCTGCCGTCTTCCTCCAAGCTTCCGGTGGCTGCCGCAGGCTCCGAATGTCTGCAGAGCTCTTCTACTGCAGTCAAGGACCTGTGGTGATGTCACAGTCACGTGACACCAGGTTACTCCATGGTAACCTGGTGTCACGTGACTGTGACATCACCGCAGGTCCTGAACTGCACTAGAACAGCTCTGCAGCCACCGGAAGCTTGGAGGAACACGCCAGGAGACGGCGGGGGCTCGGGGAGAGGTGAGCATTAACTTTTTTTTTTTTTTAACCCCTGCCTTCCTGTTTGGAGACCTTTTACTGTACTGAGCATGCTCAGTACAGTAAATGTCTCCTCCAGCCTCACAGCCTCCCCATCCTCACTGCCTCCTCCAGCCTCAGTCTCCTCCAGCCTCACAGTCCTCCTCCAGCCTCACACCTCCCCATCCCTCACAGCCTCCTACAGCCTCCTCCAGCCTCACAGCCTCCCCATCCTCACAGCCTCCTCCAGCCTCACACACCCTCCTCCAGCCTCACAGCCTCCCCATCCTCACAGCCTCCTCCAGCCTCACAGCCTCCCCATCCTCACACCCTCCTCCAGCCTCACACCCTCCTCCAGCCTCACAGCCTCCTCCAGCCTCACAGCCTCCCCATCCTCACAGCCTCCTCCAGCCTCACACCCCTCCAGCCTCACAGCCTCCTCCAGCCTCACAGCCTCCTCCAGCCTCACATCCTCCTCCAGCCTCACAGCCTCCCCAGCCTCACAGCCTCCCCTCACAGCTCCCCCTCACAGCCTCCAGCCTCACCTCCAGCTCACAGCCTCCCATCTCACAGCCTCAGCTCACAGCTCTCAGCCTCACCCTCTCAGCCTCACAGCCTCCTCCTCACAGCCTCCCAGCCTCACAGCCTCTCCAGCCTCACAGCCTCCCATCCTCACAGCCTCCCCAGCCTCACAGCCTCCTCCAGCCTCAGCCTCCTCCAGCCTCACAGCCTCCTATCCTCACAGCCTCCCCCACCCTCACAGCCTCCTCCAGTCCACATCCTCCTCCAGCCTCACAGCCTCCTCCAGCCTCACAGCCTCCCCATCCTCACAGCCTCCTCCAGCCTCACAGCCTCTACCTCCAGCCTCACTCCATCACCCTCCCACTCACAGCTCTCACAGCCCAGCCACAGCCCCCGCCTCCAGTCCTACCACGCCTCCCAGCCTCACAGCTCCTCACAGCCTCAGCTCAGCCTCTCCAGCCTCACAGCCTCCCCATCCTCACAGCCTCCTCCAGCCTCACAGCCTCCTCCAGCCTCACAGCCTCCTCCAGCCTCACAGCATCCCCATCCTCACAGCCTCCTCCAGCCTCACATCCTCCTCCAGCCTCACAGCCTCCCCAGCCTCACAGCCTCCTCCAGCCTCACAGCCTCCCCATCCTCACAGCCTCCTCCAGCCTCATAGCCTCCTCCAGCCTCACAGCCTCCCCATCCTCACAGCCTCCTCCAGCCTCACAGCCTCCTCCAGCCTCACAGCCTCCCCATCCTCACAGCCTCCTCCAGTCTCACATCCTCCTCCAGCCTCACAGCCTCCCCATCCTCACAGCCTCCTTCAGCCTCACAGCCTCCTCCAGCCTCACATCCTCCTCCAGCCTCACAGCCTCTCCATCCTCACAGCCTCCTCCAGCCTCACAGCCTCCCCATCCTCACAGCCTCCTCCAGCCTCACATCCTCCTCCAGCCTCACAGCCTCCCCATCCTCACAGCCTCCTTCAGCCTCACAGCCTCCTCCAGCCTCACATCCTCCTCCAGCCTCACAGCCTCCCCAGCCTCACAGCCTCCTCCAGCCTCACAGCCTCCCCATCCTCACAGCCTCCTCCAGCCTCACAGCCTCCTCCAGCCTCACAGCCTCCCCATCCTCACAGCCTCCTCCAGCCTCACAGCCTCCTCCAGCCTCACAGCCTCCCCATCCTCACAGCCTCCTCCAGACTCACATCCTCCTCCAGCCTCACAGCCTCCTCCAGCCTCACAGCCTCCCCATCCTCACAGCCTCCTTCAGCCTCACAGCCTCCTCCAGCCTCACATCCTCCTCCAGCCTCACAGCCTCCCCATCCTCACAGCCTCCTCCAGCCTCACAGCCTCCTCCAGCCTCACAGCCTCCCCATCCTCACAGCCTCCTTCAGCCTCACAGCCTCCTCCAGCCTCACATCCTCCTCCAGCCTCACAGCCTCCCCATCCTCACAGCCTCCTCCAGCCTCACAGCCTCCTCCAGGCTCACTGCTCCTCCAGCCTCACTGCCTCCTCCAGCCTCACTGCTTCCTCCAGCCTCACAGCCTCCCCATCCTCACATCCTCCTCCAGCCTCACAGCCTCCTCCAGCCTCACATCCTCCTCCAGCCTCACAGCCTCCTCCAGCCTCACAGCCTCCCCATCCTCACAGCCTCCTCCAGCCTCACAGCCTCCTCCAGCCTCACATCCTCCTCCAGCCTCACAGCCTCCCCATCCTCACAGCCTCCTCCAGCCTCACAGCCTCCTCCAGCCTCACAGCCTCCTCCATCCTCACATCCTCCTCCAGCCTCACAGCCTCCCCATCCTCACAGCCTCCTCCAGCCTCACAGCCTCCTCCAGCCTCACAGCCTCCCCATCCTCACTGCCTTCTCCAGCCTCACAGCCTCCCCATCCTCACAACCTCCTCCAGCCTCACAGCCTCCTCCAGCCTCACAGCCTCCCCATCCTCACTGCCTCCTCCAGCCTCACAGTCTCCTCCAGCCTCACATCCTCCTCCAGACTCATAGCCTCCCCATCCTCACAGCCTCCTCCAGCCTCACAGCCTCCCCCAGCCTCACAGCCTCCCCATCCTCACAGCCTCCTCCAGCCTCACAGCCTCCTCCAGCCTCACAGCCTCCCTATCCTCACAGCCTCCTACAGCCTCACAGCCTCCTCCAGCCTCACAGCATCCCCATCCTCACAGCCTCCTCCAGCCTCACATCCTCCTCCAGCCTCACAGCCTCCCCATCCTCACAGCCTCCTCCAGCCTCACAGCCTCCTCCAGCCTCTCACCCTCCTCCATCCTCAGCCGCACTACCTGACACCACTGCCATCCTGCCAACAGTCGGCCCCACTCCATCCCCACCGCCCTCGCGCCCTCCGCGAGGTCCATGCTGCCCGGATGCCGCCGGAGCCTTCTGCCCCTCGCCACTCTCTCACCGCTGGCCTCAATGTCGCCATGCTGGTGGAGTAGCGGTCTACGGGCTGTGGCCGGGTGCTGGGAGCCAGGGACGTCGTCCTGTGGCCGGCAACAGCCAATGGGAGTGAGCGGACCGTGTCAGCCTGCAAAGCCTGACACGCCCCGCTCACTCCCATTGCCTGCCCCTGCAAGCAGATTGGGCGCTGTGTTGTACACACAGGACGCCCATCCCATTGCCCAGGACTTGGCGTCCTAGACCAATCGGATGACCGTCCTGTCTTTACCACACACCGCCCAATCCGCTCCTTCCGCTCAGGTCACATGTGTGACCTGAGGGCAAGAACTGATCCCTCTCTGCATCACCCAACCCGCCGCAGAGGACAATGCCGTGTGACTGGGGCTGCGATCAGCCCCAGCACGCAGCCACGTCCTGCCGCCGAGCGGTGATGTCACCCCTCCAGCCGCATCTCTCCTCACCCTCCAGCCAGACCTCTCCTCACCCCTCCATCTGGACCTCTCCTCACCACTCCAGCCTCTGCTCTCCTCACCCCTCCAGCCTCTGCTCCCCTCACTCCTCCAGCCTCCGCCACATCATACTCTGCTATCCACAGAGCCCCCTCTATACTCTGACACCCACAGAGCCGCCTGTATACTCTCCTACCCACACAGCCGCCTGTATACTCTGCTACCCACAGAGTTGCCTCTATACTCTGCTACCCACAGAGCCGCCTCTATACTCTGCTACCCACAGAGCCGCCTGTATACTCTGCTACCCACAGAGCCGCCTGTATACTCTCCTACCCACAGACCCGCCTGTATTCTCTGCTACCAGCTGGTATGGACTGGAAATGAAGAAACGGGTGAGGCACTGTCCTTTTGATTTATGTTGGATGTTGTCCGAGTGGAACTCCTTGGAGAGACGTGCACCTCAAGATTTGGGTAAAGTAAAAAGAAGCCAATTGTACTTTACTGGTGCTGTGTCAATTTAATTTGACCAAATAGTCTGTTATTTTACCCATGTGGGCATGATAACATGCGATGCATAGTGTAGTTTGCTCACCAGTGAGCGTGTCAGAATGTGCTGCGTTTCCGGTTATGTGCACTATAAAGCTGGGATACATACCCCCAGCTGTATAGTGCACATGACCGCAAACGTGGCACATTCTGACCATGTGCAGTGAGCCTCTCTGATGCTGGAGGTACATACACCCTGACACAGAGACGCTCACTGGTGAGTGGATTACACAGCAGCGCGATGCTATGCATAACATATTCTCACACTCACAGGGGTGGAATAACATGCTATGATGATAGACTAGTCTGGGGAACTAATACCACTCTAGCACATAATAATAATAATAATAATAATAATAATAATAATAATAATAATAATAATAATAATCTGTGTAGACCTTTTGGGTTTGGTGGAGCTTGAAGGAGAGTTATGTCCAGAATAGTGAATGGGATATATAACGTATAAAGGATTTCTATTAGGGAGCATGATAGGACGCCTTCAAAGGATGTGTAAATTGTGGATAGTACTAATTTCTTGGGTTAGAGCATCCCAGAGAAATGGTGCAGCTCGGGAGAAGTCTTGGAGCTGGGAGTGGGAGATTTGGATTAAGGCAGATGTTAGTCGAAAGTCATTTGTGGAATGTAGAGAACGGGTAGGGTGATAGACAGAGATGAGGGAGGAGAGGTAGGGAGGTGCTACACTGTGAAGAGCTTTGTGGTTGAGAACAAGCAATTTGAATTGGATCATGTAATGTATAGGCAGCCAGTGCAGTGACTGGCACAGAGTGGAGGCATACGAGTAACGGTTAGCTAGATAGGTCATCATGGCTACTGCATTATGGATGGACTGGAGAGGGGAAAGTCTAGTGAGGGGGAGGCCAATTAATAGAGAATTGCAGTAGTCAAGGCTGTAATGGATCAGAGCCACAGTGAGGGTTTTTGTTGTTTCCATATTGAGAAAGGGGCGGACTCTAGAGATGTTCTTCATGTGCAAGTGTCAAGAGCAGGCAAGAGATTGTATATAAGAGGTGAAGGAGACATCGGTGTCAGAGTAGGAGATAGTGGTCAACAGTGTCAAAAGCTGCAGAGAGGTCAACAAGAATAAGCAGAGAGTGGTCACCATTATGTTTTGCTGAATTGAAGAGACAAAGGAAACGTGTATATATAAGACCGAGATCTTGAACAAATTAATCCAGAAGGATTTATAAGATGAAGGTTCAATTAGGGCTGGAAGGCTGGGACACAGGCACCCGACGCGTGTCGCTGTCACCCCGGACAGCTTCCTCAGGGAATTTGTGCTGGCGTCCATGATCTGCCCAGGTCTTTTTATAATGACCGGGCGCGTGTCCTGTATCTGGCACATAAGGCCGAAAATGGCGAAGTTGCCAGTCATCCGTAAGTGACGTTCCAGAGTCAGGGAATGAATCAGGGGAGAGCGTGTGAGCATCACGTAGCAACGATCACGCATGTGCAGACCAGCCGGTCAGACGCACTGGGAATAAGGAAGCAATAAAGCTTCCTAGATCATGTAAAGAGCATCATAAGGTATACAGTGTGTATCAGGAGAGGGTGGAGGGTAACCACAAGAGTGGAGAGATAGACAATAGATCAAATGGAGGCAGGTTTTACAAAATAAATTAGAAAGGGAAACTATAACAGCGGAGGTATATATGACTGAAATAAATACCAAACAGGAATTAATATTGAATTAAGATACTACTTAAAAAAGGAGGAATAAGGAGATATGAAATATTGAAATAAATCCGCATAAATGGGATGATCAAGCCAGATCACATCACAGAGGTCACCTATAAAAAAAAAAACTATAAAAGAAGAAAGAAGGAGGTATTAGTAAGGCTGGTTTCACACTGCGGTCAGATCAGGTCAGATCAGGTCAGGTTTTGTGTTCCAAAACCAGGAGAGGAACTTGCAGAGAAAAAGTATAATTGAAAGATTGACACCTGTTCTAGGTTTTGGGGTCACTCCTGGTTTTGACACACAAAACCTGACCTGATCTGACCTGATCTGACCGCAGTGTGAAACCATCCTAAGAAAATGGTTAGAGAGCAACAGTGAGTCAAGAAAAGGAAATGCTGGGAACCCACAAGGCATGGAGGTTATTAATACCTGTAGAGAAAACCTACAGGTAAATTATTAAAAATTAAATAAGCCAAATGTTCGAAAAAACAGTTTAGAATATGAGATACAATACGAAGTTTTAAGGCCACGTTACACACACAGATATCTGTTCAGATATTGGTCTCAGAGCTCTGGTTGCAGTGAAATCATGGACACATTGTTCCATTTTGTGGCTGTGTACAAATGTAACAATGTGTCCATGATTTCACTGCAACCAGAGATCTGTGACCAATATCTGAACAGATCTCTGTGTGTGTAACGTGGCCTTTAGACTCAAAACAGACAAGAAGGCTAATCCAACTTGGCCTATGAGGTTTATCTAAAGAAGTAAATTCAGTGATTGGATGGAAATGTCAGCCAAATATAAGACTGACAAAATTACAAATCCCGTAAAGAGATCCAATATAGCAGATACTTAAAAATCTCTAGATGATTCCGACAGAATATTCGTATAGCCAGAAAGCTCTGGTAGACAGTTCTGTTAATGAGTAATATAGCATTACAGTTCCTCCAATCAATATCCTTCTATCAAATAAGCAAAGAATTCGTAATAGAAAGAATCATTTATCCAGTTCCGAGGGAAGGGACCTTCATGACAGTGTCGATTTCCATAAAAGAATCAAAATGTTTTTTTTAATAATGGGGTAATGACAGAGACAAAGTGTTTGAAGGAGGGTAGGAAGATGCCAGAAGAGAGGGAGAGATTCAAAATTATGGTTAGGTGAGTAGTGACGACCGGAGAGAGAGACTGGAGTAGGTGTGAGGGAATGGTGTCAGTGGTGCATGTAGTGGAACAAGAGGAAGAGAGGAGCCTGGAGACTTCTCCTGTGACTGGGTCAAATATGGAGAGTGAGCCAGAGGAAATGTGGGGAGAATGGGAGTAGCAACGCTTGAAGGCCGGGAGCTGATTTCCTGGTGGATGTTGTCTATTTTCTCCATAAAGTAAGAAGCCAGATCATCAGCACCAAGGTCAGTGATGGGGGCCTGCACAAAAGGACTAAGGAATGAGTGAAAGGTGTCAAAGAGTTTTTTTGGATTGTTGAATAGTGAGGAGATCAGGGTGGAGAAGTAGGTCTGTTTGGCAAGGTGAAGGGCAGAGTTTTAGGTTTTTAAGATGAATTTATAATGAATAAAGTTTTGTGGTGAGCGAGTTTTTCTCTATAGGCGTTCAGCACTCCTAGAGCATCGCTGGAGGAATCGAGTTTGTGATGCGAGCCAGGGCTGTTTTATTCTATATTTGAAGGTTCTGAGGGTGAGGGGTTCTACTTGGTCCAAGGTACTTCTGAGAGCTTCATTGAAGTGAGTCACAGCCTGATTTGGACAGGAGACTGAGGAGATTGAGGAAATTGATGAGTGTAGAGAGTCTGTGAGTGTATGAAGGCAGGGGTGAACCTAGCCTATTTAATGCCTGAGGCGAATGGCGCCCTCCCCTCGCTGGTAAATATTCTCAATTGGCAAAAATAAATGTGGTTCATACAAATCTATATCTATCCTGTAGAAATGATATGCAAACACAAGGATGGCAGCACCATCACCTGCACATACAAGAACCACACAGAAGAATCTGGAACAAGGATCATAGTCAGACATGTCACCATACAGCATCGTTCACACACCACATATAACGACCTGCAGTCTGACCATCACTAAGTCTGAACACCACTGCACTAAGTTGGTAAAATGGTGCGTCTTCCTCAACAGACCACGCCTCCTTCTCCCAAAACAATTAGACAATCACAAGTGCCACACACAGGGCTATCCAGAGATAATAGCAGGGACTTTCCAATTAGATTGAGTAAGGGATGTGGGAGCATGAAGGGGGACGAGTGCCACTGACCAACCGCCACTTGGGAGAAACATGTCTGGATGCCTGTATGTACCGAGGGGTGGCACAGTACCTGGTGTGTAAGTTATGGACAATCAGTCCAGCAGCAGAGGGACAATGCATCCTGCATCATGGTGTCCCATAGCAGAAGTTCTAATTGAGCCCCCCTGTCAAAAATAAGAATATTTGGCTGGTTCACACAAATACATACATATCTCACAACTTTTCAGCCCTTACAAAGTAAATTTCTGTCTATTGAAGCCCCTAGATTTGTCTTTCATTGCCCCCATAAGGTATGATGCTAACAAAAGTGTCCCACATACACTGTATGATTCCCCTCAGTGAATTCCTCCACATCACCCTCTACACGCAAATTATGATGACCCTACTGTACCCTCTTCAACTACCTTAGCACAGTATGATCCCCCATAGTTTTACAAATAGTATAATGCACCCCCATAGGCCTCCATATATTATAATGCACCACGATAGTCTTCCACATAGTATAATGCTCCCACTTAGTCCTCCATATAGTATAATGCACCCCCATAGTCCTCCATATAGTCTAATGAATCCCCAATAGCCCTCCATATGGTATAATAGACCGCAAACTCCTCCATATAGTATAATGCACCTCCAAAGTCTATCATATAGCTTATTCACCCCAAATTCCTCCATATAGTATAATACACCCCCACAGTCCTCCATATAGTAAAATGCACCCCTATAGTTCTTCATATAGTATAATGCACCCCGATAGTCATCCATATAGTATAACACACTCCTATAGTCCTTCAAATAGTATATTGCACCCCCATTGTCCTGCATATAGTATAATGCACCCCCATAGTCCTCCATGTAGTATAATGAACACCCATAGTCCTTCATATATTATAAGGCACCCCCACAGTCCTCCATATAATATAATGCAGTCCCCATAGAGCTCCATATAGTATAATGCACCCCATAGTCCTACTTATAGTATAATGCACCCCCATAGTCCCCCATATGGTATAATGCACCCCATAGTCCTCCATATGGTATAATGAACCCCAAACTGCTCCATATAGTATATTCGACAAAAAACTCCATGTAGTATAATGTACCCCCAAAGTCCATCATATAGTATAATGCACCTCAAACTCCTCCATATAGTATAATGTACCCCCCAAAGTCCATCATACAGTATAATGCACCTCGAATTCCTACATATAGCATAATGCACCTGCAAAGCCCTACTATATTATTAAGGAAATCACATAGTGCTCAATAGTATCCCATCACTGTACTCACTGTTTAAAAAAATAAATAAAGAAATACCCACCTCTCTACTTGGTCTTTACTGGCTGCTCTTGGTTTCCTCTCCTCAGTGTTCTCCCGCCCTCTCTCAGTCTCAGCATGGAGGGGCGCTCAGTGATGACATCATCGCTCCCAGTTCCCGCTGTGCTGACTGAGCTGCAGAGACTCTCATAGAGCGGTGACCGGGACCCCGGAAAATGTGGTACCAGCAGCGGGAGCAGTATCTGTGGTGGGCCGCGCTACCACCGAGCACCCGCGCCGATGCCGCCCCTAAGTCTCCCAGCAGGGGTCGTCGTCTGGGCAGCCAGTTCAAGTCGTTCCTGTATGAGGGTTAATGGCCTGTAGATTTGTAAATGTGTGATAGGTAGGAGTCTGCTGGGGTGGGCGAGGGTTTGTGAGTGTGAAAGAGAGAATCTTGTGATCAGAGAGAGGAAGAGGTGAATTATCTAAGGAGGAGGTTGAACAGGGCCGGATAAAGATGAGGTCAAGGGTGTTACCATCTTTGTGTGTCTCAGAGGTTGAGAGCTGTGAGAGGCCAAGTGAGATGGATAGTTATAGGAGTTGGGATGGGGCTGTTTATAAGGATGTTAAAGTCTCCCAGAATAAAGGTTGGTAATCCTGAGGACATGAAGTGCGACAGCCATGCAGAGAAATGATCGAGGAACTGGGTGGGAACTGGGTGGGTGAACCTGGGGAGCGGTATACCACCACTACACCGAGGGGGAAGAGATGGAAGATCCTAATGGTGTTGACCTCCAAAGAAGGAAATTGAAGTGATGGAGCTGGGGGATGACCTGGAAAGTTCATTGTGGGGACAGGAGTAGGCCGACTCCACCACCAATAGCGCCTGCTATTTGAGTGCTCCCACAAAGACCGCTTCTCATCCTTGTAACATATATCTATCCCAATCATTGGGGCGAGCGGCAGGAGCAGCCTAATAGAGGCACGGAGCAAAAAACAAAAAGGACCTGGCGTTACTAGGTAACCAGTGGATGCGGTGACGTTGTTCCGGAATTTGGGTGACCACGTGACCAGAAAGGTCCTGTCGGAGCAGCCGGGAACGAGTGAGGAAGGAGGAAGGAACGAACGTTTATTGCATCAAAGGGGATACCAAATGGAGGCTTACAAACTGGGTTGTGCAGGCAGCACAACCCTGTCAGGTGAGTGGCCACTGCCTCACGCCACTAATAAGAGTCTGGAGGATCCTACCCATTGTGCCCCATTCTTTTCTCTTGTTTTACATGACTCCACCACCAAGTCTGTTCCAGGTCTCGGGGAATGGGAGAAATGTAAGCCGCCATGCAAAATAGCAGCAAGGGAAGCAGTGTCTGAATCCTGGATCCAGGTTTCAGTGAGGACCAGCAGATTAAGAGAGTTAGTGAGAAAGTAATTGTAAATGAAGGGAAGCTTGTTGCATACAGACTGTGGATTCCAGAGAGCACAGTTAAAAGAGGGAGATGAAAGTGTGCAGGTAATGTTAATAAGGTTAGTAGGGTTTCCATGTGAGGTGGGGGAGAGGTTGAAGTTGGCAGAGGGTGGACCAGGGTTGGGAGTGATATCACCTGACAGGAGCAGCAGCAAAAAGAGAAAGAACAAATAGTTTTTGTGACATGGATTATGATGGAAAACTTTGGAATATAATGGACTGAGATTCTTCAGTAAACTAAAGATAGCATGAGAGCTGTACATACAGTGGGGAAGGAGAGAGGGGCTGATGTGAATGAGCGGTGATGCAAGGGGGATGGGGTGGTGAAAGTGGGTGGCAAAAGCACATAGGAAAATAAACAATTAAATAAAAAACATGGTAAAGATTTATATATACACATTGTGTTCAGTGGCTTTCTATCCTGTTACCTTCCAGTCAAATCCACTGATGAGGGGCAACACCCCAAAACAGCTGTCTGTGGATGGATACCTGGCCTTGGTATTCCCTTGTCATATCTCTAATCTTGTAAAAGAGCTGGATATTGACTGAAAGGGCCACTTAATATGGTGGTTATGGTGTTCTCCACAAGGAGCCACACCTTGGCTGGGTCCTTCCCTGGAGGGATAACTGGCTAGTCCTGTGTTTGAGACTCCTAACTTAGGCTCCACAGACTCTATTTGCATATTCATAATTCCCAGGGGGCAATGTGCCTAGGAATTCACTGTGTTGAGCGCTTTAACCAGCTTCCCGCAGTGTTTTCTTGGACTGGTCTCCCTGAGATCAGTGAATGCTTTGTGATGTTGGTCTACTAGGCATTGCTCCCACCTAGCCAGAATCCTACTTCACACTGGTGAGGGGCAACACCCCGAAACAGCTGTCTGTGGATGGATACCTGGCCTTGGTATTCCCTTGTCATATCTCTAATCTTGCAAAAGAGCTGGATATTGACTGAAAGGGCCACTTAATATGGTGGTTATGGTGTTCTCCGCAAGAAGCCACCCCTTGGCTGGGTCCTTCCCTGGAGGGATAACTGGCTAGTCCTGTGTTTGAGACTCCTAACTGAGGCTCTACAGACTCTATAAACAGGGGTATGTGGGAGGGAGGTCAGAGGAATGGATGGATAGTTACATTCATAATACAATGGGATATTTTGCAGTATGAAAAATAGATTACATAGATTTAGTTGAGAGCAGGATTCATACTGTGGTGCCCCACTGGTCGGGATGCCACGGAGGAGTACTGCATCCATAAAAGTGTGTGTAGTGTTCCTGTAGCTGAGGAATCGGGATGTTGCATAAGGGACCCTCAAAACAGCCATTCACACACGCACACACACCCTAGAGCAGGGGACCGTGTGTGGACTCACTGAAGGGAGGACCCAGTCCCTGGGAGGAGCTCAGGCAGGGTAGAAAAGTGTGTAGGTGGGAGAAATGTGAGAACAAGTGAGGAAAGCGCTCCAGTGGGGAGTGAGGAGTAGGCGACGGCGGCGGAGCCGTCGGGACAGAAGGGGACCCAGAGACACCAGGTGTTGAAGTGCGCCTGAATCCAGACACGATACAACTACCGGTCGGAGGGGTTCAGTCCCGGAACGGAGTACTGGCTCAGAGAGCGGTGCAGATGTTTACATCCGAGCCGCCGAACTGGATGCACAAGCTTCTTTAGGGAGTTGTGGCCAACACCCGGCGCACCCAGAAAAAGGTCCCATATAGGATTCCGAGGGCTCAGAGAGGAGTCGCTCAGTTAGAGAGGATCCGAGAGAGTCCCCATGTCGGAACTGAAATCACTCCAGGCAGCAATTATGGACTACATATGGCTCCGGAAGAGACACAGGGTGGCTAGAGAAGTTCTTTTGACACATAGACTCAGGGGTGGGCTCTCGGTGCCTGATATACTAAAATATTATTGGGCTACGCATCTACGGAGATTCCTATGCTGGACTTCCCTTTGGGCTTACAATAGATGGACAGAAATTGAGAAACTTTGGATAGCATTCATTTTTATGGCCGCCCGCTCAGGCACACCCTCAGTTTCCCCTATTGGGCCCAATGCAGTTCACCCGTGAGATATGGAACTCCTGCACGAGGAGATTTGCCCTGATGTCGCCTTGTTCCCCCTTGGTGTCATTTATTTATCAACCGTTGATCCCGACTAGTCTTGAGTCAGATAAGGTACACCCCTGGTTAAAAGCAGACCTCTTCAGATATGCGGATATAATAGACCGGAGGACCATGGAGATACATACTTTTGAATATTTAAAGAAGCACTTTACGCTGCCGAACAGGGTTTTCTACCAATATCTTCAAATTAGGGACTTGGCCGGATCTTTGTTCGGTAGGGCAGGGGTATCGGTTCCTACGGAGTTTGAAAGGTTATGTAGGTCATTCACAGGTACCAAGGGTCTGATTTCTGCAAGTTACTCTTTATTATCCAATCCCGGCGAAGACCAGGGCAGGGCACTCGGGTACATGTCGAAGTGGGAGACGAGTTTAGGGAGGAAAATCTCTGAGTAAGATTGGTCGTATATTTGGAGCAATGCTGTCAAATCCTCCATTTGTACACTATATAACGAAAATATATATAAAATTTTGACTCTGTGGTATTACACTCCCAGAGGTCCTCCACAGAATGGACTCTTCTATTCCCTCGACATGTTGGAGGTGCGGGACTGAAGTGGGTTCTGTATATCATATTTTTTGGACTTGTCCGAGGATTTGCCCTTTCTGGAATCAGGTTAAGACATTAATAGACAACGTATTACAGGCGGATATTCCATTGGACCCCTTGGTCTTTCTATTAGGTGCAAGGGCTGGAGGGCTGAACAAATTCTCGTCCAAACCTTTTCTCCACATGACCACTGCGGCTAAACGATTGATAGCCAAAAATTGGAAGCAGACTTCTACCCCATCTCTCTTGAGTCTTGGGAATAGGATTTTGGATGTCAAACGCATGGAACACCTAACAGCGATGATGCACGACTCAGTGGATAAATATATGAAGACGTGTTCTCCATAGGAGTTTTATGATGCTGCTAATGAGATTATGTCTCCCTAAAGCGGGTCTCTGAGGAGAGCGATACATCCCTTTTTCCCCTAATCCCTTTTATCCCTACATGTCTGTCTTGTATGTGTCTGTCCAGTTTACTTGTCTTTAAAGTGTGGAAGTTATATAGGCCATACTTTGTTGGTTGATCTAGACATGATTAATAAGGGTATTATTGAAACATGAACACCTGATGTCCATGGACTCATATCAAGGAATCTTTCTTTCTCGAAATCCGCCCGCTTTGCGGGGTGCAGGAATTTCACTCGCGCGCAAATTACCTTTTCCTTCCTAAGACTGATATGCCCATTTGGAATCCTAACTGCTTTAGCTACAATACCCTAACTGAATGGTCTTTTTGAAATATTCTTATTGTGTTTCTGTTAAATGCTAGATGTAATGTCTTTATTACATATTTGTTTCTATCTTCGAAAATAAATAAAAAACTATAGTTAAAAAAAAGAGAGGATCCAAGGGAGCTAGCTTAAGGCTCTGCACTAGGGATGGGCGAATCTACTCGCTAGGACTCGTTACTCGGCGAGTAGTAAGGGACTCGCAGGACTCGGTACTCTGCGAGTTTCCCAGTGATTACTCGCACGAGTCCAATGCAAATCAATGGCAATCCTAGTTTTGTCAGAAACGCTGACAAAACTAGGATTGCCATTGTTTGCATTAGACTCGGCTACTGTGCCAGTGATAGCAGGGAAACTCGCAAAGTAACTGCTGTTTCTTTGCGAGCCGAGTCCAGCTGTCTTCTCTGTGCAGCTCCAGGGTCCTAGAGCCCGCCTGCTGCCTGATGTAGCAGTGCTGAGATTGTTCTCAGTCTGCTCATTCCCTGTGCATAGACATCTATATTTATGCACAGGGGATGTAGCAGAGAGGACATCGCGTTTTGGACTGCGTCGGACGGAAGAGGATTTTTTTAATTAAAGATGGAGTCCCTAATGGCTTTTTTTTTTATTTCAAATAAAAAATTTTCTCTGTGTTGTGTTTTTTTAACCCTTTATTGGAGATTCTTAGTGGCCGGGTCAAACGTCTCCTGACATTAAGAATCTCGGGCTTAATACCAGCTTGTATAACAAAGCTGGTATTAACCCCTTTATTACCCAGCGTGCCACCGCCACCAGGGCCGCTGGAAGAGCGGGGTTCAGCGCCAGAGGATGGCGCTTCAATGAACGCGCCATCTTCTGGGGCGGCTGCGGGCTGCAATTTGCAGCGGGGGGTGCCCAGAAAGCTTGGGCATCCCTGCGCTGCGGATTCCAGCCCCCAGCTGCTTAGCTGTACCTGGCTAGACATAGAAATTGCGCGGAGCCCCACGCATTTTTTTTTTTATTATTTAATGAATTTCAGAGTCAGAGGCTCAGAGTCAGAGTCTCGGAGTCGGAGTCTCCTCAGAGTCGGAGTCTCAGAGTCGGAGTCTCAGAGTCGGAGTCGCCTCAGAGTCGGAGTCGCCTCAGAGTCGGAGTCGCCTCGGAGTCGAGAGTCGTCTCGGAGTCGGAGTCGTCTCGGAGTCGGAGTCGGAGTCGTCTCGGAGTCGGAGTCGTCTCGGAGTCGGAGTCGGAGTCGTCTCGGAGTCGGAGTCGGAGTCGTCTCGGAGTCGGAGTCGGAGTCGGAGTCGGAGTCGTCTCGGAGTCGGAGTCGTCTCGGAGTCGAGTCGGAGTCGGAGTCGTCTCGGAGTCGAGTCGGAGTCGGAGTCGTCGTCGTCTCGGAGTCGGAGTTGTCTCGGAGTCGGAGTCGTCTCGGAGTCGAGTCGGAGTCGGAGTCGTCTCGGAGTCGGAGTCGTCTCGGAGTCGAGTCGGAGTCGTCTCAGAGTCGGAGTCGTCTTGGAGTCGGAGTCGGAGTCGTCTCGGAGTCGGAGTCGTCTCGGAGTCGTCTGAGTCGGAGTCGTCTCGGAGTCGGAGTCTTCTCGGAGTCGGAGTCGTCTCGGAGTCGGAGTCGTCTCGGAGTCGGAGTCGTCTCGGAGTCGAGTCGGAGTCGGAGTCGTCTCGGAGTCGAGTCGGAGTCGGAGTCGTCGTCGTCTCGGAGTCGTCTCGGAGTCGGAGTCGTCTCGGAGTCGTCTCGGAGTCGGAGTCGTCTCAGAGTTGGAGTCGTCTCGGAGTCGGAGTCGGAGTCGGAGTCGGAGTCGGAGTCGTCTCGGAGTCGGAGTCGTCTCGGAGTCGGAGTCGTCTTAGAGTCGGAGTCGGAGTCGTCTCGGAGTCGGAGTCGTCTCGGAGTCGGAGTCGTCTCGGAGTCGGAGTCGTCTCGGAGTCGAGTCGGAGTCGGAGTCGTCTCGGAGTCGAGTCGGAGTCGGAGTTGTCGTCGTCTCGGAGTCGGAGTCATCTCGGAGTCGGAGTTGTCTCGGAGTCGAGTCGGAGTCGGAGTCGTCTCGGAGTCGGAGTCGTCTCGGAGTCGGAGTCGTCTCGGAGTCGAGTCGGAGTCGGAGTCGTCTCGGAGTCGGAGTCATCTTGGAGTCGGAGTCGGAGTCGCCTCGGAGTCGGAGTCGTCTCGGAGTCGGAGTCGTCTCGGAGTCGTCTGAGTCGGAGTCGTCTCGGAGTCGGAGTCGTCTCGGAGTTGGAGTCGTCTCGGAGTTGGAGTCGTCTCGGAGTCGGAGTCGTCTCGGAGTCGGAGTCGTCTCGGAGTCGGAGTCGTCTCGGAGTCGAGTCGGAGTCGTCTCGGAGTTGAGTCGGAGTCGTCGTCGTCTCGGAGTCGTCTCGGAGTCGGAGTCGTCTCGGAGTCGGAGTCGTCTCGGAGTCGGAGTCGTCTCAGAGTTGGAGTCGTCTCGAAGTCGGAGTCGGAGTCGTCTCGGAGTCGGAGTCGTCTCGGAGTCGGAGTCGGAGTCGGAGTCGGAGTCGTCTTGCAGTCGGAGTCGGAGTCGTCTCGGAGTCGGAGTCATCTCGGAGTCGGAGTCGGAGTCGTCTCGGAGTCGGAGTCGTCTCGGAGTCGGAGTCATCTTGGAGTCGGAGTCGGAGTCGTCTCGGAGTCGGAGTCGTCTCGGAGTCGGAGTCGGAGTCGTCTCGGAGTCGGAGTCGGAGTCGTCTCGGAGTCGTCTCGGAGTCGGAGTCGTCTCGGAGTCGGAGTCGTCTCAGAGTTGGAGTCATCTCGGAGTCGGAGTCGGAGTCGTCTCGGAGTCGGAGTCGTCTCGGAGTTGGAGTCGTCTCGGAGTCGGAGTCGTCTTGGAGTCGGAGTCGGAGTCGTCTCGGAGTCGGAGTCGTCTCGGAGTCGGAGTTGTCTCGGAGTCGGAGTCGGAGTCGTCTCGGAGTCGGAGTCGTCTCGGAGTCGGAGTCGTCTCGGAGTCGAGTCGGAGTCGGTGTCGTCTCGGAGTCGGAGTCGTCTCGGAGTCGGAGTCAAAAAAATGCGTCGGGCTCTGCGCAATTTCTATGTCTAGCCAGGTACAGCTAAGCAGCTGGGGGCTGGAATCCGCAGTGCAGGGATGCCCAAGCTTTCTGGGCACCCCCCGCTGCAAATTGCAGCCCACAGCCGCCCCAGAAGATGGCGCGTTCATTGAAGCGCCATCCTCTGGCGCTGAACCCCGCTCTTCCAGTGGCCCTGGTGGCGGTGGCACGCTGGGTAATAGAGGTTAGGGCCAGCTTTGTATTATCAGCTGGCCCTAAGCCCGAAATTTATGGCGGTCACGCCAATATTAGACATGACCGCCATGAATTTCTATTAAATTGTTTTAAAAAAAACACAACACAGAGAAATTTTTTTATTAGAAATAAAAATAAAAGCCATTAGGGACTCCATCTTTAATTAAAAAAATCCTCTTCCGTCCGACGCAGTCCAAAACGCGATGTCCTCTCTGCTACATCCCCTGTGTATAGATATAGATGTCTATGCACGGGGAATGAGCAGACTGAGAACAATCTCAGCACTGCTACATCATCTCTGTGCACAGACATTCATGTCTGTACACAGGGAATGAGCAGACTGAGAACAATCTCAGCACTGCTACATCAGGCAGCAGGCGGGCTCTAGGACTCTTATCTGTGCGAGTTTCCCAGCGATTACTTACAAAGTAAACGAGTCCAATGCAAATAAATGACAAAACTAGGATTGCTTCAGGCTGAAGCTTCCGAGACACATCTGCGATTTGTAAATCTCACACTACTCGCTATTACTCGCTTCCCCATTCATTAACATTGGACTCGCTAGACTCGCAACGAGTAGCGAGTCCTGTGCTCGGACTCGCTAGAGTCAAGCGATTCCGAGTAATTTAGGATTCGCCCATCACTACTCTGCACACGGAGGCGCTGAGGAAGACAGGAGAGAGAGTGCAGGAAAGGACTGGTCAGGAACAGTAGGCATTCCACAGAGGGACCCAAGTGCGGCATCCTGATTTCCAGGAACTACCCAGACCAGGCAGACCTGAAAAGACTGTGTTTAAAGAACTGACAGTAAACCCATTGCAAGTTATAAACTGTGTGGTGCTTTATTTGCCTGCGCCTGAGAAGCTACCGACTGCAGCACAAGGAGAATAGGTAACAGGCTCTGGCGCAGCTGTGCCCCTGTTTGAATAATAGACTGTGCCATAACTCCCATCATCCACTACTGCCCTGGGCATCCCACTCCACCTACGGGAAACAAAACCATCTTGCTGCTCTACCATCACCCCGGAGGTCTGTCCTGCAGCGCTGGTACTATTACCGGAGCCGTAGGTGGCACCACAAAACACTTTTATTGTTATTTTTTTTACTCTTTTCAGCGACTACCAGGGCCAGGAGACCGGGCAACTGGCCCCTTAACATCCCTAGTAAATTAACACCCTGGTCCGGGTACCCCACAACCCTGGGCCAGGTCAATACCACACAGCAAAATTGATGGAAAAACACGAGTCAGTTACTGGGAAAGCTGGATGAGATTGATTTCACAGCAGGATTCATACTCCACAGCAATAATGATAAAAAAACATATGTCGGTTACTGGGAAAGCTAGATGAGAATGAGTTGAGAGCAGGATTCATATCACACAGCAATATTGATGGAAAAACACAGATTAGTTACTGGGAAAGCCAGATGAGATTAAGTTCAGAGCAGGATTCATACCAGACATACCAATACTTTTTCTAAAGATTGGTTTATGTACGGTATATTGCTAGATGTTGGGACCGTTAGAAAGGTATTTAAAGAGGACCTGCCACCCCCTGGTGCTATGCTAACTGAATGCAGCACTGAATGCAGCATGTCTGCTGCATTAAGGGAAGGGGTCACCCATGTTTCTAGCCCCCTATAAGCTTTTAAAAAGAATTTATAAAGTGTATAGATAAGGAGTCTGGAGGGACTTACTCAATAATGAGTCATCGCTGTTGCTGATGTCCTCCCCGCCTCCAGCCATCTGTGTGCCACCTCTAGCCCTATCTTGTTCAGCCTCCTGTACGTGTCATAGCTGAGGGCTGGAGGTGGTACACAGAAGGCTGGAGGTGAGGAGGAGGGCAGACACATAAAAGAGGCTGAACAAGAGGTGGCACAGAGAGGGCTGGAGGCGGGAGGACACCAGCAACAGCAATGACTCATTACTGAGCAAGGCCCTCCATACTCCTTATCTATACACTTTATAAAGTCTTTTTAACAACTTACAGGGGGGCTGGAGACATGGGGGACCCCTTCCCTGAATGCAGAAGACACATTGCATTCAGTGCTGAATTCAGTTAGCATAGCAGCAGGGGGTAACAGGTCCTCTTTAAGATATGCACCTAGATTTGGTCGTGGTTCTGGGTGGACAGTGGACCTGACAGGTTCCCTTTAATATAGATGACTATCCTCACCCTGTTAGTACCTTAATCATTTTTGAATAGTTATTAGAGTAAAAATCGCATGTCTATGGAGCTCATCATTAACTCCCAAACTCATTGATATTCTAGAAATTAGTCACAACTATTGGTGTGAATCTAAAATTGCTTCCACTACCCAACAATTTTCCTGCTTTGACCAACGGGACCCTCTGATCTCGGTGGGGAACAGCGCGATCCCCGCTGTGGTGCTATAGATCGCGTTTTCAGTCACTGACAGCACGATCAAAAGGTTTAACAGCAGAGATCTGATCTGCACTGTTGGATACAAATCTCAAATAATGATGTGGGGCATAAGGAGCCGGAATGGATCTATTCAAATTTTGCTGCCCAAAAAAAGAATGCAACCAGGAATTAGTCGATGAAAGAAGCCTTTATTCTGTATCCAACACATTTTGTGTGGATCCCCACACTTCCTCAGGGAAAGCTTCAAAGCTTCAAATCTTTCCCTGAGGAAGTGTGGGGATCCACATGAAATGCGTTAGAACAGAATAAAGGCTTCTTTCATCGTCAATTCCTGGTTGTATCCCATTATTGGGCAGCGCGATTTGAATGGATGCATTCCCGCTCCCCATGGTCTTTCGTTCCACGGGTGGTTCGCTGCAGCCTGAGGCTTCATAGGTGGTTGTGTCCCACACAACCACAAGAAGTGAGCATATACCTTGTAATTTGTGCCCCTTTTCATATCAGTTAAGACTCTGTGTGCGCTATTTTGTTCCACTAGTTTCTACCTCATTGATATAATGATGTGGGGGGTGGGTGGGATGTGAGCTTGCAGTGTGACCTCGCATCAAAGGGTGGGAGGCGACCTATGATGTACATGTACATCATAGGCCCTGTAGGGGTTAATGAAAATCAAATGTTTAAAAAAATAAATTCAAACAAGCAAATATTGCACTAATATCATGCATCTTCCAATATATATTCCCCACGACAGTCTACTAATGCCAACTATTCCAGTATTAATAAACCCCGGTTATTATATCATAACGAAACTTTTCACAAAAAAAGAACAAAAAGCTTGTATCTGCAAGACTATATACAGTAAACGGACAGGAAGGTGACATGATTGATTATAAACCAAGAACTGAAGCATTTGTTTTTCTTCTGGGCATGTAGCTTTAATATTATTCTAACCTTTTTTCATAGTGTGTTGCCTGCTATCTGGCCATATGCCAGAGATATTGAGAAATTTTGTCTCAGTGCAGTGTTCGTCTTTCATATTTGTTCAGCTGATGCATCTTAGTTTTCTCTAGAAACACTTTTTATTTGGATGAGTGCAATATTTTCATGAAACTGTATTAGCATTTCACAGCATTGCAGACATTATCCGTCATGAAATAAATACACTTTTTCCAGGTTCACTTAAATAAACATTGACAAGTGATGTTTAAGGCTAACTCTGCTCATGGTCAGATTTCAATACATGCTCACATAAGCCGGAAATGATGATATCTATCCATGGTGGTGTTTGCAGAATCCAGATTTCCAGATTTTGACCTCCCAAGCCATGTGAGTCCTCCTAGAATTTTGAAAATGCAGACGATATTCTTATTTGTCCATTACTAATCTGATACAAGATTGTGTGTAGATACAGTATTTTTGGTTGCCTGCCAAGTAAAACTAGGAGCTGTAGGCGTACCTGTGCTGGTGACCAAAAGTACAGTGGAGCCCTCCGTCATCAGCGAAAATCCCAGTTACATACTCAAATAAAAGTGAAAAGTGATACATATTTGTAGAGAATTCCGGAGCTGACATTAAAGGCCACTTCACACACACAGATATCTGAGTCCAATATCTGAGCAGATCTCTGGTTGCAGTGAAATCATGGATACATTGCTCCATGTTGTACACAGCCACAAAATGGAGCAATGTATCCATGATTTCACTGCAACCAGAGATTGGTTCAGATATTGGACTCAGATATCTGTGTGTGTGAAGTGGCCTTAAAGGTACCGTCACACAGGGAGATATCGCCGGCGATGTTGCCGGCAACTGAGGGGCGTGGCCAAGTTGCGGCGACATCGCCGGAGAATTGCCTCATGTGACAGGGCGATAATCAGGAGAAAAATCGCCTGAGCAACATCGCCAGGTTTCCCAACAATGTTGGGAAACGTGGTGATGTTGCTGAGGCGATCATGCCTGATCGCCCTGTGTAACGCGGCAACCTGCAATGTTGCGGGCGATTCCGCCTATCTACAACATTGCGGGTTACCGCTCGCTGGGTTGCTGGGCAACCCAGCGAGCGATAGCCGCGGCAACTAGCCGGCGATATCGCCGGGAAGTTGCTCCGTGTGACATCTCCCCGGCGATGTTGCCAGGGATGCGCACTCCCGCGATCGCCGGCAACATCGCCGGCGATATCTCCCTGTGTGACGGTACCTTTAGAGATATGGGTGGAATCAAGGCAAAATACACTGAAAGAATTGACATGCTGCAAAGTTTTGCATGGGAAAAAGCGAGCCTTTTCTTCCGTGGAAAAATCCACAGCATGGGCACAACACTTATAATTTCCCATACACTTTGCAGGAAAGCTGCTATACTGTAGAATTGTCAAAAATACACTGAAAAAAGTGGGAAAAGTTTGGCAAAAAATGTAGGAAATCTACAGAGTCAGCACATAGCCTAAAATTCATATAGCAGATCCCCACTTAAAAACATCACTCTTTCCCTTCTGAACCCGGCTCTGCACTGAAAACCTGTTTTCCCACTACATATGGAGTATCAGCATACTCAGGAAAAATTGCCCAATACATTTTGGAGTCCGTTTTACCATGTTGTCTATTTGAAAATGAAAAAATCTTTTTTTTCTGCAAAAATGTTCTTTTGGCCTCCATATTTCTATTTTTACAGTTTAACGTTATAGAAATCTGTGAGGCACCTGGGGATTCACCACACATCTAAATAAATTCCTTGAGTGGTATAGTTTCCAAAATGGGATCACTTGTAGGGGGTTTCCACTGTTTCATCACGCAGAGGCTCTCCAAACGCAACATGGTGTCAGCTAACAACTCCAGCTAATTTTCCGTTTGAAACGTCAAATGTTGCTTCTTTCCGTTTGAGCCTTGCCGTGTGCCCAAACAGTGGTTTTCTGCCACATATGAGGTATCTACGTGCTCAGTACCATTTGTCTAACAAATTTCAGGATCCATTTTATCATCTTGCCCTTGTGAAAATGAGAAAAACATGAGGCGAAAAACATTTTAGTGGAAAAACAAGTACTTTTTCACTTTTACGGCTCAATGCATCAAGCACCTGAGGGTTCAAAGTCCTCACCACACATCTAGATAACTTCCTTGAGGGGGGTCTAGTTTCTAAAATGGGGTCACTTGTGGGGGGTTCCACTGTTTTGACACACATGGGCTCTCCAAAAACAACATGGTATCAGCTAACGAGTACAGCAAATTTTCAGCTTGAAATGTGAAATGTCTCTCCTTCCCTTTCGAGCCCTGCCGTATGCCTGTGGCACCCCTGCGACCAGGGCGGCCACAGGGTGAACTGCAGCTAGACGATGTAAGACGGTCGACTCAAAACATCCACACACCGACACACACCAACCCTAAGCCAATGACTCTATGTAGGGCAAGGGGTGGTGGGAGTTTAGAGAAGTGTGGGTGGAGAGGAGGACAGAACCTGGACAAAGGGTTGGAGGAACAGGAGTAAGAGACTGAGACACCAAAGAGGGAGTGTTAGTTCCCAGGAGGAGAGGTTCCCTGGAGGTAGCAGAGCCCTGGAGGTAGTTGCCCAGGGAGAAAGCTCGCTCTGGAGAGAGAGAGGCGAGGGAAGAGCACCATAAGTCGAAACACCCTTAAAAGAACATGGGAAGAGACAGAAGGAGCCTGGTGAGCTCGAGTAAACCTGTGTCACTGGAAGGTTAGGCGAAGAGAACCAGAGAAGCGGCTCTGTAGACATGACTGGGGAAACTACAAGACTGTAACCACGAGACATCTCAGCAGGGTACAAGGGCTTTATGACCCGTGACCTAACTACCAGTACGGAGTAGGATAAAGCCATCATAGTGACCCGAGAAGGGGGGCTATTCACTGCAGAGCCCATGACGGATGGACCGAACCCGTAGGTGAGGACAGGACAGAGGAGAAAGGCCTGAAAGGTATTTTGAGGGGAGCGACACAGAGGAACCGTCTGAGCTGCAGTGGCACTCGGGTCCCAAAAAAGTGTAAGAACTGTGACTGTGAACTGTACTGTAACCTGCCTTTAAAGAACTTTGAATAGTAAAGTATCCGGTCAGCTCAAAAATGCCTGAGACTGTTTATTGTTAAGCTGCAGCAGAATCACCACCTGCGGAGCTACATACTGTTGTCACTGTGTGCTAGCTGAAGGAGCTGCAGAGGAAGAACCGGTGCAGCATCCAGCATATGCAGACCCCCACCACACCTGCTCCGGGGACATCCAGCCCTACCCGTGGAGGGCTCTCTATCTCGGCTGCCCCTCACCATCGTCCCCAGCAGGAATACGCCAGCAGTGGTCCATACTGACCTTTAATCCTTGCATGCCGTGGGCTGCAGAAATAACGGCACTCACACATCCAATTCCCCATGCCACAAGGTAACATGTTACTGGATTGCACAGGTACTACGGTAGGTGCAGTGATCATTGAAGCCTGACATATTTGTAGGAGACATAATGATGAAAACAAATACCTTTATTCAGATGACCAATTTATCTGGAATGCTGATGATTAAAGCTACAGGGCAGTGCATTGCAGCAATCCAATGACAAGTTCAATATGAATTATACATAGCTACAACACAGTTGTGCATGACAAAAATGAATTAAATGAAATAGTGATTGCACATTTTGAAGAAGCAATATCTATAGTACAGTGTTTCATGAATGTTAACAAATCTATAATAATATGTGTGTGAAGCATATCATGGTCATATGCTATTTTTATATTAATTGGTATCACGTAACTGTAGAAGAGATGGCCTCACACAGTGCTGACCCTCTGCAACAATAAAGGTTTGCTCTCCTCCCACAAAATAATTAAATAATAATACAAAATAATAATAAAAATATATGTATACAGTATACTTGAAAAAAATTCCCTAGCAAATATTAAACAAAAGTTTTAAGGACATTGTAAGCTTCCTAAGCCGATGAATAAATGTGGTATAATAATTGTAAGCGCTGAGAGCTAAAACAGGATACACAATGCTCTTAAATATATTACCTTTGAGTTTTATTCATTCAACAAATAAAAGCCCTCCTGCCACAACGCGTTTCGACGCTGACTGCGTCTTCCTCAAGTGGATGACATCCACTTGAGGAAGACGCAGTCAGCGTCGAAACGCGTTGTGGCAGGAGGGCTTTTATTTGTTGAATGAATAAAACTCAAAGGTAATATATTTAAGAGCATTGTGTATCCTGTTTTAGCTCTCAGCGCTTACTATTATTATACCACATTTATTCATCGGCTTATCTACAATCTCCCTTCGGGGAGCGTGGTGTTGTGAGCTGCTCCGGAGCAGGACCTGGCTACATTTATCCATCCTTAAAATCGGCACATGATCCTTCACGCGAGCCAGCTAAGGAGAAGGCAGGAATCTTATATTAAAAACGTTGAAGGGGAACACCAAAGATCAGAAGATCAGTGAATACAAACCTTCACTCACCACATATCCACAATCTAGTTGTGCGGATAAGGCACAACTAGTAAAGGTGAGTGAAAATCCTGAATATCGCTTAATCTAGATTCCCCAATGCAGCGTGGCGCAACCTTTGTTTTTTCTTTTGCATACTATTGTAAGCTTCCTGGACTTCACAGCTGCTGCCATATCTAGCGCTGCCTTTGCAAAAACGCATGCGTTTTGCATGCGTTTTACATGCATTTCCATTACAATCAATGGGGGCAAAAATGCTAGCGTTTTGATGCGTTTTTAGTGATAAAATCGCAAATTAAGCAAAACGCATTAAATGTGAAACAGGCCATAGAGAATTGCAGTAATCAAGGCGGGAATGGATCAGGGTAAGGGTTTTTGTTGTTTCCATGGTGAGAAAGGGGTGGACTCTAGAGATGTTCTTCAGGTGAAGCGACAAGAGCAGGCAAGAGGTTATATATAGGGGGTGAAGGAGAGATTGGTGTTAAACATAACACCCAGTCAGTGAGTCTGCTGCATAGGCATTATCATGGTGTCGCACACTGGAACAGAGATGTCAGATTTAGGGAGGTTAGGCTGGCTTCACACCACGGCGCAGTCCGGTCCGGGGCTGTCAGGCATGAATCTGACTGCCGCGGACCAGAACAGCACACAGAACCGGAGGCCAAATGTGCCCTCCGGTCCTGTGTGCATCTGGATGGCTGTAATTGCAGCCGTAGCTGCTGAGTTTTCAAGACCGCAGCTAACATGGAGCTAGCCACGGTCCTGAAACAACAGCGGCATGCAGCTGCTGGTATCCGGTTCCTGGATCCTACCGGCCCCGGAACTTGGAGGATCCGGGAGAATCCGGGATCCGGCAAATTGGGGAGATTTTTCTCCCCGGACACAAAAATGTTACAAGCAACATTACTGACATTAAGGCATTTCCACTAGTGATGGGCGAATCCTAAATTACTCGGAATCGCTTGACTCTAGCGAGTCCGAGCACAAGACTCGCTACTCGTTGCGAGTCTAGCGAGTCCAATGTTAATGAATGGGGAAGCGAGTAATAGCGAGTAGTGTGAGATTTACAAATCGCAGATGTGTCTCGGAAGCTTCAGCTGAAGCAATCCTAGTTTTGTCATTTATTTGCATTGGACTCGTTTACTTTGCAACTGTAATCGCTGGGAAACTCGCACAGATAAGAGTCCTGTCTCCTCAGTGTGCTGGCTGCCACAGCTCCAGGGTCCTAGAGCCTGTCTGCTGCCTGATGTAGCAGTGCTGAGATTGTTCTCAGTCTGCTCATTCCCTGTGTACAGACATGAATGTCTGTGCACAGAGATGATGTAGCAGAGCTGAGATTGTTCTCAGTCTGCTCATTCCCTGTGTACAGACATGAATGTCTGTGCACAGAGATGATGTAGCAGAGCTGAGATTGTTCTCAGTCTGCTCATTCCCTGTGTACAGACATGAATGTCTGTGCACAGAGATGATGTAGCAGAGCTGAGATTGTTCTCAGTCTGCTTATTCCCTGACATCTATATTTATGCACAGGGGATGTAGCAGAGAGGACATCGCGTTTTGGACTGCGTCGGACGGAAGAGGATTTTTTTAATTAAAGATGGAGTCCCTAATGGCTTTTTTTTTTATTTCTAATAAAACATTTTCCTTGTGTTGTGTTTTTTTTAAAACAATTTAATAGAAATTCATGGCGGTCATGTCTAAGATTGGCGTGACCGCCATAAATTTCGGGCTTAGGGCCAGCTGATAATACAAAGCTGGCCCTAACCTCTTTATTACCCAGCGTGCCATCGCTACCAGGGCCGCTGGAAGAGCGGGGTTCAGCGCCAGAGGATGGCGCTTCAATGAACGCGCCATCTTCTGGGGCGGCTGCGGGCTGCAATTTGCAGCGGGGGGTGCCCAGAAAGCTTGGGCATCCCTGCGCTGCGGATTCCAGCCCCCAGCTGCTTAGCTGTACCTGGCTAGACATAGAAATTGCGCGGAGCCCCACGCATTTTTTTTTTATTATTTCATGAAATTCTGAGATTCTGACTCTGAGACTCTGACTCTGAGACTCTGACTCTGAAATTCATGAAATAATAAAAAAAAAATGCGTGGGGCTCCGCGCAATTTCTATGTCTAGCCAGGTACAGCTAAGCAGCTGGGGGCTGGAATCCGCAGCGCAGGGATGCCCAAGCTTTCTGGGCACCCCCCGCTGCAAATTGCAGCCCGCAGCCGCCCCAGAAGATGGCGCGTTCATTGAAGCGCCATCCTCTGGCGCTGAACCCCGCTCTTCCAGCGGCCCTGGTAGCGGTGGCACGCTGGGTAATAAAGAGGTTAGGGCCAGCTTTGTATTATCAGCTGGCCCTAAGCCCGAAGTTTATGGCGGTCACGCCAATATTAGACATGACCGCCATGAATTTCTATTAAATTGTTTTAAAAAAAACACAACACAAGGAAAATTTTTTATTAGAAATAAAAAAAAAAAGCCATTAGGGACTCCATCTTTAATTAAAAAAATCCTCTTCGTCCGACGCAGTCCAAAACGCGATGTCCTCTCTGCTACATCCCCTGTGCATAAATATAGATGTCTATGCACAGGGAATAAGCAGACTGAGAACAATCTCAGCTCTGCTACATCATCTCTGTGCACAGACATTCATGTCTGTACACAGGGAATGAGCAGACTGAGAACAATCTCAGCTCTGCTACATCATCTCTGTGCACAGACATTCATGTCTGTACACAGGGAATGAGCAGACTGAGAACAATCTCAGCACTGCTACATCATCTCTGTGCACAGACATTCATGTCTGTACACAGGGAATGAGCAGACTGAGAACAATCTCAGCACTGCTACATCATCTCTGTGCACAGACATTCATGTCTGTACACAGGGAATGAGCAGACTGAGAACAATCTCAGCACTGCTACATCATGTCTGTGAGCAGGCGGGCTCTAGGACCCTGGAGCTGCACAGAGAAGACAGCTGGACTCGGCTCGCAAAGAAACAGCAGTTACTTTGCGAGTTTCCCTGCTATCACTGGCACAGTAGCCAGTGATTACTCGCACGAGTCTAATGCAAACAATGGCAATCCTAGTTTTGTCAGCGTTTCTGACAAAACTAGGATTGATATTGACTTGCATTGGACTCGTGCGAGTAATCACTGGGAAACTCGCAGAGTACCGAGTCCTGCGAGTCCCTTACTACTCGCCGAGTAACGAGTCCTAGCGAGTAGATTCGCCCATCCCTAATTTCCACTCAAATTACTTACAGTTGGAATGTTACTTACAATGGGTCCAAATAACAATAATGTTTTGTGGGTTCCGCATAACACTGCCTACTTCTAAGCACTGAAATAAATATGATGTCTACTCTTACATGAACATCCCAGTGTGGACATTTATTATAAGGTTTTGAAACCTATTTTAGGCCTCTTTAAAATCAGCGTTTTACGCTGATCGCAGCAGATGCGGCGGATTTACCACATCTGCAGCATCTGCCGCCTAACTGTCACACTTGCGGTTCACCTGCGGCAAGCCCCACGCAATGTCTATAGGGCTTGCGGCAGGTGCGGCAAGTGTGGTATAGTTGTGGTTTCGGCACTTGCGGCAGTTGCGGCCGCGAAAAATAACGCGGTAAGCAGCGTTTTTTTCGCGGCCGCAACTTCTGCAAGTGCCAAAACCGCAACTATACCGCACTTGCCACACCTGCCGCAAGCCCCATAGACATTGCATGGGGCTTGCCGCAGGTGAACCGCAAGTGTGACGGTTAGGCGGCAGATGCGGTAAATCCGCCGCATCTGACGCGATCATCGTAAAACGCTGATGTGAAAGGAGCCTTAAATGGATGCTAAACACAGAAAAAAAGACAGAAAACTCACACTTATTTATCTGAACCGGTCTTTAACCACCTAGAATGTTCACACTTCAATGATAATGAAATCATTTGGCTATTATATAATAGAGAATATCAGATATCCCAGAAAAGAAATGTTGCTGATAATTTTCATACAAAGTTGGATAATGTGTTGATATAATCTTCTGATGAGAATACCATTTAGTTTATAGATTATAAAGGCCTACTTTATCCTACATCTAGTTGGACCCTTCAGCACCAATAAAAAAAAACATACTTTTCAAAACAACTACCTGTAAATAGAAACAAATAATATATAACACACAATATATAATCATTTAAATTGTAATGTAAGGCAGATATATGCAGCTACTTATTTGGCAAAGGTTATCATGACTCACAATACACCACCCTGACAACTTGTCGTAGACGTTTAATTTACGAGGATTAAACCCTTCCCAACATTGGACATACCGATACATCCTACTTTACAGTGTTTTCCTGCAAATGGATGTAAAAGTACGTATTAGTAATCGTGTGGCTTAAGGCCACTTCACACGCTAGGATATTGTTAACGATATCGTTGAAATGTCACAGATTTGAGATCGTTCAAACGATATCGTTTGTGCGTCGTTGCGTGTAAATGAATGATATAGGAAGGAAAAATGATTGGACCGTTCATCCAAAATTTGAGATCCTGACCTCAAATCTATCGATCGTCGTCCAATTAACGTCATGGGAAGAAACAACATCGTTCAGTGTGACACCTTTTTGACCGATGTAGTTCATATTTCTCCTATTCCTGCCGCTTTGTAAACTCATTCAAACGTTCTTCTCCAAATAGCTGGAGCGTTGCCAAATTTAAGATCGTTAACGATATCCTAGTGTGTGACATCGCACTAACAATGTCGGAAGGATCGCGGTCACGTGACATAGCTAACGATCTCAGTCACCTATATCTTAGCGTGTGAAGTGCCCTTTAACCCCTTCAGGACCCAGCCTATTTTGACCCTAAAGACCTTGGCATTTTTTGCAATTCTGACCAGTGTCCCTTTATGAGGTTATATCTCTGGAATGCTTCAACTGATCCTAGGGATTCTGAGATTGTTTTTTCGAGACATATTGGGCTTCATGGTTGTATTAAACTTAAGTCGATAATTTTTGGGTTTATTTGTGAAAAAATCAAAAATATGGCAAAAAATTTTAAAATTTCGCAATTTTCAAATTTTTAATTTTTTTCAGCTAAACCAGAGAGTTATGTGACACAAAATAGTTATTAAATAATATTTCCCACATGTCTACTTCACATCAGCACAATTTGGGAAAAAAAAATTTTTGTTCGGAAGTTATAAGGGTTCAAATTTCATGAGCAATTTTTCATTTTTCAACCAAAATTTACAAAGCCATTTTTTTTAGTGAACACATCACATTTGAAGTCTCTTTGAGGGGTGTACATGACAGAAAACACCCAAAAGTGACACCATTCCAGAAACTGCACCCCTCAAGCTACTCAAAACTACATTCAAGAAGATTATTAACCCTTCATGTGCTTCACAGGAACTAAAGTGGAAGCAAAAAATTGATATTTTAATTTTTTTATCAAAAATGTTCTTTTAGCCTCAATTCTTTCATTTTCACATGGGCAACAGGATAAAATGGATCTTAAAATGTGTTGTGCAATTTCTCCCGAGTATATCGATACCTCATATGTGGTCATAAACCACTGTTTGGGTGCACGGCAGGGCTCAGAAGGGAAGGAGCGCAATTTGAATTTTGGAGCTAATTTTACATTCAAAAAGTGAAATGACGCTCCTTCCCTTCTGAGCCCTGTCGTACGCCCAAACAGTGGTTTATGACCACATATGAGGTATCGATGTACTCAGGAGAAATTGCCCATCAAATTTTAGGTTCAATTTTATCCTGTTGCCCATGCAAAAATGAAAAAATTTAGGCTAAAAGAAAACTTTTGTGAAAAAAAAAGTACTTTTTCATTTCACAGATCAATTTGTAAAGCACCTTGGGGTTCGAAATGCTCACTACCCATCTAGATAAGTTCCCTGGGGGTCTAGTTTCCAAAATAGGGTCACTTGTAGGGGAGGTCCAATGTTTAGGCACACAGGGGCTCACCAAATGCGACATGGTGTCAGCTAACAATTTTAACTGATTTCCATTCAAATTGTTAGCGGATACCATGTCGCGTTTGGAGAGCCCCTGTGTGCCTAAACTTTGGTGCTCCCCCACAAGTGACCCCATTTTGGAAACTAGACCCCCAGGGAACGTATATAGATGCATAGTGAGCACTTTGAACCCCCAGGTGCTTCACAAATTGATCTGTCAAAATAAAAAAGTACTTTGTTTCCGCAAAAAAAAAATTTTTCATTAATTTGTGAAGCACCTGGGGTTCAATATGCTCACTACCCATTTAGATAAGTTCCCTGGGGGTCTAGTTTCCAAAATGGGGTCACTTGTGGGGGAGCTCCAATGTTTAGGAAAACACGGGGGCTCACCAAACGCAACATGGTGTCAGCTAACAATTTGAGCTGATTTCCATTCAAATTGTTAGCGGACACCATGTCGCGTTTGGAGAGCCCCTGTGTGCATAAACATTGGAGCTCCCCCACAAGTGACCCCATTTTGGAAACTAGACCCCCCAGGGTACGTATCTAGATGCATAGTGAGTACTTTGATCCCCCAGGTGCTTCACAAATTGATCTGTAATTTGTGAAGCACCTGGGGGATCAAAGTGCTCACTATGCAGCTAGGTACGTTCCCTGGGGGGTCTAGTTTCCAAAATGGGGTCATTTGTAGGGAAGCTCCAATGTTTAGGCACACAGGGGCTCTCCATACGCGACCTGGTGTCCGCTAACAATTCCAATTGTTAGCAAACACCAGGTTGCATATGGAGAGCTCCTGTGTGCCTAAACATTGGAGCTCCCCCACAAGTGACCCCATCCACATATAGAGCATAATTACACATCTGTACCCAGCCTTTGAGAAGGACAGGTCAACTTGTAACCTGGCCATTCTGCAGGAAGGGATTTGTTCTGGCACACCGGAATGAGACCCCAAAGCCATGGTAAAGACTAAGGGGGCACTTATCAGTGCAAGGTCCAATGTTCGGGTGTTGTGCGTGTGTGTGTGTGTGTGTGTGTGTGTGTGTGTTGTGATATTGTGTATGTCATGCTGGTGTGGGTGAGTTGTGTAGGAAAGGTCAGTATGTCAATCCGGGGACGTGTGATGAATTTTAAAGCATTCATTCAAACACAGTCCTGGTTTGTCTGGACAAGTTTCACACATGAAACGTGTTTTCTGTGTTCTCCCTCTTTGATAGCAGACCCGGCACCTTTTTCTTTCCGAAGTTGCGACCTCACGGGAAAAATGTTGCCCTGGTACCACACGTGAAGCTCGAGTTCCAGGAGTGCTGGGGCGCGCTTCTTCTTCTTTTTCTTCACACTGAGGGAAAAAGTACACTAAACCACTCCTCACAGAAACAAGCTCTCAATTGAAGCTGAGGGGGCAGCTAGCTGTTATTTTCTGACTAAAACCAGTCAAACCACATTTTGTTACTCAAGGTTGTACAGTCACACCTGTTCAAAGCAGTTAAAACTGGTTTGAATCACTGACTGGTAACCAACTTACGATTTTACTTAAAAAAAATAAATTATTTGCACAGCACTGTACTCTCTAGTATCTGACACAATTAGAGATGATGGTGCAGGAGAATCTAAAGCTCAATATCAATGCCATTGGGGGTAGTTTAGACCCTTTTGCATTTTGGGCTTCAAAAATGAAGGGGTGGCCTGAGTTTGCTAGTCATGCCTTGGTGGTTTTGTGTTGCCAGTCAGCCAGCGCTCCCTCAGAACGTGTCTCAGCGCTGCAGGTGATGTCCTGACAGATAAGCTTCTCCGGCTCTCCTCTGAAAATGTAGACCACCTAACTTTCATCTAGATTAACAACTCATGGGTCTCCAAGGACTTTTCCACCCAACTCTGGGTAGACTACGCGATGTTCTACTTTACAATGTCTGGCATTGATCTCACCATTATACAATTTTTATTCTGGGTCAATATATGCCACTTTTGTTGTGTCTGGCCCTAATATTTTGAAATGTGAAGACTCTTATTGGGATCTCCTTCTTGTCTGTGTCAATTCAGGACATAAGAGCAGGGCTCTTTGAGCACAATGCCTACACGTGTCACTCATCTCTCTGTTACTAATCAATTTTAAACCTTCAATGCTAGAACAATCCCTGTTCCAGACTCTGTGCCATGCCTGCAGGCTGGACCATTTTCCTATTTTTAATCTGAGTCATTTGATGCCACTTTTGTGATATTTGACCTTAATTTTTTGAACTGTGGGGACTCCTTCTTGTCTTTTTCTTGAATTTCCAGGGCTCTCTGTGTGCCATGTCTACACATGCCACTGACCCACCTGAATAATTCTTTCGCTAGTAGTCCAAGAAGTTTATAATTGTGCCAGATGAGTGTGGCATAGGCTAAAATTTATTAGAACTTTTGCATGAGGTTTAAAAGCACCCTGCCCACTAGGCCTATACATGTCACTAATTCACCTGAATCCTTCTTCCTATAGTTCTTAGATAAGCTTATGCTTGTGCCATCTGAGTGTGGTGGATCCTAAAATTTATTGAAGCAGTTGCATTAGGAATGGGGGCCCCCAGCCCTCTAGGCCTATGCATGTCAGTGACACACCTGAATCTTTCTTACTATAGTAATCAATTAACATGATATTTGTGCCACCTGAGTGTAGCGCAGCATAAAATTTGTTGGATCAGTTGAATGAGGTATGAGGGCCCTCTTTCCACTAAGCCTACACATGTCTCTGATCCACCTGAATGCTTCTTCCTGTAGCAGTCAGTGAAGCTTATACTTGTGCCACCTGAGTGTGGTGGAGTTTACAATTTACTTAAGTTTACCCATGAGGTTTGAGGGCCCTCTGTCCATTAGGCATATACACAACTGTAAGTGGTGGCAGAGCATAAAACATATTAAAGTTTTTGAATGAGGTTTGAGAGCCTCCTGCTCATTAGGCCTATCCTAGTCATGACCCACCTGAATCCTTCTTCCTGTAGTAATCAGTGAATATTATACTTTTGCCATCTGAGTGTGGTGGAGCATAGCATGAACATAACTGAAATTGTTGCATGAGGAATGAGGGCCCCCAGCCAGAGTCCTACACCTGTCACTCATCCCCCTGTTCCTGATCAGTATTTAACCATCAAATGCTAGGTCAGTTCCTGTTTAAGACCCTGTGCCATGCATGCAGACTGTGCCATTATACAACTTTTAGTATGAGTCAATTGATGCCACTTTTATGGTGTCTGGACCTAATTTTTTGAAATGTAAAAACTCTTCTTGTGGTGACTTTGTTGTGTGTTTCGTGAATTTAATAGGGCTCTCTGAGCACCATGACTACACCTGTCACTCATCTCCTTGTTCCTGATCAGTGTTGAAGCTTAAAATACAGAGCCAGGCCTTGTCGCACTCATCAATAATGCATCATGATACAAATTTTAAGTATGGGGAATAGATGGCACTTTTCCTGGGATCTGCCCCAAATTTAAGCTGTTTTGGCAGCTTTTGGGACCCTTTTAAGGTGTTTTCTGTGCCCTTGATTTTGCCTCTTATTGATTTCAATGGGGTTCGGAAGTTTGGCGAATTTATGCCAATTTAGCGGATCAGACCCGAACTTCAAAAGGTTATCTCATTTGTAATTGCAAATATTTATATTTTTGGCAGGGCATGGGAGTGGTTTGGGTGTTGTACTGAACATTGTTACACATGAGTGTTTTTTAATTGTTTGCCACGGTGTTTTGTCTGAATTTAATAAAGTTTTATATTTCATGTGATATATTTTGGTGATCCCATTTTGTTACACATCATCCTTTTCTTCTAACTTTTGTTATATATTTGTTTATGCATTTTTGGTCAGTTCCTCTATACCTCTGTGGTGCCCTCTACCCCTCTTAACTAGAGATGAGCGAACTCTCCTCGAACATGTTCGCCAATTTCAAATTCGGCACAAACATGGCTGATTCGGTTCAGTGATCGGAAACCTGAACACTTTCCCCAAAAGCCAGCAAATCCGGCTAAACTCTTGATAAAGTTTGAACATTAAAATGGCCCTAAAACTTTACCTGTTTATTTGGGACATTCACTAGAAGACCAGTTAACTAGGGACTACACCTAATCTACGGCCATCGGGTCTACTGGCTTGTCTTAACCTATAGAATTTTTGTGAATCTTTTGGAATTTTTTTAAGCTTCCTGGAGTTTGTACATGTTTTGACACCTGCAGGGTCTTAATTTTGGAAACCGTGCCTAATGTGGCAGCAGCTGGGAAGTCCAGGAACCTTACAATGTCCTTAAAACATCAGTTTAAGAGAGCATTATATTTTTAAGGGGATTTTTTGCTTCTTAAAAATGTGCAATCACTATTTAATTTAATAATCATAATAATACTAATAATAATATGTACTCATTTATATTGTTGTTATTAATTCCATAATTCCATTCAGCATTCCAGATGAATTGGTGGTGAATGCTGACCCAAGTAAACATTTACTCTCATCATTATGTTTCATAGTAATTTGTCACGCTTCAATAATTACTGCAACTAAGTATCTACAACCCAGTTTATATACATTGTGGTCTGACATACAGGTGTTAATTAGCAGCTCGACAATAGGCAACATTCAACTCCAGTACTGATAGCTCAGGTCTGAATTATTATTTCCCTTAGGGAAAGCAAACAAAACACACCGAAACCCACAGAAATTTAACAGTGTTTTGCACCATGTAACCTCTGTCTGCACTCCCAGTTGCACACAGGTACAATATTTGGATTCTGCACTGCAGTCATTTGGTTCTAAATGGATCCCCTGCAAGGCGTTGCTGACCTCAATTCAGAGGATGATATAATCTACCTAACCTCCTTGGGGGCAGAAGGTGGGTCAGCAGAACCAGACCCAGGGTGTCATCATGGAGAGGGGATTGAGAGTGAGACCTATCTCACCTGGAGCTCCACCTAAATTCCCAATTTGGGCATCATCTGTAATGAGGTGCGGATTCAGTCCTGGGTCCTAATGAAAGCTGTGGACCTGAGAAACGGGTTCCAGCAGTCAGGTGACTTTTACACTATGGCACCCGGGCCCAGGAACTGCATATGTTGAACTGCATAGGATCTGGCAGTATTCCTGTCTACATTCCATCTGCCGCCGGTGTTGCATTCTCAGCTACTGAATCCCATTCGACAAGACCACCAGGACCAGGATCTTTATGGGGAACCTGAGAAAGAAGAGCACCTAGAAGGCAATGTTTCTCAGCTATGTGATCATCGTCATCACCTCCAGAGGCATTCAACTGGGGGCAATGCCATGTGGAGACCCCTACTCCCTCTTAGCACCTATCCAGGAAGGCATCAACCACCCTTGTCTCCTATGTCATTTGTTGAGGAGATTCAACATGCAGATGTAATCACCCGAGACTGGCTGCATGGGCCTAAGGCTAATGACTTCTTTGATTAATGCACGAAAATCAAGGTGGTACGATTAAACAGGATGAGGGGTATGGGTTCCTAGTGGAACATGGCACTAAATGTCAGTGCTACGTCAACTGTGCCGCCCTGTGACGATCTTCCCCCAAAACTATGTATCATTTTTGTTGGGGATGAGGTCACATTCATGAAGGTGCGGGGCATGAAGGGGTGGTTTGAGGTTGGCTTATTTCAGGTTGGCAATGCCGCCCAATTTGTGAAGTGGCAGGAGGAGGCCAAACTGAAAAGAGTTGGGGTCGGGTACGGCCAAAATGTCTCTTGGTTGGCCAGCCAGATGCACCCAAACTCACAGGGCATCTACATGTTCGCAAGGATAGCCCTGGTCCTGTCTGTCCTAGAGGGTTGGTCATCCCCTAGTTCCTTCATCATCCTCTCCATCTGTGGCAATTATGGAATGTGCTGGGGGCAAAGGGTTGCAGAGAATGCACCTAGAGGAATAGTTCCTGCCACCCCCAAAACTGTCCGGCAGCAGACTATCATCCAAAACTGCACAAAACATCCAGGGCATTGATAAGAATGCAGCTTAAGTAGACCTTCCTAAAGACATATCAGTGGGTCTGTGAGACAGTGACCCGTCCCTTACATGGCATTGACTTTTGGGACTTGTTGTTTTTTCCATTTTTTTGTTGTCTTTAACCAAGCCATATTTTTGTTAGTTATGTGTATACAATATGTATATTGTTAAGTTTTTTTTGTTTCAGACTGTGGTACAGTATAGTAAAGATTTTTGAGTAGAACCAAATGAACGGAATGGTTGATGTCTTGTTGGATAGGTGCTAGGAGGGGGTAGGGGTCCCCACATGACATTCCCCCTCAGTTAAATGCCTGTGTGCCTGTGATTCACACAGCTTTGAGACATTTGAGTTTTTTGTTTCTGCAAACAGGTGCTTTGTTACTGCCCTACAGAAACTGGTGAACAAGCCACAGGCCTCTGCCCTGAAGGTGTGCAGTTTGGAACTGCAAGACTCTGTACCCACTCCATTAGAACAGGGATGGCCATGTGCAGTTGTCAAGTGCTGCAAATAGTGCATGTTTTCAGGACTTCACTAGCATTGCACAAGGTGCTAGAATCATTCATCACCCCTGCAGGAGATTAAATTAGCACCTGTACAATACTAAGGAAATCCAGGGCGATGGCATCTGCATGCTGAATTTACTCAACAAATGACAGAAGAATGGAATGGTTGATGTCTTGTTGGATAGGTGCTAAGAGGGGGTAGGGGTCTCCATATGACATACCCCCCTGTTAAATGCCTGTGATTCACACAGCTTTGAGACATTGCCTTGTAAGTGTGCTTCTTCCTGGGGCTCCCTCTAAAGGTCCTTTGTCCTGGTACTGTTGGTCTTGGGGAATGGGATCCAAGAGCAGAGGCTGTGAAACCGGCTGCAGCTGGAATCTAGATAGACATACTGACAGATCATCTGTAGGTTAAAAGGCACCTGACTGCCGGGACTCGCTCCTCAGGACCGTGGCTTGCATCAGAACCCAGGATTGAATCTGCATCTCATTACAGATGATACCCAAATTGGGAAGTGCTTGGAGCACCAGGTGACATAGGTCTCACACTCCATCTCCTCTCCATGATGACACTCTTGGTCTGATTCTGCTGATCCACCTTCTGCCCCCTGGGATGGTTAGGAAGATTATCTCATCCTCTGAGTCGAGGTCAGCCATACCTTGCAGGGGATCCAGTGGCGTAACTACCGGCATAGCAGCCGTAGCGGTCGCTTTGGGGCCCGGCGCTTGTGGGGGGCCCGGACCCAGCGCCGCTACGCAGCCGCTGCTATACCGGCAGCTGCGCCTGCGATACATACAGGGGCGGACTGGCCCGGCGGGCCCCGACACTTTGGGGCCACGCCCACTAAGTCCCGTTCCCATACCCCCCTTGGTGCTGTAGGGGGGGCCCGGATTGAAGGGGGGGGCCCATTGGTCCCCTGAGCGCCCCCACATGTCATACAAGGGGGCCCCTGACCGCTGCCCCCACACGCTATCCTCGGGGCCCCCTGACCGCTGCCTCCTTTACTGCTGCGTCCCCCCGGCCGCTCTCCATTACCGGCGGGCAGTCGCGCTGATCTGCCTGTCATGCGGGCTGTAGCCGGCGCCGCTCTATTTCCTGTATCGCCGGCTACAGCGTCACACTACATGACAGGCTGTGGCTGCGATCAGCGCGACTGCCTGCTGCAGGTAATGGAGAGCGGGGGGCCTGTATATACCCACCAGGGGCCTGTATACCACCACCAGGGGCTCTGTATACTACCACCAGGGGCCTGTATATACCCACCAGGGGCTCTGTATACTACCACCAGGGGCCTGTATATACCCACCAGGGGCCTGTATATACCCACCAGGGGCTCTGTATACTACCACCAGGGGCCTGTATATACCACCACCAGGGGCCTGTATACCACCACCAGGGGCTCTGTATACTACCACCAGGGGCCTGTATATACCCACCAGGGGCTCTGTATACTACCACCAGGGGCCTGTATATACCCACCAGGGGCTCTGTATACTACCACCAGGGGCCCTGTATACCACCACTGCGGAGGCTGCTGTAATACTGCTGGGGCCTGTATATACCACTGGAGAGGCTGCGGTATACCACTGGGGCTGCTGTATATACTGCTGGGGCCTGTAAGGGGATGTGTCTTGAAGGGGCGTGTCTTGGAGGGGGCGCGTCTTGGAGGGGCGTGTCATTGGGGGGCGTGTCTTGGAGGGGGCCCCGTTCAAAAGTTTGCTATGGGGCCCTGCCAGTTCTAGTTACGCCCCTGAGGGGATCCATAAAGAAACGACTGCAGTGCGGCAGCCAGGCAGCAGAGCTGCGTGCCACTGGGAATACAGATACTGGTAAAATGGCGGGAGATGCTGACAAACTTTAATGGCTTTGGGTGAGCTTTGTTTGCTTTCCCTAAGGGACCCGCCTCTAGCATTGAGTGCCACAATTCAGACCCGAGCAAGGAGTACTGTTGTTGAATGTTTGCACTATTGTTGCCTAATGCCTAGCTGCTAATTAACACTTCTATGTCAGGCCACAATGTATATGAACTGGGTTGCAGATACTTAGTTGCAGTCATTATTGAATCGTGATATGTTAACATGAAACATAAGGATGAAAATAACTAATTTTATTTGGGTCATCATTCACAACCAATTAATCTGGAATGCTGAATTTGACTACTGGGCACTGGACACTGCAGGAATGCCAGGAGGACAGCTGTAATATGCATTATACATGAAATGTGAGCGCCAATGGGGATGGTGTTGCAAATGTATGTAAGTACATATGTAAGGCACTGCATAAATGAATACTTATTGCTGTCATTACTATTAGGATTATTATAACATTAAATAGTGATTATAACATTAAATAGTAATAGCAATACTATGGAGGTTTCATTATTGTAAAGTATATAATGGCCATATGCTATTTTTTCATATATTGCTTTTACATTTGTGTGCAACAGATGGTCTCGCATTCAATAATAAAGGTTTGCTCTCCAATACAAATAATAATAATATTAATAACACACAAATTCACAGAAAATGTCCTCAAAAATATAAAGCTCTCTTATGTTTTAAGGACATTGTAAGCTTCCTGGACTTCCCAGCTGCTGCCACATCTGGCAATGTTTGCAAAATTCAGATACTGCAGGTGTCAAAACACCTGAAAATTCCAGGATGCTTAAAAAAATAAAAAAAAACTCCTCAAAATTCTACAGTTTAATACAAGCCGGCAGACTCGATGGTTGGGGACACTCCTAACCTTTGGTTAGTTGTTGTCTCCAGACAGAGGGTCTTCCAGTAAAGTCTTAGGGCCATTTTAAAATCTGCTCTTTTTCCCAAACAAATTTGCGTTTGCCGACTTTTGGGTGTTCATGTACGCGTTCACCGAACCAAATCAGTCAGGATCTTGCCAAATTTGAAATTGGAGAACATGTTCGAGCAAAGTTCGCTCAGCACAATGCATGCTGTAATTTTTCAGATACATGTTGTATAAACACTGATCATTTTCAAATAGGCCCTTAGCACATACTATTCATAATAAGTCTAAAAGATACACATATATAAATATACACAGTAAGTCCCACAAGCTTTGACATTTATTGGGGTAAAGGCCATCAAGATACTGGGGTACAATCCATTAAGGGCACAGTCCATTTAGGGCACAATCCATTTAAGGCTCAATACATATGGAGCATAGTCCATTAAGGGAAAAGTTCATGAAAGGCACCGTTCATTTAGGGCTTTGAGGTGTAACCCGAAAATTGCAGTTCTGCTAATCAGGCAGGGGGAAGCACAACCAGTGCTAAACTTTTGAAGGGGAAAAGATAATTAGGCCTACCCAGCCATGAGGCCAACAAACAGGCCTCAATTTTGTCTGCCAGCTCTAGGAGTAATGGTGAGGCTATCAGCCTGCAACTTTACATTCTGCAAGGTGCAGGGTCCTAGCAGGGGCATTTCTATCAACGGCTCAGCAACTCAATAGCAGCCCTATTTTAGGGCAGTCCTCTTTAATCTGTGTCTTTTTGTGAAGCCTCCCACTGTTGCCACAGCTCTTCACTGATGGACATGCCAGTTCCATTGTGTAGGCTACTCCCAGATGGTCTTGGGGTGTCGCAGAGGCTACTCCTCCAGGCACATGCTCTATCCCCACTGGCCCCCAGCACACCCCATCAAGGCCACCACTGGAGACAAGGACAGAAGTTATAGGACAGAAACCCCCTCTAGCACACACTGAATAACTCAGTCATCCGCGGCAGACCCTTCAGGTTATCTGGCCCTGTGACTTTCACTGCAAGCTGGCTGGATAATATGGTTAGACCTGGCCAGAAGCTGATGCTCCATCCTCTCCATGTCAGCCTTCTGCTGCCACTTTTGGACATCTTCAGTGGTGGCAACCTGAGTTACCCCTACAGCATACCACCTTTTGCAGCCTTTTACCTTCATAAAGGTGACCACATCCCCAACATAGAGGGTGCAAAATCAGGACGGTAGATGGTCCTGATGCAGGGTAGAACAGTTGACATAGCAGCTGTCACCAGCCAAATCTTTGGCTAGGAACTCTAACCCCCTCTTCTTTAAGAAAGCCACCACCCAACCCAGGGTACATTGCTCCTCAAAGTCGTTACATTTAGGCCCTTGCCACCACTCTTGGGCAATGGTATCTGAGAGCCTCATTTTTTCCAGAAATGACAAGGGCCAGGGTGGTTCATGCCTGTAACGATACTTGCTTACACATACACTTACACATGGCATTCTCGCAGTTGAAGGCCTCTGGATGGGGTTTTATAGAAGGCAGAGAAACTGGAGTTTCTGGCACTACTACCTCCTTATCGTCTTCCTCGTCCTCCTCTTCCTCTATTTGCTGATTCACTTGATGCAGGTTTAATAAGGCCAAGCATGCTGCAGAATCCTGTCTATGACTTGTGGATTTCTCGGCTGCCATAAAGAACAGCTCACCTCCTGACTCTGAGCTCCGTTCAAGTGGGACCTCTTCAGACCCTGGTTCCTGACCTCCCTGCAAATCAATACCAATGCACTTCACATATGTGGGTATCTCCTCTGTGGGCTGCTTCGGTTGTGGTGAAGCACCCTCGGCCCTAGGATTGGTGAAGAAAATCTGCTCCTCCAGAGCTGGCATGTCTTGGGGTGGATCCATCATGTCTCCAAAGTGCAGACCGCAGGCACATGGTGCCCGGTGTTGCTTCATTGTGCGGAATTACCAAGATGGCTCAAGCCTCTGCAATGATGTTTTTCTTTTGCTTAGCGTCCTGGCTCTTCCAGTGCAAAGACCCAGTCGCTTACAGGATATTATTGTTTGCCCAATCTTGTTGCCTAGCTCCTCATTAATCTCTTGACTCGCCCAGGGTTCAGGAACTCGGATCCCTGGCGTTACTGGTGGATGCTGTCACTGGTGGTCGGTGCCTGGGTTCGTGGCCCTGGTGGTAGCTGAAAAGTGTTGAAATGAAAATAATAAAACAGAATTGTTTGTGACGCCACCTGCAGTATCTGGTGATAGCACCAGCGCTGCCACAGACCTCCAGGGATGAAGGATAGGCAGCTGGATGATATGGCTCCCCACAGGCAGAGCAGAGTCCCCAGGGCAGCTCTCTGTAGTACTGGTTGTCATAAGCACAGCGTAGCAGCTCTGCGGGCAGGAAGGAATGACACACACACGTACCTGAGTCTCTGTACGGGTTTATTGGTCACTTTCAAAGTTCAATAACAGGTCTACAGTCATGAGTAGCTGGCCTGGGTAGTGACCGATGAATGGGATATTCGTCTGTGGCTTTCAAAGATGTTCACTTGGCTTCACCCTCTATCCGTGCCTGTGTTGAAGCCTGGCCTGCATGGAGTCTGGCCTGACCTCCTGCACTCTCCCCTGTAACTCCAGACCTTTGTTAGAACCTTCTTTGGATTGCCGCTACCTCTGAAGATTTTCTGCAGGTTCCAGCTCTTTGACTGGTAATGGTTACAGGTGACCTGGAGGTTAAAGGTTCCTTGGTCCAACCGGTGTTGGCGGCTTAGAGATGAACTTCCCTGCACTGCGCTGGGAGCTGGTACTCCATTCCGTGGATTGGGATCCTCCCAGACTGAAATCATCAAAAATTAGCCATGTAAAACATCCATTGCACCTAGCAGGAGGCTGTCAGCTCCGCTGGGAGGTAACACAAGTGTCTGAATACCGATGCTCAATCTCCTGCAACCAACCAAAGCTATGGGGACAGTTGTGGCACCTGCGTCCAGCCATGCTATGGGGGAGGTGACTGGTGGTATTTATAGACACAAGGCTGTCATTGGGCATCAGTCATCCAGGCACATGTGAAGCAAAGTGTCAGATTGCAGCCTATTGATCACGCCCTGCTATTAGATCAGAGGGCTGCACCTCACTATGTATATGCATCACAAATGACTGACGCCCCCCCAGAGGGCTCAGCCACATACTGCAAAAGATAAAAAGGTGCAATAAAACACTAAAAGATGAAGATGTGAGGTGTTTGTGGATATTTGGCCAAATACGTAAGCTCATAACCCACGTCAAGGGCTCTCACGCTTACGAGTCCTAACCATAAATTTGTTTAGTGGTAAACCACCAATCATTCAGGAAAAATCACCGAAAATTAGCCATGTAAAACATCCATTGCACCTAGCAGGAGGCTGTCAGCTCCGCTGAGAGGTAACACAAGTGTCTGAAAACCAATGCTCAATCTCGTGCAACCAACCAAAGCTATGGGGGCCGTTGTGGCACCTGCGTCCAGCCATGCTATGGGGGAGGTGACTGGTGGTATTTATAGACACAAGGCTATCATTGGGCATCAGTCATCCAGGCACATGTAACGCAAAGTGTTAGATTGCAGCCTATTGGTCACGCCCTGCTATTTGATCAGGCAGGTTGCACCGCACTATGTATATGCATCACAAATGACTGACGCCCCCTCCCAGACTGGTAGGTAGATGGTCTGATGCCGGATGTTAGCATACACCCTCAAGCTCCCCTTCTCAGCTGGGTCACTGATATTTTCGGGTGTCCTCCCTGTACATTTCCCTGAAGTGTCCTCCTCAACCTCTCTCACTTTTCTTACTCTACTCTCCCTCTTCCTGCTCTCCACTACCCACCTATATAACCTCCTACTGGGACTGGTTACCCTGGTAACGGGTTTAACCAATTGGCCTCCTGAGCTACGTGTGTGGATGCAGGATGAAAGCCACATGTGAACCTCCCCCTTCACGGACAACTGGGAAACCACATACGCTGGTCTGGGTGCAGTACCCCTTCGTGGTGCACTGACCAGTGGGGCGCCACATTCCCCTTGGTGGAACACACTTGACCGCAAGTGTTCCTACCCTTTACCAGTATAGAGATAGTTTTATATGCATTGTAACATGACATGGTAACATTTTTAACACAAGTACATGTAGTTTTGTTCTTCCCTTTATGGAAGGCTCTTTTCTTGAACGTTGCAAAAACTCTTACGTTAACCTTGGTCTAACGGTGCCAGTACACACACAGTTCCGGTGGTTATTATCCTTGCACTTTGCAGCAGTGTCTGTTTTAACCAACTGGGCTGTTTAAGACATTATAACATAAACATCACACAGTCTCTGGATTAAGTCTCAGTCCAGGCTCAATGCAAAAAGTTCTCATTATTGTTCAAGAGTTTCAGCAATATCAAACACTGTATACAGGAACGGCGTTCTTAGAGTCTTAGTCTCTACAGCTTATGTACACGCAGGGCATAATAATAATAATAATAATAAAAAAGCTTTATTTATATAGCGCCAACATATTCCGCAGTGCTTTACAATGTAGGGTACAGAAAATATACAGTAAGTAATTACAGTAGAGAACAAATACAGTAGAATAATTGGATACAAAACAATAGGCATAGAATCAATGTAATAAAGAAAATACAATAAATAAAACAAGAAATGAAGGTGACCCTGCTCAAAAGAGCTTACAATCTACAACGGGATACCATCCATGAGGCCCTGCATGCCTCTCGTAGCTGACCCGGTCATTCCTGTAAAGGTCCCGGTCCAGGTGGGCCCTTGGAAGGTGAGGTTCTACATCCCTCCACCCCACAAAGACCTCCTCATGGAGACCCTCTTCCCGAACAAACCCCACCCGCTTTCCAGATTAAAATTGGTTACAGTACCTTCCTTTCTCTCATCTGAAGGTACTGGTGGTTGACGGCGGGCCTGGGTTCGGACCTGTAAGTTCTCTAACTCCCTACCCACTACTTCTCATGACGACACTGCCGCATCACTTGGTCGGCCAGGTATTGTTCATAGAGATAGTCCAGCTGAGTATGGATAGGACAGGGGTCTGCGTCTGACTTCCGGTATGGGTAGTTTGATCCACCATCACTCCCGGCCGTTAAACGTTACTGTTCCACCATGCCATGCGGGGTCCGTATGACCCGGCTTCCTCCTCACTGTCATCAGGTTCAGCCTCCTTCTGGGAGCCCGACTGGCTGGCGGATTCATCCTGGACGGCCTCAACGACCACTCCAGACTCGCACTCGGGTTCATCGGGGATCTCCGGCTCAGCGGCTTCCTCCTCTGGGCTTACGGGTTCTGCTATGGCTGTCTCCTCATCACCAGATAGGGCCTCAGGGTCATTTGAATTTGTGCAAGGCTCGGATGCCCCAACTTGTGTGCAGGCTTTGGGTGATGGTTCGACAGGCGGATCCTCACTGGTCACCGGGTTCTCAACGTTCCCGGCTCTAGCTCTTGGTCCCTGGTTTCTCTTTGCTTAACCCTGTGGGACAGCTCTGGGGTAGTATTGGCACTCCAACACCTAATAGTCCATTCTACGGTCTCAGCAATCTCGACTTTCAAGTCCTGGAACGCGGTTCTCCAGAAGGCGCATCTCCCTCATAGGTGAGAAGGGAGACTGCCCTCGGGTCCCCAGTTGCAGCACGGGCCTCCTCCTCCACCTCCCGTAACAGGTCGCTCAGTCTGGTAGCCGCCATATTCAACAGTTCCTGGACCAGACATGTTCCGTGTGGATTTCCGGCTGCACCCTTGTTGCTGCTTTTTAAGGCTAGTGGTAAAGGTACATTTATCTTTGGGGTCCCCCCTGGTTGTTTGGTGGCAATAGTGGTGGGCAAACTGTTTCGCACCTCTGGCATGGCCCTCCCATGATGAGGGGCTGAGGCACGCTCCCGGGCCAACACATTTTGGGCCCATTGAGAATAGCGCGAAAAGTTCCTTAGTGCCAAGTTTTTAAAGTCTGAAAGGCGCACAATACCCATTGGGTACGGGTTGGTTCATTCACTGTGTGCCTCTCATGTAATTGATGGTATGGACACATTGACTTGCTACTGGCGTATCTATGACATATTCTCCCATCTGCTTTGTACCTTAGAAATATGCATATTCTCTCCTCTTGCCCATGTCTCTGTCTCCTGCTGATTTGGCCCCAAACATTTCTCTTAGCAGTAATTTGTTAATTGTCCCCTGGTGTGTTGTATCCTTCTTTCTCCCCTGACCCCTCCCTTCTATATACCTGGCATATTGTCTGATGACCACAAGAGCTCTATGGCCTCTGTGCCTTGGCCTCTGTGATTTTCCAAAGTGGGATTTTTAAAGTGGGCTGAAGAGATATTCCAGAGATAAGACAGAGGTAACCAGAAGGTATCAACTCTACCCCTCTACTAACTCTAATAATTAGTATATCAAAATGTCCTTCAGTTCAATGCCTTTATATGTATGTGCGTTAGTCATCCACTTTTACCGCCCAATTCCCCCTCCAGCACCCTTTATCCACGTCAGCCCCTCTCTACTTCCCTTTACTATGTCCTGCTCCCATACTCTCTTCACCCTAGTCAATAAGCTAAGCCCATCATATTCCAGGGTCTTGCATCAACAAAAACAATGTCATAGAGCCAAAAATTACTTGTCCTTCTCTTTCTACTACTGCTCATGTCAGGCGATATTTCTCCCAATCCTGGACCACCCTCTTCCAACTTCACCTCCCCCCCACCTCACATAGAAATCCCACTAACCTCATTAGCATTACCTGCACACCTTCATCTCCCTCTTTTAAATGTGCCCTCTGGAATCCACGGTCTACAAACTTCCCTTTATCCACAACTACTTTCTCACGAACTCTCTTAATCTTTTGGCCCTCACTGACACCTGGATCCAGGACTCAGACACTGCTTCCCCTGCAGCGGTTTACTCTTCTCCCATTCCACAAGACCTGGGAACAGACATGGTGCTGGAGTTGGCTTACTCCTATCCCCACAATGTACTTTCCAGGTCATTTCCCCTGCTCCATCACTCTCATTTCCATCTTCTAAGGTCCACACAATTAGGCTGTTCCATCCTCTCCCCCTCAAAGTAGCGGTGGTTTACCGCCCCCCAGGTTCACCTACCCACTTCCTCGACCACTTCTCTGCGTGGCTGCCACACTTCATGTCCTCAGAATTATCAACCCTCATCCATGGAGACTTTAACATTCACATAAACAGCCCCAACTCCCCATCTGCATCCCAGCTCCTATCTCTAACCTCTTCTCTTGGCCTCTCACAGCTCTCAACCTCTTAGACACACAAAGATGGTAACACCTTTGACCTGGTCTTTACCCGACTCTGCTCCACCTCCTCCTTAGACAACTCATCTCCTTCTCTCTCTGATCACAACATTCTCTCCTTCACACTCACAAACCCTCGCCCATCACATCATAGTCCGACCTATCACACATTTATAAATCTACAGGCCATTAACCCTCATACATTCACAGACTCTCTTCTCTCATCACTGTCCCCAATCTCCTCCTTCTCCTGCCCCAATCTGCCTGTGAATTACTACAATGATACTCTCAGAAGCACCCTGGACCAAGTAGCGCCCCTCACCCTCAGAATCTCCAAACACAGAGTAAAACAGCCCTGGCTCACATCACAAACTCGATTCCTCCAGCGATGCTCTAGGAGTGCTGAATGCCTATGGAGGAAAACGCGCACACCAGAAAACTTTATCCATTATAAATTCATGCTAAAAACCTACAACTCTGCCCTTCACCTCGCCAAACAGACCTACTTCACCACCCTGATGTCCTCACTATCCAACAACTCAAAGAAACTCTTTGACACCTTTCACTCTCTCCTCTGTCCGAAAGTGCAGGCCCCTATCACTGACTTCTGTGCTGATGATCTAGCTTCTTACTTCACAGAGAAAATAGAAAACATCCGTCAGGAAATCAGCTCCCAACCTTCAAGTACTGTTACTCCCATCTGTCTCCACATCCCCTCTGGCTCACTCTCCATGTTTGACCCAGTTACAGAAGAAGTCTCCAGGCTCCTCTCGTCCTCACGTCCCACTACATGCACCACTGACCCCATTCCCTCACACCTACTCCAGACCCTCTCTCCAGTGATCACCACCCACTTAACCACAATCTTCAATCTCTCCCTCTCTACTGGCATCTTACCCTCCTCCTTCAAACACTCTATTATTACTCCACTACTAAAGAAAGCGTCCCTTGACCCATCCTGCACAAATAACTACAGACCTGTCTCCAATCTCCCCTTCATCTCTAAACTCCTGGAGCGCCTGGTCTACACCCGCCTCACCAATAACCTCTCCATTCACTCTCTTTTAGATCCATTACAGTCTGGCTTCCGCCCCCTACACTCTACAGAAACTGCCCTCATCAAAGTGACCAATGACCTTCTGACAGCAAAACATAATGGTGACCACTCTCTGTTTATCCTTCTAGACCTTTCTGCAGCTTTTGACACAGTTGACCACCATCTCCTACTCTCTATGCTGCACTCCATTGGCATCAAGGACACGGCTTTCTCCTGGTTCTCTTCCTATCTCTCTGATCGCTCTTTCAGTGTATCATTTGCTGGATCCACTTCCTCCCCTCTTCCCCTCACTATTGGGGTCCCTCAGGGTTCAGTCCTTGGCCCTCTTCTCTTCTCTCTGTACACAGCCCCGATCGGAAAGATCATCAGCAGATTTGGCTTCCAGTACCATCTTAAACACTGATAACACAGAACTATACCATTCCTCCCCTGACCTTACTCCTGCTCTAATAAAGAACACCACTGACTGTCTAACCGCAGTTTCCACTATCATGTCCGCTTTCTATCTGAAACTCTACCTTTCCAAAACTGAACTTCTTCTGCTCTCACCCTCTACCAACCTCCCTAAACCTGACATTTCCCTTTCAGTGTGCGGCACCATGATAACGCCTAGTCAGCAGGCACGCTGTCTGGGTGTTATGTTTGACGCTGATCTCTCCTTCACCCCATATATACAATCTCTCACTCGCTTCTGTCGCTTGCACCTGAAAAATATCTCCAGAATTCGCCCTTTACTCACCATGGAAACAACTAAAACCCTCACCGTGGCGTTGATCCATTCCCGCCTTGACTACTATAATTCTTTATTAGCTGGCCTCCCCCGCAGTAAGCTTTCCCTTCTCCAGTCTATCCTCAAAGCAGCAGCCAGGATCACCTATCTAGCAAACTGTTACTCAGATGTTTCTGCTCTGTGCCAGTCACTGCATTGGCTGCCCATACACTATAGAATCCTATTCAAATAGCTTGTTTTCACCCACAAAGCTATTCATGGTGCGGCACCTCCCTACCTGTCTACCCTCATCTCTGTCTACCACCCCACCCGTCCCCTTTGCTCTGAATGCGACCTCAGTCTAACATCGGCATTAATCCGAACCTCCCATTCCCGACTCCAAGACTTCTCTCGAGCTGCACCAATCCTCTGGAATGCTCAACCCCAAGAAATTAGGACCATCCACAACTTGCATAGCTTCAGACGCTCCCTAAAAACACACCTCTTCAGGGCGGCCTATCATTTTCCCTAACAGTAGTCATTTAGACATAAGGTATTCATTGTTATGAGCCCCTGTACTTTGTGTTCCCATCCCGTCTTAGATTTTTAGCTCCTTCGAGAAGGGTCACCTTTATTTTTTGCCTCTTTATTGTATTTTCTACATTGATTCTATGTTTATTGTATGTAACTACTGTTCTGTATTACCTACCATTCTGTATTGTATATTTTTCTTATACGTACCATTGTACTGTAAAGCGCTGCGGAATATGTTGGCGATATACAAATAAAGTTTTATTATTATTATTATTATTATTATTAATAAAAATCCTGTTCATGAGCGCCAAAGCTGACTCGCCCAGGGTTCAGAAACTTGGATCCCCGGCGTTACTGCTGGATGTTGTCACTGGTGGTTGGTGCCCGGGTCCGTGGCCCCTGAAAAGTGTTGAAATGAAAATAATAAAAGAGAATTGATTGTGACGCCACCTGCGGAATTTGGTGATGGCATCAGTGCTGCCACAGACCTCCGTGGATGATGGATAGGCAGCCAGATGATATGTCTCCACGCAGGCAGAGCAGAGTCCCCGGGGCAGCTCTCTGTAGTACTGGTTGTCACAGGCACAGCGTTGCAGCTCTGCAGGCGGGAAGGAATGACACACACACATAGCTGAGTCTCTGTACGGGTCACTTTCAAAGTTCAATAACAGGTCTAGAGTCATGAGTAGCTGGCCTGGGTAGTGACCAATCAAAGGGGTGTTCGTCTGTGGCTTTCAAAGATGTTCTCTCAGCTTCACCCTCTATCCGTGCCTGTGTTGAAGCCTGGCCTGCATGGAGCCTGGCCTGACCTCCTGCGCTCTCCTCTGTAACTCCGGACCTTTGTAAGAACCTTCCCTGGATTGCCGCTACCTCTGAAGATTTTCTGCAGGTCCTAGCTCTTTGACTGGCAATGGTTTCAGGTGACCTGGAGGCTGAAGACTCCATGGTCTAACCGGTGTTGGAGGCTTAGAGATGAACTTCCCTGCACCGCGCTTGGAGACGCTACTCTGTTCCGTGGACTGGGATCCTCCCAGACTGGTAGGTAGACGGTCTGATGCCGGATGTTAGCATAAATCCTCAGGCTCCCCCTTCTCGTCTGGGTCACTGATCTTTTCGGGTGCCCTCCCTGTACGTTCCCCTGAAGGGTCCTCCTCAACCTCTGGTTGCCCTGGTAACGGGTTTAACCAATTGGCCCCCTGAGCTAGGTGTGTGGATGCACATGAGAACCTTCCCTTCTCTGGCCACTGCGATACCACACACGCTGGTATGGGTGCAGTACCCTTTCGTGGCACATCGACCAGTGGGGCGCCACACTCTCCATGGGGTGGGCTGCAAAATATACCAGACTTACAAATCCCACTCCACATGCCACAGGTAAAACCTGGCCTTGTGGTTGGGGGAATTCATTATTGAAGCCTGACATATTTAGAGGAGAAATAAGAAAAAGAAAATAGTTTTTTCAGCTTACCACACATTCATCTGCAATGTTGAATAAGGCTAGTAGGCAATGCATGGACAGGTTCAAGATCAATGCTATAACACACTTGTGCACAGGCTAAAAATCTGTATATCGGTATCTGTATGGGAGGAAAGGAATACAGGGATTGCACATTTTCAATAAGTGATATCCATATTATAAATGTTTTATAAGTTTAAACAGACCTATAAGACCATGTATGTTAAGCATATTATGTTCATGCTATTTTTAACTTAATTGCTACCACATCAGTGTAGAAGAGGTGGCCTCACACACTGCTGACCCTCTGTAATAAGAAAGGTTTTCTCTCTAAAAAAAAATACATCTAAAAAATAATTTAAAAAAAAGTAAAAAAAATTAAAAGCTCTCTTAAGGGGATGTTTAAAGGAGACTTTAGTGTTCCTGTATTTCACAGCTGCCACATCCAAAAATTCACAGCCTACAGGTCCCAATACCTGTATACTCAAGAAAGCTTGAAAAAATTATTTTAAAACTCCATTAAGTTCAACGCTAGAAGAAACTGTTAGACCCAATGGTTGTGAACCTTTCAGCCACCGGGTCTTCTGGTGAGTGCTTTGGCCCCAAAGCTTCAAAGAATTTTTTTTTAGTAAATTGCACAAATTTGGACAGCACTGTATACGGCAGCTCAATGAACATACACACACCTATACTCACACACACCTACACACACACACCTGCACACACACACCTACACACATACACACACACCCCCTTTGGTCTCACCCATCGCCGATGGAAGCTTGAGCCGGAAATGAGCGGTCATGTGACAGGCGGGCTGAAGTGACGTGCACAGAGCCTGACATATGATCCGCTCATTTCCGGCTGAACCTTACATCGGCGATGGGTGAGACCGGGCCAGCGTGGAGGGGGAAGTGGAAATGGAGCAGCAGGGAGGGGGTGTGAATGGCGGCAGGGGTAATTGGGGGGGGATGGAGCAAGGTGGGGGAATGGAGCGGGGGGGGGGATAATGGAGCGGAATGGGGTAGAGGAACGGGGGTGGGGGACATAGCATGGGGGAGAGGATGTAGAGGTTAGGAGGAGGGAGACAGGAGACCGGGTGGTAGTGGCGGGCAAGAAGGGCCCGCTCAAACGGGCGGGTGCGGGTAGGTGGAGGATAACAGCGCGGCATGTCTGTGAGGCCAAAATCGCGCTGTTTTGCATATATTGCGCCAATGAGCGCTGGCGCGCGATTTCGGCTTCAGACAGATACGATTAAGCGTTTATATAGTAGATGGTGGCTCAGTGGTTAGCACTGTATATTGTGGCTCAGTGGTTAGCACTGTATACGGTGGCTCAGTGGTTAGCACAGTATACGCTGGCTCAGTAGTTAGCACTGTATACGGAGCCTCAGTGGTTGGCACTGTATATGGTGGCTCAATAATTAGAACAGTAATGTGGCTCAGTGGCTAACATTGTATACGGTGGCTCAGTGGTTAGCACTGTTTACGGAGCCTCAGTGGTTGGCACTGTATATGGTGGCTCAATATTTAGAACAGTAATGTAGCTCAGTGATTAGCACTGAATGGTGGCTCAGTGGTTAGCACTGTATATGGTGGCTCAGTGGTTAGCACAGTATGGTGGCTCAGTGGCTAGCATTGTATGGTGGCTCAGTGGGTAGCATAGTATGGTGGCTCAGTGGTTAGTACAGTATGGTGGCTCAGTGGCTAGCATTGTATGGTGGCTCAGTGGTTAGCATTGTACGGTGGCTCAGTGTTTAGCAAAGTATGGTGGCTCAGTGGTTTGCACAGTACGGTGGCTCAGTTGTTAGCACAGTACGGGGCTCAGTGGTTAGCACAGTACGGTGGCTCAGTGGTTAACACAGTACGGTGGCTCAGTGATTAGCACTGCACGGTGGTTCAGTGGTCAGCGCAGGATGGAGGCAGAGTGGTCAGCATAGGATGGGAGGCAGCGTGGTCAGAGCAGGATGGAGGCAGAGTGGTCAGCGCAGGATGGAGGCAGAGTGATCAGCACAGGATGGAGGCTCAGTGGTGGGCGTAGGATGGAGGCTCAGTGGTGAGCGCAGGATGGAAGCTCGGGGGTGAGGGCAGGATGGAGGCTCGGTGGTGAGCGCAGGATGGAGGCTGGGAGGGCAGCACAGGATGGAGGCTGGGTGGGCAGCACAGGATGGAGGCTGGGTGGTCAGTGCAGGATAGAGGCTGGGTGGTCAGCGCGGGATGGAGTCTCAGTGGTCAGAGAAGAATGGAGGCTCAGTGGTCAGTGCAGGATGGAGGCTCAGGGGTGGGTGCAGGATGGAGGCTCAGTGGTGAGCGCAGGATGGAGGCTCGGGGGTGAGGTCAGGATGGAGGCTCGGTGGTGAGCGCAGGATGGAGGCTGGGAGGGCAGCACAGGATAGAGGCTGGGTGGGCAGCACAAGATGGAAGCTCAGTGGTCAGCACAGGAAGGAGGCTGGGTGGTCAGCGCGGGATGGAGTCTCAGTGGTCAGAGAAGAATGGAGGCTCAGTGGTCAGTGCAGGATGGAGGTGCAGTGGTCAGCGGAGGATGGAGGCTCAGTGGTCAGTGCAGGATGGAGGCGCAGTGGTCAGCGCAGGATGGAGGCGCAGTGGTAAGCACAGGATGGAGGCTCAATCGGCAGCACAGGATGGAGGCTGGGTGGTCAGCGCAAGATGGAGGCTGGGTGGTCAGCACAGGATTGAGGCTGGGTGGTCAGCGCTGGATGGAGGCTGGGTGGTCAGCGGAGGATGGATCCTGGGTGGTCAGCACAGGATGGAGGCGTGGTGGTCAGCGCAGGATGGAAGCTGGGTGGTCAGTGCAGGATGGAGTCTGGGTGGTCAGCGCAAGATGGAGGCTCGGTGGTCGGCGCAGGATGGAGGCTGGGTGGTCAGCGCAGAATGGAGGCTCAGTGGTCAGTGCAGGATGGAGGCTTAGTGGTCAGCACAGGATGGAATCTTATTCAGGATAGATCTGGCTCAACTACCTTTTATCAGGTGCCCAGGTACAATAATCAGTCAATATCAAAAGTAAATGACCTGGCACTCAAATGGAAAAAGGATGGACGAGAAGATTCTTTTCTGTGTTCTTTTATTTTGTGAAAAAATAAAAGTTCAACATCTCATGCAGTTGTAAATCATCTTTTAAACAACAATGAAGTCTTACACCCAACGTTTCAACCCAATCCGGGTTTTCATCAGGGGTTCTATAGACTGGTACAAAATATGTAAACAAAACATAAAAAAACAAGAATCAGCGCGTTTAGCAATTTCATATGTGATATCTATTATATAATTGCGAATGGGTTTTTTGCCCCTTCTGAGTCCGCTCGCTCTGCGAGTCAGCGTGGTCATGTGGATACGCCCGAAGCATTGGCCGCGCAGCGGCCATTGCGAGCAGTTCTAAGGCGACTCGCCATGCCCGCGCAGTGGGCATGGCGAGTCGCCTTAGCAGCGCGAAGCATTGGCCGCGAAGCGGCCATTGCGAGTCGGAGACTCGCTCTTCTAGAATCCCGATGCATGTGCATCGGGCACCCAGCTAGTATACAATATCTGTGTAACACATGTTAAGGCGAAAGATATACAATTAGAGGGACTATTAATGCAGTCACTTTTATCAGGTCTAAAAGTTATGCTGTGTAAATGAAATAAAAGAAATATTTTTTAAGGTGCGTTATATTTAAAAGATTAGCGCTAGAGATTAGGTAGACCTCATATGACATTATGGTCTGCATTTTTAAGGGCTTATACATGTGTGTTAAACATAAGTTGGCTATCCGGTCACATATATTAATTCATCATGGTATACATACAAAAGAGATTATATACCCAAAGTTGTTGTCTGAGATCCTAGCTGCTCAATGAGAAGTCACCTCAGGGTGTTATGGTAACATAGTTCCACCTAGCGTAAACCCAAAATATGGAATACATGTCACAAAGTACTTGCATACACAAAAAACTGCACTATGATGTCATAATATAGTATACCTGTAGTTATATACTGGTAAGGTGAATATGGCCACACTTTGATATGCTTGTTACTGGTTAAACGCAAGCTATACTATGAGGAAAAAGGAATAAGCAATAAGATCATATAAGTGCTCTAGGAAAAGTCAGACAGTTAGGGGTAGTTCTCTTTTACCTGTGTATTATAGGTTTGGGTGGATATACAGGTAGCGACCTTACACAGGAAAAGTGCGGTTAATACATGCTGATCTGGAGCCCCCCCTAAGTGTTGCAGGACCAACGGTCCTGTAGTTTTACCTGTGGTGTCAGGGAAATTCATTGGTGGTGTGGCACTGTTTATCCGGCGGTGCAGCATTATATAATGGCATTATGTGCGCACCCGCTTCCTGCTTCCGGCCAGGTGGAACGCAGGTTCCCGTGTGCGGAACACACGCCAGCGCGTGCGCATTGCGGAACGCACGCCGGTGCATACGCATTGTGAATAAATCGATAAACATCACTAGTGCGCATCTGTAAGTTCCTTACTATGAGAAGTGGGCTACAAAGCATGAAACAAATGACTGGGAGTGTGCTTATAGTGAATATGATAAAAGGATACTGTGCAATTACAGTGTCAGATCCGATCAGGATGAAGTGATTCAGTGTAGAATAGGGATTCTAGGATGTGGGATAGGTCTGCAAGGAAAAAGAAAGCGGTAGTTAGTATCAGGTTAAAGCATATAATGTTTAAGGTAAATTTCAGACAAAGCATCATTATGCATTGGCAAATTGAAGGTCCTGAGCATGAAGATAGTAAGAACAGTAAAACATCTATAAGATTGCCATAAAGATTGATAAATGTATGGGGTAAATACAGTAGGGACCCAGAATTATGATTACACATGAATTTCATATTCACGGTTAAGGTCGTGAGGTTCAAGTGTTCTAAGGGTATATATCCAGAACGCTTCGCGTTCCTTAAGTTTCCTTATTCTATCCCCTCCCCGTCTCCCCAAGGGGACATGATCAATTACCTGGAATCTCAGTTGTGCAATAGTATGATTATGGTTGATAAAGTGGTATGGAATAGGTAGGAGTGTTTGTTTACACCTGATAGTGGATTTATGCTTGGAGATGCGGTCCCGGATATGCTGGGTGGTTTCTCCAACATATCCGAGACCGCACGGACACTTGATCAGATAAACCACAAATGATGATTCACAGGTGAAAAAGCTTTTGATGGAAAATGGTTTCCCCGTTAGTGATGAGCGAGTACTAAAATGCTCGGGTGCTCGAAGCTCGGGCCGAGCATCCCGAGATACTCGTGTACTCGGCCCGAGTACCAAGCCCAATGTTATCCTATGGGAGACCCGAGTATTTTTATGAAATGACTGCCGGCAGCATGTAGAAACCCTAAAAATGCCACAAAAGTCTCAGAAGAGTGCTCAAATGACATGGCAACACCATGGGGAAGACCCCTGGAAGCATTTCTCACTCAAAAGTCACAGCTGTGAACAATGTTGTCCGAGTTTCACGCCAATTTTACGGAGTCACCAGAAAACCTTCCAAAATGACACCAAAATGAATATTTAGGGTGGAAATGTTAAGGGCACATACCAAATAGTGAGATACAGCTGGTGTATGTTACTTTTTGTGATTACATGAAAGATTTTACGTGAAAACATTGTGCGGCACTCCGATAACCCTGAGAAGAGACGTACATGAAGCCCTGTCTTGACATAATGTGCCCATTTTCAGGAACTGGGTCTATTGTAGTATTTTCCTTTGCCAGGGCAGTCCAAAATTGGGAGGTTCACCAATGCCCCTGGATAGAGACATGCAGGAGGGCCTGTAAACCTGAAGTGGGTGTATTGTAGTATAGCCCTTTGGCAGGACAGCCAAAAATTCGGAGGCTCCACATTGTCCCAGGATAGAGACGTGCAGGAGGGCCTGTAAACCTGAAGTGGGTGTATTGTAGTATAGCCCTTTGGCAGGGCAGCCAAAAATTGGGAGGCTCCACATTGTCCCAGGATAGAGACGTGCAGGAGGGCCAGTTAACCTGAAGTGGGTGTATTGGAGTATAGCCCTTTGGCAGGGCAGCCAAATATTGGGAGGCTCCACATTGTCCCAGGATAGAGACGTGCAGGAGGGCCTGTAAACCTGAAGTGGGTGTATTGGAGTATAGCCCTTTGGCAGGGCAGCCAAAAATTGGGAGGCTCCACATTGTCCCAGGATAGAGACGTGCAGGAGGGCCTGTAAACCTGAAGTGGGTGTATTGTAGTATAGCCCTTTGGCAGGGCAGCCAAAAATTGGGAGGCTCCACATTGTCCCAGGATAGAGACGTGCAGGAGGGCCTGTAAACCTGAAGTGGGTGTATTGTAGTATAGCCCTTTGGCAGGGCAGCCAAAAATTGGGAGGCTCCACATTGTCCCAGGATAGAGACGTGCAGGAGGGCCTGTAAACCTGAAGTGGGTGTATTGGAGTATAGCCCTTTGGCAGGGCAGCCAAAAACTGGGAGGCTCCACATTGTCCCAGGATAGAGACGTGCAGTAGGGCCTGTAAACCTGAAGTGGGTGTATTGTAGTATAGCCATTTGGCAGGGCAGCCAAAAATTGGGAGGTTCAACAATGACCCATGCATACAGACGTGCAGTAGGGCCTGTAAACCTCAAGTGGGTGTATTGTAGTATAGCCCTTTGGCAGGGCAGCCAAAAATTGGGAGGCTCCACATTGTCCCTGGATAGAGACGTGCATGAGGGCCTCAAAACATTTTTCACATTGAAAAGGAGCGGGTCTTCTGTCGTTGTAATGCCCATTCTAAAAGAATGGGCGAAAAAATTTACCACTGGGGGTATACCTGAAACAACAGCCTAACTATTGTAACGGTCATCATGGTGGCACATGAGGAGAAGGAGGAGCAGTCCAGCGATTAGCCAAAGTGCAGAACTGTGTACCCATGGGTGAGTGGAGGTACATGGCAAATTCCGATAACAAAATTTAAATTCAGTTGTCATTTGTTGGTGGTGTGGTGAAGTCTGGCCCAATCCAACCCTTGTTCATCTTGATCAGAGTCAGCCTGTCAGCATTTTCAGTTGATAGGCGGGTGTGTTTATCAGTAATGATTCCACCTGCGGCACTGAAAACATGCTCTGACAAAACGCTAGCGGCAGGGCAGGGCAGGACTTCCAAGGCGTAGAGAGCCAATTCATGCCACGTGTCCAGCTTGGAGACCCAATAATTGTAAGGCACAGAGGAATCTCGCAGTACAGTTGTTCGATCTGCAAGGTACTCCTTCAGCATCTGGCCAAACTTAGCATTTCTTGTGGAACTACCCCGCACCTCAGGGGCTGTGGTACGTGAGGGGCTGAGAAAACTGTCCCACATCGTAAAGACTGTTCCCCTACCTCTGGCGGATTGGACTTGTGCCCCTCTCGGCCGTACGCCTTGGTTGTCCACTGATTCCTGACCTATGCCGCTAGCGTTTTGTGAGGGGAATGATTTGCCTAATTCCGTGACTATGGCCTTCTGGAACTGCTGCATTTTGGCTGACCTCTCCGCCTCAGGAATGAGAGACATAAAGTTCTCCTTGTAGCGTGGGTCTAACAGTGTTGCCAACCAGTACTGATTGTCGGCCAAGATGTTCTGAACGCGAGGGTCACGAGCCAGGCAGCTTACCATAAAGTCAGCCATGTGCGCCAGACTCTTAACAGCCATCACTTCAGTATCCAGACCAACACGATGACTGAACATGCTGTCCTCCTCCTCCTCCTCATCTCCCCTGTCCTCTGGCCAGCCAAGCTGAATCGAGGGTATGACTGGTGTGCATGTCATATCCTCAATTTGGCCAGAGAGTTGCTCCATGTCTTCATCCTCCTCCTCGTCATAGTCCTCCACTGCACGTTGTGATGAGATGAGGCTGGGCTGTGTGTTATCACCCACACCCACTACTGTTTCTTGCTCCAAGTCATCGCGCTCCGCCTGCAATGCATCCTCTTTGTTTTTCAGCAGAGACTGTTTTAAAAGGCAGAGTAGTGGTATGGTGATGTTAATAATGGCGTCATCGCCGCTCACCATCTTGGTGGAGTCCTCAAACTTTTGGAGGACGGTACATAGGTCCGACATCCATCTCCACTCCTCAGGTGTTATGTGCGGAGTTTGACCCATTTCCCGACGGCTTAGGTGATGCAGGTAGTCAACAACTGCCCTCTTCTGCTCACATATCCTGACCAACATGTGCAGAGTTGAATTCCAATGCGTGGGGACATCACACACCAGTCTGTGGGCCGGAAGACGCAAACGGCGCTGAAAGCCGGCAAGGCCGGCTGAAGCAGCAGGTGACTTGCGAAAATGTGCAGGCAGACGGCGAACTTTTACCAGCAGTTCAGACAGCTCTGGGTACGACTTTATAAACCTCTGAACCACCAGGTTGAGCACATGGGCCACGCATGGAACATGCGTCAGCTGGCCTCACCTCAAAGCTGCCACCAGGTTCCGGCCATTGTCACACACGACCTTTCCTGGCTTTAGGTTCAGAGGTGTGAGCCAGTGATCTGCCTGCTGTTTCAGAGCTGTCCACACCTCTTCTGCATTGTGGGGTTTGTCACCTATGCAGACTAGCTTCAGCACAGCCTGTTGCCACTTCGCAGAGGCAGTGCTGCAGTGCTTCCAGCTTGGGACTGGTGTGGAGGGTACAGTGGATGAGGATGCGCAGAAGGAGGAGGCTGAGGAGCATGACATTCTGGAGATGTAGAGTGTCGGTGAAACCCTGTTAGAGGTAGGGCCTGCTATCCTTGGTGTGGGAAGGACGTGTTCCGTCCCTCGCTCAGACTGGGTCCCAGCCTCCACAATATTAACCCAGTGTGCCGTCAAGGAGATGTAGCGGCCTTGCCCACAAGCACTTGTCCACGTGTCTGTGGTTAGGTGGACTTTGGCTGAAACATCGTTGTTCAGGGCACGTGTGATGCTTTGGGACACGTGGTTATGCAATGCGGGGACGGCACATCTGGAGAAATAGTGGCGGCTGGAGACCGAGTAACGTGGGACAGCAGCCCCCATCAGGTCGCGGAATGCTTCCGTCTCCACCAGCCGGAAAGGCAACATTTCTAGCGCTATGAGTCGCGAAATGTGAGAATTGAGGACAGTGGCATGTGGGGCGTTGGCAGCGTATTTGCGCCTGCGTTCATAGGTTTGCTGAATGGATAATTGAACGCTGCGCTGGGACAAGGACGTGCTTGATGGTGGTGTTATTTGTGCGTGGGCAACTTCAGGTGCAGGGCCGGAGGCTTGTTCGCGGCCAGCATGGACAGGGGATTGGCTCGCAGCACAACACGCGAAGACGTAGCAGTGACATCAGCAAGCACCGCTCCTCGACTCTGTTGTACTTCCCACAAAGTCGGGTGCTTGGCTGACATGTGCCTGATCATGCTGGTGGTGGTCAGGCTGCTAGTTTTTGTACCCCTGCTGATACTGGCATGGCAGGTGTTGCAAATGGCCTTTTTAGCGTCATCTGGAGCCAACTTAAAAAACTCCCAGACTCGGGAAGACCTAACATTTGCACAGGCACCTTGAGTCGTGTTGTTGTTCCGGGGAACGGTTGCCTGCCTTCTGCCTGCGGACACAACCCTGCTTCGTACTGCCTGTTGGGATGCTACGCCTCTCTCCCCCTGTGCACTGCTGTCCTCGCTCTGCATATCCTCCTGCCAGGTTGGGTCAGCTACTGGATCATCCACCACTTCGTCTTCCTCTTCCGCACCCTGATCCTCCTGACTTCCTGGCAATTGTGTCTCATCATCGTCCACCCCTTGTTGAGACACGTTGCCAACAATCTGTTCGTGAGAACGTGGCTGCTCAAATATTTGGGCATCTGTACATACCATCTCCTCATCACCCACTTCAACAGGAGCTGGCGAGAGGCCAGATTCTGCGAATGGATACGTGAACAGCTCTTCCGAGTGTCCAACGTGGGATCAGTAATGTCCGTGGACGTGTACTCGGCCTGGTGGTAGGAAGGAGGATCAGGTTGGAAAATGTGCGGTGCAGTATCACAGCTACTGACACTTGACCATGTGGAAGACAGGGTTTTGTGGAGGTGCCTCATCTGACTTGAAGCATTATCCGCTATCCAAGTAACAACCTGTTGTCACTGGTCTTGGTTCAAGAGCGGTGTACTGCTGCGGGCCCCAATAATTTGGGACAGGACGTGCGAGCGAGTAGATGTGCCCTTTGTTGTTGCGAAATTAGTGCTTGCACACGACCTCGGCCTCTGCCTGCACCACCATCACATCCACTTCCTTGTTCCTTGCCAACGCCGTTGCCAACGCCCTTGCGCATTTTGCCTGTATACAGCGACAACAGTCTGGTGACTGTTATGGTCACAGGAGAGAAGGATTTTAGTCCCTAACCTGTATCAAGGTAGTAAGTACAACAGTCTGGTGACTGTTCAGGTCACAGGAGAGAAGGATTTTAGTCCCTAACCTGTATCAAGGTAGTAAGTACAACAGTCTGGTGACTGTTATGGTCACAGGAGAGAAGGATTTTAGTCCCTAACCTGTATCAAGGTAGTAAGTACAACAGTCTGGTGACTGTAATGGTCACAGGAGAGAAGGATTTTAATCCCTAACCGTATCAAGGTAGTAAGTACAACAGTCTCGTGAATGTAATGGTCACAGGAGAGAAGGATTTTAGTCCCTAACCTGTATCAAGGTAGTAAGTACAACAGTCTGGTGACTGTAATGTCACAGAAGAGAAGGATTTTAATTCCTAACCTGTATCAAGGTGGTAAGTACAACAGTCTGGTGACTGTTAGGTCACAGGAGAGTAGATTTTAGTCCCTAACCTGTATCAAGGTAGTAAGTACAACAATCTGGTGACTGTTCAAATCACAGGAGAGAAGGATTTTAGTCCCTAACTGTATCAAGGTAGTAAGTACAACAGTCTGGTGACTGTTAATGGTCACAGGAGAGAAGGATTTTAGTCCCTAACCTGTATCAAGGTAGTAAGTACAACAGTCTGGTGACTGTAATGGTCACAGGAGAGAAGGATTTTAGTCCCTAACCTGTATCAAGGTAGTAAGTACAACAGTCTGGTGACTGTTCAGGTCACAGGAGAGTAGGATTTTAGTCCCTAACCTGTATCAAGGTAGTAAGTACAACAGTCTGGTGACTGTTCAAGTCACAGAGAGTAGGATTTTAGTCCCTAACCTGTATCAAGGTAGTAAGTACAACATCTGGTGACTGTTAGTCACAGGAGAGAAGGATTTTAGTCCTAACCTGTATCAAGGTAGTAAGTACAACAGTCTGGTGACTGTAAGGTCACAGAGAGAGGATTTAGTCCCTAACCTGTATCAAGGTAGTAAGTACAACAGTCTGGTGACTGTAATGGTCACAGGAGAGTAGGATTTTAGTCCCTAACCTGTATCAAGGTAGTAAGTACAACAGTCTGGTGACTGTTCAAGTCACAGGAGAGTAGGATTTTAGTCCCTAACCTGTATCAAGGTAGTAAGTACAACAGTCTGGTGACTGTTGGTCACAGGAGAGAAGGATTTTAGTCCCTAACCTGTATCAAGTTAGTAAGTACAACAGTCTGGTGACTGTTCAGGTCACAGGAGAGTAGGATTTTAGTCCCTAACCTGTATCAAGGTAGTAAGTACAACAGTCTGGTGACTGTTCAGGTCACAGAGAGAAGGATTTTAGTCCCTAACCTGTATCAAGGTAGTAAGTACAACAGTCTGGTGACTGTAATGGTCACAGGAGAGAAGGATTTAGTCCCTAACCTGTATCAAGGTAGTAAGTACAACAGTCTGGTGACTGTAATGGTCACAGGAGAGTAGGATTTTAGTCCCTAACCTGTATCAAGGTAGTAAGTACAACAGTCTGGTGACTGTAAGGTCACAGGAGAGTAGGATTTTAGTCCCTAACCTGTATCAGGTAGTAAGTACAACATCTGGTGACTGTTAGGTCACAGGAGAGAGGATTTTAGTCCCTAACCTGTATCAAGGTAGTAAGTACAACAGTCTGGTGACTGTATGGTCACAGGAGAGAAGGATTTTAGTCCCTAACCTGTATCAAGTAGTAAGTACAACAGTCTGGTGACTGTATGGTCACAGGAGAGTAGGATTTTAGTCCCTAACCTGTATCAAGGTAGTAAGTACAACAGTCTGGTGACTGTTCAGGTCACAGGAGAGAAGGATTTTAGTCCCTAACCTGTATCAAGGTAGTAAGTACAACAGTCTGGTGACTGTATGGTCACAGGAGAGTAGGATTTTAGTCCCTAACCTGTATCAAGGTAGTAAGTACAACAGTCTGGTGACTGTAATGGTCACAGGAAGAAGGATTTTAGTCCCTAACCTGTATCAAGGTAGTAAGTACAACATCTGGTGACTGTAATGGTCACAGGAGAGAAGGATTTTAGTCCCTAACCTGTATCAAGGTAGTAAGTACAACAGTCTGGTGACTGTTAGGTCACAGGAGAAGGATTTTAGTCCCTAACCTGTATCAAGGTAGTAAGTACAACAGTCTGGTGACTGTAATGGTCACAGGAGAGTAGGATTTTAGTCCCTAACCTGTATCAAGGTAGTAAGTACAACATCTGTGACTGTAGGTCACAGGAAGTAGATTTTATCCCTAACCTGTATCAAGGTATAATACAACAGTCTGTGACTGTAGGTCACAGAGAAGGATTTTAGTCCCTAACCTGTATCAAGGTAGTAAGTACAACAGTCTGGTGACTGTAATGGTCACAGGAGAGAAGGATTTTAGTCCCTAAACCTGTATCAAGGTAGTAAGTACAACAGTCTGGTGACTGTATGGTCACAGGAGAGTAGGATTTTAGTCCCTAACCTGTATCAAGGTAGTAAGTACAACAGTCTGGTGACTGTTCAGGTCACAGGAGAGAAGGATTTTAGTCCCTAACCTGTATCAAGGTAGTAAGTACAACATCTGGTGACTGTCAATGTCACAGGAGAGAAGGATTTTAGTCCCTAACCTGTATCAAGGTAGTAAGTACAACAGTCTGGTGACTGTAATGGTCACAGGAGAGAGGATTTTAGTCCCTAACCTGTATCAAGGTAGTAAGTACAACAGTCTGGTGACTGTAATGGTCACAGGAGAGTAGGATTTTAGTCCCTAACCTGTATCAAGGTAGTAAGTACAACAGTCTGGTGACTGTTAATGTCACAGGAGAGTAGGATTTTAGTCCCTAACCTGTATCAAGGTAGTAAGTACAACAGTCTGGTGACTGTAATGGCACAGGAGAGAAGGATTTTAGTCCCTAACCTGTATCAAGGTAGTAAGTACAACAGTCTGGTGACTGTTCAGGTCACAGGAGAGAGGATTTTAGTCCCTAACCTGTATCAAGGTAGTAAGTACAACAGTCTGGTGACTGTTATGGTCACAGAGAGAAGGATTTTAGTCCCTAACCTGTATCAAGGTAGTAAGTACAACAGTCTGGTGACTGTTCAGGTCACAGGAGAGAAGGATTTTAGTCCCTAACCTGTATCAAGGTAGTAAGTACAACAGTCTGGTGACTGTTATGGTCACAGGAGAGTAGGATTTTAGTCCCTAACCTGTATCAAGGTAGTAAGTACAACAGTCTGGTGACTGTTCAGGTCACAGGAGAGAAGGTTTTTAGTCCCTAACCTGTATCAAGTTAGTAAGTACAACAGTCTGGAGACTGTTCAGGTCACAGGAGAGTAGGATTTTAGTCCCTAACCTGTATCAAGGTAGTAAGTACAACAGTCTGGTGACTGTAATGGTCACAGGAGAGTAGGATTTTAGTCCCTAACCTGTATCAAGGTAGTAAGTACAACAGTCTGGTGACTGTTCAGGTCACAGGAAAGAAGGATTTTAGTCCCTAACCTGTATCAAGGTAGTAAGTACAACAGTCTGGTGACTGTAATGGTCACAGGAGAGAAGGATTTTAGTCCCTAACCTGTATCAAGGTGTTAAGTACAACAGTCTGGTGACTGTAATGGTCACAGGAGAGTAGGATTTTAGTCCCTAACCTGTATCAAGGTAGTAAGTACAACAGTCTGGTGACTGTTCAGGTCACAGAAGAGAAGAATTTTAGTCCCTAACCTGTATCAAGGTAGTAAGTACAACAGTCTGGTGACTGTAATGGTCACAAGGAGAAGGATTTTAGTCCCTAACCTGTATCAAGGTAGTAAGTACAACAGTCTGGTGACTGTAGTGGTCACAGGAGAGTACGATTTTAGTCCCTAACCTGTATCAAGGTAGTAAGTACAACAGTCTGGTGACTGTTCAGGTCACAGAAGTGAAGGATTTTAGTCCCTAACCTGTATCAAGGTAGTAAGTACAACATTCTGGTGAATGTAATGGTCACAGGAGAGAAGGATTTTAGTCCCTAACCTGTATTAAGGTAGTAAGTACAGCAGTCTGGTGACTGTTATGGTCACAGGAGAGTAGGATTTTAGTCCCTAACCTGTATCAAGGTAGTAAGTACAACAGTCTGGTGACTGTTAATGGTCACAGGAGAGAAGGATTTTAGTCCCTAACCTGTATCAAGGTAGTAAGTACAACAGTCTGGTGACTGTTATGGTCACAGGAGAGTAGGATTTTAGTCCCTAACCTGTATCAAGGTAGTAAGTACAACAGTCTGGTGACTGTAATGGTCACAGTAGAGAAGGATTTTAATCCCTAACCTGTATCAAGGTAGTAAGTACAACAGTCTGGTGACTGTTCAGGTCACAGGAGAGTAGGATTTTAGTCCCTAACCTGTATCAAGGTAGTAAGTACAAACAGTCTGTTGACTGTTATGGTCACTGGAGAGTAGGATTTTAGTCCCTAACCTGTATCAAGTAGTAAGTACAACAGTCTGGTGACTGTTCAGGTCACAGGAGAGAAGGATTTTAGTCCCTAACCTGTATCAAGTTAGTAAGTACAACAGTCTGGAGACTGTTCAGGTCACAGGAGAGTAGGATTTTTAGTCCCTAACCTGTATCAAGGTAGTAAGTACAACAGTCTGGTGACTGTAATGGTCACAGGAGAGTAGGATTTTAGTCCCTAACCTGTATCAAGGTAGTAAGTACAACAGTCTGGTGACTGTTCAGGTCACAGGAGAGAAGGATTTTAGTCCCTAACCTGTATCAAGGTAGTAAGTACAACAGTCTGGTGACTGTAATGGTCACAGGAGAGAAGGATTTTAGTCCCTAACCTGTATCAAGGTGTTAAGTACAACAGTCTGGTGACTGTAATGGTCACAGGAGAGTAGGATTTTAGTCCCTAACCTGTATCAAGGTAGTAAGTACAACAGTCTGGTGACTGTTCAGGTCACAGAAGAGAAGAATTTTAGTCCCTAACCTGTATCAAGGTAGTAAGTACAACAGTCTGGTGACTGTAATGGTCACAGGAGAGAAGGATTTTAGTCCCTAACCTGTATCAAGGTAGTAAGTACAACAGTCTGGTGACTGTAGTGGTCACAGGAGAGTACGATTTTAGTCCCTAACCTGTATCAAGGTAGTAAGTACAACAGTCTGGTGACTGTTCAGGTCACAGAGAGAAGGATTTTAGTCCCTAACCTGTATCAAGGTAGTAAGTACAACAGTCTGGTGACTGTAATGGTCACAGGAGAGAAGGATTTTAGTCCCTAACCTGTATTCAAGGTAGTAAGTACACAGTCTGGTGACTGTTATGGTCACAGGAGAGTAGGATTTTAGTCCCTAACCTGTATCAAGGTAGTAAGTACAACAGTCTGGTGACTGTTATGGTCACAGGAGAGAAGGATTTTAGTCCCTAACCTGTATCAAGGTAGTAAGTACAACAGTCTGGTGACTGTTAGGTCACAGGAGAGTAGGATTTTAGTCCCTAACCTGTATCAAGGTAGTAAGTACAACAGTCTGGTGACTGTAATGGTCACAGTAGAGAAGGATTTTATCCCTAACCTGTATCAAGGTAGTAAGTACAACAGTCTGGTGACTGTTCAGGTCACAGGAGAGTAGGATTTTAGTCCCTAACCTGTATCAAGGTAGTAAGTACAACAGTCTGTGACTGTTATGGTCACAGGAGAGTAGGATTTTAGTCCCTAACCTGTATCAAGGTAGTAAGTACAACAGTCTGGTGACTGTTCAGGTCACAGGAGAGAAGGATTTTATCCCTAACCTGTATCAAGGTAGTAAGTACAACAGTCTGGTGACTGTAATGGTCACAGGAGAGAAGGATTTTAGTCCCTAACCTGTATCAAGGTAGTAAGTACAACAGTCTGGTGACTGTTAATGGTCACAGGAGAGAAGGATTTTAGTCCCTAACCTGTATCAAGGTAGTAAGTACAACAGTCTGGTGACTGTTCAAGTCACAGGAGTAGGATATTTAAGTCCTAACCTGTATCAAGGTAGTAAGTACAACAATCTGGTGACTGTTCAAATCACAGGAGAGAAGGATTTTAGTCCCTAACCTGTATCAAGGTAGTAAGTACAACAGTCTGGTGACTGTTATGGTCACAGGAGAGAAGGATTTTAGTCCCTAACCTGTATCAAGGTAGTAAGTACAACAGTCTGGTGACTGTAATGGTCACAGGAGAGAAGGATTTTAGTCCCTAACCTGTATCAAGGTAGTAAGTACAACAGTCTGGTGACTGTAATGGTCACAGGAGAGAGGATTTTAGTCCCTAACCTGTATCAAGGTAGTAAGTACAACAGTCTGGTGACTGTAATGGTCACAGGAGAGAAGGAATTTTAGTCCCTAACCTGTATCAAGGTAGTAAGTACAACAGTCTGGTGACTGTTATGGTCACAGGAGAGTAGGATTTTAGTCCCTAACCTGTATCAAGGTAGTAAGTACAACAGTCTGGTGACTGTTCAGGTCACAGGAGAGAAGGATTTTAGTCCCTAACCTGTATCAAGGTAGTAAGTACAACAGTCTGGTGACTGTTCAGGTCACAGGAGAGAAGGATTTTAGTCCCTAACCTGTATCAAGGTAGTAAGTACAACAGTCTGGTGACTGTTATGGTCACAGGAGAGTAGGATTTTAGTCCCTAACCTGTATCAAGGTAGTAAGTACAACAGTCTGGTGACTGTTCAGGTCACAGGAGAGAAGGATTTTAGTCCCTAACTGTATCAAGGTAGTAAGTACAAAGTCTGGTGACTGTATGGTCACAGGAGAGAAGGATTTTAGTCCCTAACCTGTACAAGGTAGTAAGTACAACAGTCTGGTGACTGTAGGTCACAGGAGAGAAGGATTTTAGTCCTAACCTGTATCAAGGTAGTAAGTACAACAGTCTGGTGACTGTTAGGTCACAGGAGAGAAGGATTTAGTCCCTAACCTGTATCAAGGTAGTAAGTACAACAGTCTGGTGACTGTAAGGTCACAGGAGAGAGGATTTTAGTCCCTAACCTGTATCAAGGTAGTAAGTAACAACAGTCTGGTGACTTTTGGTCACAGGAGAGAGGATTTTAGTCCCTAACCTGTATCAAGGTAGTAAGTACAACAGTCTGGTGACTGTATGGTCACAGGAGAGAAGGATTTTAGTCCCTAACTGTATCAAGGTAGTAAGTACAACAGTCTGGTGACTGTAGGTCACAGGAGAGTAGGATTTTAGTCCCTAACCTGTAACAAGGTAGTAAGTACAACAGTCTGGTGACTGTTCAGGTCACAGGAGAGAAAGATTTCAGTCCCTAACCTGTATCAAGGTAGTAAGTACAACAGTCTGGTGACTGTTCAGGTCACAGGAGAGAAGGATTTTAGTCCCTAACCTGTATCAAGGTAGTAAATACAACAGTCTGGTGACTGTTCAGGTCACAGGAGAGAAGGATTTTAGTCCCTAACCTGTATCAAGGTAGTAAGTACAACAGTCTGGTGACTGTTATGGTCACAGGAGAGAAGGATTTTAGTCCCTAACCTGTATCAAGGTAGTAAGTACAACAGTCTGGTGACTGTAATGGTCACAGGAGTAGTAGATTTTAGTCCCTAACCTGTATCAAGGTAGTAAGTACAACAGTCTGGTGACTGTTATGGTCACAGGAGAGAAGGATTTTAATCCCTAACCTGTATCAAGGTAGTAAGTACAACAGTCTGGTGACTGTTCAGGTCACAGGAGAGTAGGATTTTAGTCCCTAACCTGTATCAAGGTAGTAAGTACAACAGTCTGGTGACTGTTCAGGTCACAGGAGAGAAGGATTTTAGTCCTTAACCTGTATCAAGGTAGTAAGTACAACAGTCTGGTGACTGTTCAGGTCACAGGAGAGAAGGATTTTAGTCCTTAACCTGTATCAAGGTAGTAAGTACAACAGTCTGGTGACTGTAATGGTCACAGGAGAGTAGGATTTTAGTCCCTAACCTGTATCAAGGTAGTAAGTACAACAGTCTGGTGACTGTTCAGGTCACAGGAGAGAAGGATTTTAGTCCCTAACCTGTATCAAGGTAGTAAGTACAACAGTCTGGTGACTGTTATGGTCACAGGAGAGTAGGATTTTAGTCCCTAACCTGTATCAAGGTAGTAAGTACAACAGTCTGGTGACTGTTCAGGTCACAGGAGAGAAGGATTTTAGTCCCTAACCTGTATCAAGCTAGTAAGTACAACAGTCTGGTGACTGTTATGGTCACAGGAGAGAAGGATTTTAGTCCCTAACCTGTATCAAGCTAGTAAGTACAACAGTCTGGTGACTGTTATGGTCACAGAAAAGCTTGGATTCCGATCTGGATCACCCTGCCTATATCCCCTAGATTAGTTCTGAGAAGGACTGTTGTGGTCAGCAGCAGTTTGCAGCCCTGCTCTAGATCTACCTATGAGGGCCGCAAATCTGTCCCTATGCAGCAGCAGACACTCTCACTACACTCACTGTCTGGATGGCTATGTGCAGAGCACAGCGCGGCCGGGTCTTATAAAGGCTCGGTCACGCTGTGCAGGCCGCCAATCACTGCAGTGCCACAACTAACAGGGCTGTGGCATTGCAGTGGTCTGCCAGCCAATCCCTGCATGTGGGCTGGCTCTCTAAAGAGCGCCAACATGCAGGGATGAGGACCACGAGCACAGCACGAGTATGGCGAGATTACTCGGTGCTCGCCGAGTAGCCCGAGTACAGTGATACTCGTGTGAGTACTGAGCAGCGCAGAGCATACTCGCTCATCACTATTCCCCGTCATTGGATGAGTAAACACGCTACCCTTTATCACATGGTTGCATTGTCGACAGCCTAAGCCTTGGAAAATTGCCCATGCGAGGTGTCGACAAAGTAGTCTGTCTACTGTCAGATCTGAGACTCCCAATATCTCCTCATACTAGTTTGTTGCGTAAATTAGATGTTTTTTTTATGGCATAGTAGTACTGGCTGTTGAAATTCTTTTATGCTAGTATAAGATTGACCTAGAAGAGGCCAATGCCGTCTGATGACATTGTGTATCAGGGTCTGGTAGTGATGGTACGTATTTACAAAAGCCATCCTTTCGGTACTTGGTCGTTTGTTTGAATTTTCTATAGGATTAGAGACAATTGAATGGGGATTTCCTCTCTCTACGAATTTCTCACCCATTTCTCTTTGTCTGACCTGTTGTAGGATTGGCTCTGAGACAATGCGTTTTACTCTCAGTAATTGGGATTTAGGAAGGGATTTCTTGACATGTCTGGGGTGACAACAGGAATAAAGTAAGAGAGAGTTTCTGGCCGTGGGTTTGATATAGAGATCTGTACTAAGATTTCCTTGCTCATTGGTCAAAACCATTACATCCAGAAAATGAATCTGGTTTTTATGTTGATGTAAGGTAAAGGTTACCTGTGGAATACAGTTGTTCAAATAGGTGTGAAAGAGTAACAGATCATTATCGTCCCCCTTCCAGATCATAAAGATATCGTCAATATATCGTTTCCATGAAACGATATTGGTTTGGGCCGCTACGTGACTGTAGACAAAATACTCCTCAAAATGTGCCATGAAGATATTTGCATAGGGGGGCGCCACATTAGATCCCATGGCGGTCCCCCTGCTTTGCATGTAATATTTGTCACCAAAAAGTGAAAAGTTTTTCTTTAAGATGAAGCCCAAGATGTCAAGACAAAAATCCTTTTGTGTTGTTGAAAGTGTGCTATATTTGTTCAAGAACCATTTGACAGCTTCAATTCCTAACCCGTAGTCTATGCTGGTGTATAGACTGTTCACATCAAGGGTAACTATGCTTGATCCAATGGGGATACTACCTAGTCTCTTGATATAATTGAGAAAGTCAGTCGTATCTGAAAAAAATTACAAATTTAAGTCTGTAAAGGACACAACTATTGTTATGTTATGTTCTTTACATTGATATGCTGCATCGGTTAGGTCCCTTTCTGTAGCACTGCTTAAAGGGAACCTGCCACCTCCTAGAAGACACCTAACCTATCAATACATGTCCCTGCACCTTCCTATTACCATTATAACTATCCCTCTCTTTTCTGCTTTGCTTGTGCAGGCTCTGCTCTTGCTCCTCTCCTCCTGTGTCACTCACAGCATGCGAATCATTTGTCCTGACATCAGCTCCACATCACAGAGGCTGCATCATGGAAGCTGCAAACCAACACGCCCAGGGGGACTTTTGCATATAGCCCCCACTTCATTAGCATCCTAATGAGTAAGTATAAAAATGTTTTTTACAACATTGAAAACAAGCATTTAGCAGAGAGACGGACTGTTATAATGGTAATAGGAAGGTGCAGGGACATGTATTGATAGGTTAGGTGGCTTCTAGGAGGTGACAGGTTCCCTTTAAAGTAAACAAAACATTGTGATGATGACTATGTACAGAAAGCAGATAATACAAACTTCTGTGACTGTGTTTCCAAGATCTCAGACTTGTAACATTAAAAAATTGATAAAAATTGTAACGGATGTAAAAAAGGATAACACAATTTTGAAAAAAATTGCCAAATTCTCTAAGAGCAATTTTTTGTAGGTTATAAGGACACTAAAGTTAAGAAGAAATATCTACCTTTCCGCCTTTAAGTATTTCACTACACTTCACTTGCACTGCTTTTACTGCTGGTATAAAAATAGAGCTAATTTCTTGACAACCAAGCTCCCATTCACATGCTCACAAAATCAAGATGGCTGTATGGTCATGTGATTCAGGGTTGCTAATTGGACATTTTAAGACTGTTCAATGTGTTAGTAATATGAGTAACTAAAAATTTGTCAAAAATGTGGTAAATAATTTTTCGGCATCAGATTCCCTTTTTCACTGGAGTGCACTTACAGTTCTTTTTATCGCCATTCTCTGAAGTTGTCCTGAACCCATGACATTGATAGAAGCTTTTTGTTGTGAATGGAGACGTCATCAGAGGGGGTGATAGAAAAAGAGTAAGTGCCACCAGAGCCACCTGACAAATTCACTCTCCTTGCTTCTATCACCCCTACCTGATAACGATTCATATGAGGGCAGTAAAAGAAGCTGTGGTGCAACATTTGTGTTAAAACTTTGCTTCTATAACTGCCACCTGATGATGATTCATTTGAGGGCATTAGTAAATGCTGTGGGGTGTCTCTCACCCTGCTTTTATCACCACCACCCTGATGATTCATTCACAGGTGTTGATAGATGTTGTAGGGTGGCTCACCATGCTTCTATCACCACCCCTGATGACAATTGATTTAATGGCTGTGCAGATTGTTGTGCAGTGCAGGTGTTATTCATCCTGCTTTATCACTGCCTCTTGAAGATGATTGATTCAATTTTAAGATGGTGATAGACGTTGTTGGGCAGTACAAGGTTTACTCAGTCTGCTTCTATCACTGCCCTCTGTTGATGTTTTCTTTGAGGCCATTGATAGAAGCTTTGGTGCAAGCTGGTGACACTAACCCTTCTTCTATCATAACGTCTTAAAGACCATTCATTTGATGTAATTGAAAGAAATTATGCACTCCATAGTTTACATCAATGGTGTCAAATGAATTATTTGGAGACAGAAGCTTTTGAGCAGAGAAGCTCACTGGATACTTATGGAAACTGCCCACGCCGCCGGTCTGAACAAACATTCATTGATTCTATTTTACTGAATAAAAAGCATATTTTTGATATCTAATCTAAAGACAGTGTTTCATTTTAGTTTAAAATTTTATATTTAATCTTGTACCATTGTTTAAATTTGTATTGTATGTAACGGAGTTGGAGCATCATGTGACTTCATTTGGAGGTGTGCTCTTTTCCGCTGGAAACTTAAAACCCCTGAGTCCAAAACATAATTCTAGTTTATGATTAAGAGGCGATAACAGCCTCGAAACACTTAAACTCATTTATGATGTTTCCACTCCGCAAGATGCCTGTAAAATCCCTGTTGTCCTTGCTTTTATGAGGTTAGAATTAAGTTACGTTGGAGTTTCTACCCTTGGTGCTGGATCTTTTACACAGATTTGGATTTTCCTGTTGGATTACCTCCACACACACAAAGAGACAGGTAAGCTGGATTTTGCATCGACTGCTGTCACTAACCCTGATTCTATCTCCACCCCCTGATTATGTCTTCTTTCTCAGTTTGAAATTGCGTTCATCGGGGATAGAAGCTGGATATCAGTGCTTTGGTCATTTCTCCAAAAAGTTTTATCAGCACAATGAATCCAGGACATCTTAATGGGGTGGTGATAAAACTGTAACTGTAGAGTCACCTCCTAATTAGGAACTGTTCCAGGTGGGATAATTGACACTGTAGAAATATGAGTGCAGCCCAAGATTAATGATGCCTCATTTGAAAATTCTTTCAAACAAAACATTACAGGATGTGAAGTTAATAAAAAACAAATAAGGATTAGTGGGATAAAGAGGAGTGAAAGTCATCCTATACAAAGCCGAATCCCACAATCCACTGCCCTGACCAGGAGTATGCCAGAAGCCATATTCAGACACCCAAGGGATGGGTCTCCCAATATGGTGCCGGACACTGATGTTTCACACCCCACTGCCCATGGCACTCCTGCTGCCCCACATCCCCGCAGCACCACTGCACCCACCTCTGCTTGCCACGCTAGGAAACTCCAAGCTCTGTCTGCTGCCAGTGTGTCCAGGCTGAGATGGGGTGCGGACACCCTCTGGTGGCTACAGAGGGTGCCATACCCCATCTGCTTAAGCCCACACAGACCACAGACAAAGACTTGGAGTTTCCTAGCATGGTAGGTGCAGAAACACACACATACACACACATATAAACACACATGCACATATATACTTGTACATACATATACACATGCACATACATGCGCATACCCACACCTACTCATGCACATACTCACAGTCATTTACATATACAAATGCACATATACACATATGCACACGCACACATATACACACACATACACCCATGCACATACCCACAGTCATGCACATACACACACATAAACACACACGCACATACACACATACACACACATACATGCATACACACACGCACATACACACGTACGCATACACGCACACACATGTGTATACACACATGCACACGCATGCACACACATGCACATACAGACACATATGGATAGATACCTACACATACATGCACACACACATGTATAAATGCACACACATACACATATATATACCCACATACATGTGCATACACACAAACACACACATGCACACACATACAAGCACACACATGCACATACACATGCACAAACATGCACACACACATATAGACACATACAGACACATGCACAAACATATACATTCATGCACATACACACACACGTACATACACATACTGACACATACACATACATAGTCATATATACACACACATATACAGGCACCTGCCATCTTTGGACACTCGGTTATACAAAGGTGGTGGCGGAGTGTCTCATCACACCAACCCACCACAAGATTACAGGATTACATCGGAGGGGAACTTGTGCGAGCTAATTATTACTATTATTATTATTTATTTATATAGCGCCATTGGTTCCATGGTGCTTAACATGTGCAAGGGCAGAACAAGGACGAGTACATAAATAACAACAAATAAATCATACAGGTACATTAGGGCAGATATCCTGTCCACAAGGGCTCACAGTCTATAGGGGATGGGTGGGAGACAGTAGGAGGGGGAGAGGTGAGATGGTGCAGCGGATTAGGTCTCAGTGTGGGTTATAGGCTTGTAAGGCTAATAAAGTGGATAATGAGGTGTCTCTGAATACTTTGTATTTAATAAAAGATTTCTTTCGGTGTCTGTGTGCTTTTTTTCTCTTTACTAAAAGCATTGCTAATGGCCGGGTGTCATACACTTGTGGCCAAAAGTATTGACACCCCTGCAATTCCGTCAGATATTACTCAGTTTCTTCCTGAAAATGATTGCAATCACAAATTCTTTGGTATTATTATCTTCATTTAATTTGTCTTCAATGAAAAAACACAAAAAGAATTGTCCTAAAGCCAAATTGGATCTTATTCCACACCAAACATACAAAAGGGGGTGGACAAAAGTATTGACACTGTTAGAAAAATCATGTGATGCTTCTCTAATTTGTGTAATTAACAGCACCTGTAACTTACCTGTGGCACCTAACAGGTGTTGGCAATAACGAAATCACACTTGCAGCCAGTTGACATGGATTAAAGTTGACTCAACCTCTGTCCTGTGTCCTTGTGTGTACCACATTGAGCATGGAGAAAAGAAAGAAGACTAAAGAACTGTCTGAGGATTTGAGAAACCAAATTGTGAGGAAGCATGAGCAATCTCAAGGCTACAAGTCCATCTCCAAAGACCTGAATATTCCTGTGTCTGCCGTGCACAGTGTCATCAAGAAGTTTAAAGCCCATGGCATTGTGGTTAACCTCCCTAGATGTGGACGGAAAAGAAAAATTGACGAGAGATTTCAACACAAGATTGTGTGGATGGTGGATAAAGAACCTCGACTAACAACCAAACAAGTTCAAGCTGCCCTGCAGTCCGAGGCTACAACAGTGTCAACCCGTAATATCCGTCGGCGTCTGAATGAAAAGGGACTGTATGGTAGGATACCCAGGAAGACCCAGCTTCTTACCCCGAGACATAAAAAAGTCAGGCTGGAGTTTGCCAAAACTTACCTGAGAAAGCCTAAAACGTTTTGGAAGAATGTTCTCTGGTCAGATGAGACAATAGTAGAGCTTTTTGGGCAAAGGCATCAACATAGAGTTTACAGGAGAAAAAAAGAGGCATTCAAAGAAAGAACACGGTCCCTACAGTCAAACATGGCGGAGGTTCCCTGATGTTTTGGGGTTGCTTTGCTGCCTCTGACTGCTTGACCATGTGCATGGCATTATGAAGTCTGAACACTACCAACAAATTTTGCAGCATAATGTAGGGCCCAGTGTGAGAAAGCTGGGTCTCCCTCAGAGGTCATGGGTCTTCCAGCAGGACAATGACCCAAAACACACTTCAAAATGCACTAGAAAATGGTTTGAGAGAAAGCACTGGAGACTTCTATGGTGGCCAGCAATGAGTCCAGACCTGAATCCCATAGAACACCTGTGGAGAGATCTAAAAATGGCAGTTTGGAGAAGGCACCCTTCAAATATCAGGGACCTGGAGCAGTTTGCCAAAGAAGAATGGTCTAAAATTCCAGCAGAGCATTGTAAGAAACTCATTGACGGTTACTGGAAGCGACTGATTGCAGTTATTTTGGCTAAAGGTTGTGCAACCAAGTATTAGGCTGAGGGTGCCAATACTTTTGTCCGACCCATTTTTGGAGTTTTGTGTGAAATGATCAATGTTTTGCTTTTTGCGTCATTCTCTTTTGTGTTTTTTCATTGAAGACAAATTAAATGAAGATACTAATACCAAAGAATTTGTGATTGCAATCATTTTCAGGAAGAAACTGAGAATTGCAGGGGTGTCAATACTTTTGGCCACAACTGTATTGACAGCTGATATTAACAATAGGGCTTGACGTCAGCTGCTAAAAAAAGCTGACGGTGTGTGCCACCGCTACACAGCAGCTGGAAGAGCTGGGTAACCGCCTGTTTTGGCGTTTCTCATGGAGGCGCCAATTCTGGGGCAGCTGCTGGCTGCAATTTTCAGTGAGGGGGCTCAGGAAGCTTGAGCCTTACCACGCTTAGAATTCCTGCTCCCAGCGAAGGTAATACTAGGCAGCAGGGGTTGCCAGCCAGTAGCTCATTGGTTTAGCTGTCCTGGCAAGAGAAAATACAGCAAAGCCCTACACAGTTTTTACCAGGAAATGAAACACTATTATTTAAAAAAAAAACACAGAATCAGGTTTTTAACTAACAATACATTTATTTACATACATCGGGAGAGAGCATGGGTTAAGAGAGACAGCAGACAAGGGAGAGATGTCCACCACCTCCAGTGCCACAGAGCCCACCCCATCGTGATGGCACTGCGCCCCCAATATCTTCTGTCCCACATCTAGTATGTTTATAAAAGGCATCTTTGGTATTGGATGATGCCTTTAAGATAACAACTAGTAAAAGCATTGATTTTCTTTGATATCCCAGTGCTGTATTAGCCGAGTCAAGGTAACTTTTGTTACATCCATATAAATGCATTCTATTGCAATAGTCCAGTGGAATGTAAGTACAAAACATGTTATGAATTTATCCTTAGATGGCAAGTCTAAAAAATGACATGTTTTAAATCAAAATCGTATATTGTAAAGTGTTTTTTCATCATTTAAAGGGATCCTCTCACCTCCAAAACGCCTCCTAAGCTATCAAAACATGTCCCTGCAGCATATTATCACTAATCTCACACTTCTTTTGGCTCAGAAAAGCATCCCGTGAAAGTGAAGAAAAACGTTTTATAACTTACTCATTAGTGATGTTAATTAGCAGGGGCTATATTCTTTAGCCCCTAGGACGGGCTCTCTTCGTCATAAGATCACACCCTAATAGGTGTGATCTTCTATTCATATTGTAGTCAGCACCTCCCTGCTCTCCATGGCGCTGCCCTGGGCTGTAATGACGCGAATTGCATCATTTCCGCCATCAGGTGACATCAGTACACCCTCTGTACTCCTTCAAGCACCGCATGCGCAATAAGGTGCTTGAAGCCTACAGAGTGGCGTGGGTGTACTGACGTCACCTGATGCCGGAAATGACGCAATTTGCGTCATTACAGCACAGGGCAGCGACATGGAGAGCAGGGAGGTGCTGACTACAATATAAAACGTTTTTCTTCACTTTCACAGGATGCTTTTCTGAGCCAAAAGGAATGTGAGATTAGTGATGGGATGCTGCAGGGACATGTTTTGATAGCTTAGGGGGTGTTTTGGAGGTGACAGGATCCCTTTAAGAAAGCATACAAACTGAAGCCATATGTAATGAACTCTAAATATAAAATTACCATTTATACTCGCGTATAAGCCGAGTTTTTCAACCCAAAAATTGGGCTGAAAAGTCCCACCCTCGGCTTATACGCAAGTCACTGTATACTGTATACGCTTTATACAGTATACAGCCCCCCCCCCATCAGTATACAGGCCCCCCCCCTTACTGCCGCAATCCTGTAAAGGAATACATTATTATACTTATCCCTGCCGCTGTCCCGCTGCCGCTGTCCCGCCGCCGCCATCGCGCTCCTCCGTCTTCATCCGGCTTCTTCCGGCTCCCTCTGGTGGGCGCAGGCATTGACGTCATTGTCTGCGCGCCAGAGGAGGAAGCCGGAAGACGCTGGATGAAGACGGAGGAGCGCGATGGCGGCGGCGGGACAGCGGCAGGGATAAGTATAATAATCTATTCCTTTACAGGATTGCGGCAGTAAGGGGGGGCCCTGTATACTGATGGGGGGGGGATCCTGTATATACCACTGGGGCTGCTGCTGTATACTACCAATAGGGTTTCTGCTGTATACTACCAATGGGGCTGCTGCTGTATATACCACTGGGGCTGCTGTATACTACCACTGGGGCTGCTGTATATACCTCTTGGGCTGCTGTATACTACCACTGGGGCTGCTGCTGTATATACCACTGGGGCTGCTGCTGTATACTACCACTGGGGCTGCTGTATATACCTCTTGGGCTGCTGTATACTACCACTGGGGCTGCTGCTGTATATATACCACTGCGGCTGCTGCTGTATATACCACTGGGGCTGCTGTATGTACCTCTGGGGCTGCTGTATACTACCACTGGGGTTGCTGCTGTATATACCACTGGGGCTGCTGCTGTATACTACCACTAGGGCTGCTGCTGTATACTACCACTGGGGCTGCTGCTGTACACTACCACTGGGGCTGCTGCTGTATACTACCACTGGGGCATCTGCTGTATACTACCACTGGGGCTGCTGTATATACCTCTGGGGCTGCTGTATACTACCACTGGGGCTGCTGTATATACCTCTTGGGCTGCTGTATACTACCATACTACCACTGGGGCTGCTGCTGTATATACCACTGGGGCTGCTGCTGTATACTACCACTGGGGCTGCTGTATATACCTCTGGGGCTGCTGTATACTACCACTGGGGCTGCTGCTGTATATATACCACTGCGGCTGCTGCTGTATATACCACTGGGGCTGCTGTATGTACCTCTGGGGCTGCTGTATACTACCACTGGGGTTGCTGCTGTATATACCACTGGGGCTGCTGCTGTATACTACCACTAGGGCTGCTGCTGTATACTACCACTGGGGCTGCTGCTGTATACTACCACTGGGGCTGCTGCTGTATACTACCACTGGGGCATCTGCTGTATACTACCACTGGGGCTGCTGTATATACCTCTGGGGCTGCTGTATACTACCACTGGGGCTGCTGCTGTATATACCACTGTGGCTGCTGCTGTATATACCACTGGGGCTGCTGCTGTATACTACCACTGGGGCTGCTGCTGTACACTACCACTGGGGCTGCTGTATATACCTCTGGGGCTGCTGTATACTACCACTGGGGTTGCTGCTGTATATACCACTGGGGCTGCTGCTGTATACTACCACTGGGGAGGCTGCTGTATACCACACTGCTGGGGGCTGTATACCTGTGCTGGGGTCCACCCTCGGCTTATACACGAGTCAATAGGTTTTCCCAGGTTTTGGGGGCAAAAGTAGGGGGGTCGGCTTATACACGGGTCAGCTTATACACAAGTATATATGGTACATTTATCTACTATTTAGAATACAAAATAACTTTGTAATAATAAAAATCATCAAAAAAATCATCAGACAACATCCATCTAATTCATATTTCATTTATTAGCTGCTCATAATGTAGAGTTAAAGGACATGTTTTTTTTAAGTCTTGTCATTATTGTGATATCTTTAAAGTATTTTTTTTACTTAATTACTTTTTTGTGCTGTGGCTGAAAATACAGTAGAGTGGCCACCAATAAACAATACCTGATGTTGGTCTCTATGGCAACTAGAGCAGTCTTACAGGATACTTTTCATATAAACATTGCAGATTAGAAAAACATTAATGTAAAATGAAGGCACAGTATAGAGTACGTTAAGGACATAGATATAACTTTTAAAAGTGCCATCATGAAAGTGTATTTTAAAAAGAGGTCAAATCTTTTCAATTAACCAATGCAGAGTAAGGTCAAAAAAACTGCATACATTGTATTGAAATGATCAAACAAATAGATTCACATTCCATCAACAAAGAATGCTATAACCATGGAATCACAAAAAATAATAATTGTTCAGAAAAGTATTACTTATATATAACAAACTTCATTGGAACCTAATGGTGGATACATGCTGCCCTATCCATTGGCTCCATTTAGGAGATGCAGACTACAAGATTTCAGCAGGGGCGTAACTACAATAGGTGCAGGGGTTGCGATCGCACCCGGGCTCTGCAGCCTAGGGGGCCCCAAAAGTCCCTTTGGCCTATAGAAAAAGACTAATACTATTAAAGATTTGCAATAATTGGGGGCCCGGTTGGAGCTTTTGCATCAGGGCCCCTGGGTCTGAAGTTACGCCACTGGATTTCAGCAAATATTGTTCACATTGCAATAGCTCTGGCATTTTAGAAAAAAATGTATTCTAATAGCTGTTGGGTTCCCAATCGCTTGAGTGATTAGTCGAAATGGTAATTCCCCAGTAGCTTCTCTTTATCCACTGCTTGTGGCTCACAGGTCTCAACAGTGGTGTAACTTGAAGCTTATGGCCCCCAATGTGAAAGCCCTGTTGGCAACTCCAAATATTGCAAATCTTTAAGAACATTAGTCTCTTTCTATATTGCAACCCCTGTACCTATTGTAGTTACGACTTTGAGGTCTCATCATAAACATGCGTGCAAGGAGAGACATGTTAGTCATTTGCAGTGAGCAGAGATAAACATTTGAGGCAGGGATCGCAAACACATGATCCAAGGCCCACATGTGAGGCTGCATTCTATGGTGTGCTGCAAAGCTCCAAAGATCAGGGGCTCTGCGACCATGACAAGGCCTGTGGATGAAGCGGGCCCTTCAACACCAGCACACTTTTCTGCTGAATATTCCCTTTTCAGTTGAAATCTATTGTGGTACATAGAACCACCGGTATTCTTAATCGCAATAGAAAAACAAACTACCTGCCTATCAGAGGCAAGCAGCTGATATCAGCCTCACTATTGTGGGTGACATATGATGTCAATGTAATCAGCCAACCCACCCCTTACACCAGTAAAATGTATAACTCACATAAAGTATTACATTGCTTGGAGAATTGCTTGGAGATGTGAAAATGTTAAACAGTTTTTCCCCATCCTATGATATTTCAGTTTTCAAAACTGGGGCTGCATCATTAAAGCCCATACTCGCTGCAGTGCTGAGTAGTTAAAAAGGTTGTTTTTACTTTTATTCAGGCTCAGTTGTTATTCTAAAAACTGGCACTCTATTGTCCATGAGTTACGTGTGGAATTTAGGTTTAACCAATAGTTTTGAAGTACAATTAGTCATGAGTAAGCGTGTTTGCCACTGCTCAATACTCGATCGAGTATCGAGGTACTCAGGCACGCTTGTTACTCTTCTGAGTATCGTGGCTGCTCTAGCGCCATGCTCGAGTTCACGCTGCATGTTTCACAGCTTTAAGAAAGTCTAACATGCGGAGATTGCTTGCCATGCCTGGTTAATAATGTTGTATACTGGCATTACTGTGATTGGCAGGCCACACTGCATCATCAGGTCTGGTATCGTGATGCTTTGCACACTCTTCTCAGGAACTCATTTAGGGAAAGTGAAACTAGAAGGGAGAGCTTACATTTGGGCCAGGTTTGTACACTTGCTCCCTTTAGTAGCTTTCACATGGTAAAGCAAAAAGCTGTGGGCTCATTTTATCAAGCGGGGGCAGATCCATGGTTATTTGGGCCTTTCCAGTCTAAATATATCAGCCTGCAACCAACCCAGAATGGGCTTATCCTGTAGATACACCAATTTTTGCTCTTTGCATCGTACTTCCCGATTGCCCCTGTGTGGTGGCAATCTGGGGATATTTTTTGAGGTTGATGTCAGTTGTGTAGTGTCAGATGGCATCAAGCCCAGGGTTAGTAATGGAGAGGTGTCTATCAGACATCTCCATTACTATCCCAGTAAGTAAAAAGAAAAACCACACACAAAAATATTTATTTAAAAAAAATGCTTGTTTTTACCTGGTACATCAATTTATTAAAAAATAAAACCCATGCAGGTCCGCTGTAATCCAGAGATTAGATTCTGATGTAGTTCAGAAAAAGAAGCCCTAAAGACATAAAAAGAGAGAAATATATCACATCAATGGGAGGAAAAATCAAGGACATGAAAAACACATCAAAGGGCACAAAAGCTGCCAAAATAGCCCAAATTAGGGACAAACTCCAGGGAAAGTGCCATCTATACCCAAGACTTAAAATTTTCATCATTGTGCGTTATGGATGAATGGGACAAGGCCTGGCCCAGTATTTTAAGCTTCAATATAGATCAGGAACAGGCAGATGAGTGACAGGTGTACGATGGTGCTAAGAGAGTCCTGCTAAATTCAGGAAATAGACAAGAAGGAGATTCTAAGAAGAGTCTCCAAATTTCAAAAAATTAGGGCCAGATACCACTAAAGTGGCATCAATTGACCCAAAATAAAAATTGTATAATGTTGCAGCCTGCATGCATGGCACAGGGTTTGGAAGAGAGTAACAGGGGGAGGAGTGACACAAGTAGGCATGGTGTTTAGAGATCCCTGCTATATTCAGGAAATAGACAAGATGAAGACCCCAATAAGAGTCTCCACAGTTCAAAAAATTTGCGCCAGATACCACCAAAGTGGCATCAATTGACCCAGAATAAAAAATGTATACTGGCGAGATTAATGCAGCACACTGAAAAGTAGACTACACTTTCAGGGGACAGCCTGATGCGTTTATCCGTCAGAACACCTCCAGCACCACCGAAGATATGTTCTGAGAGAACATTGGCTGCTAGGCATAACAAGACCTCCAAGGCATGACTGTTGAGCTCAGGCCACTCCTCCATTTTTGAAACCCAAAATGCAAAAGATTCCAAACCACCCTGATGTCATGGATATTTAGCTGTAGATACTCCTGCACCATGCTCTCCAGTCATTCATTATGTGTCATATATGTACTCAGGGCTACCCGTGGACAGCCTGGTTTAAAAAATTGGCCAAACAACTCACACAATTTGCTTCTTACCATTAAAATGCTGCTGCTAATGTTTCTACACTGCTGGCTCTACTTCCCCTGGATTGAAAGTGTAGATCACTGATGTGTTGAAGAAAACCAGTCTTAAGATTGTCTACAAGCTTTTTTTTGATACTTCAGCATGTACAGTGTCCTTATCCAAGGCAGGAACCATCTGGATAAATTTACTCTTGTACCGTGGATCCAAGAGTGTGGCAACCCAGTAGTCATCGCTAATTTGAATCTCCATGATATAGGCATCATGCTGCAGAGCAGCAAGAAGGAGCTCATGTATCTGATGCATCCATGAGGCCCAAGTTCTTATTTCGTTGGTGGTGTAAAAATGTAACTTCTTTCCTCCGTCCTCTCCTGCCAACCTCGGATAACAGAGAGGGGAATCATTTCTTCCTCATCTCCTGACTGTTCTGTGCCCATCACTTCATTATCTTCGTCATCCTCGATTTGTTCCTTGGCTCCTGCAGCTTCACTTCCAGTTTATCTGGTATCATGAGCCCCCCTCTGTCGCTCTACTCCACCCTGCGATGTCACTTGTCTGTGTGACGAGAGACTGGACCTTTGAGATATTGATATGTTTTCCACATTCTCTTCTTCTTCCTCCACCTCTTTCTGTGGTACCACCACCTCATCCCGCAGACTTTTCAAAGTTTGCTCCAGCATGTAGATGATCGGAATAGTGATGCTGATGAAGGCATCATCAGTGCTAACCAGCTTAGTAACCATTTCAAAACTGTGTAGAATGGTGCAGAGGTGCTTGATGTGTAACTATTCTGCAAGCGTCATTTGCTCCAAATTCGGCTTCATTGTGTCATTGTAAGCGTAATTACATAATGCGCTAGGGCTTGTCACTGCTGCCACAGTCGCTGCAACATGTGCAGAATGGAAATTCACCATGTCGGCACGTTGCATGTGAAATGGTTAACCAGTTGTCCAAAGAACCTCTGTGGTGTTGCTAGTCGATAAGCTGTTGGGTGAGAACAGCGGATGTGAGAATACTGCGACCGTGCCCTGTGCAGCAACTCATCCAGGCCAGGATAGTGGTGTAGGAATAGCTGGACAACCAGATTGAGGATGTGAGCCATGCATGTAACTTTATCCTGGCATAAGGCCGCCACCAGGTTCACATTGTTATCACACATGGCCTTCACTGGCTCCAGGTTTTGTGGAGACAGCCATTGCTTAAACTCGGCCTGCATAGCTATCCACAGCTGTGTGACTTACATCTCCAAGTCAGTTTTATTTCAACACTGCCTGACGGTGGTGATCCCTGGCAGCGCAGTACAGTACAAAGGTGGGGGAGATTCTCTCTGGACTGTTGGAACATTACGGGAGAGGTCGAGGGCAAAGCTGGAGGCCCTAGAGGAGGTGGAGAAAGCAGAAGCAGTGGATGAAGAGTTACATGATGAGGTTTGTCCCAATATTCTTTCTGACTTGAAAATTTTGGGAATAGTCCCTTTCCCACCTGGCCCCACAGACACCAGAGTCACAGTGCCCAGTGAGCAAGGTGTAATGCCCCTGGTCATGTTTGCACATCCAGATGTCTCGACAGCATCAGCTTTTGGAAACCGTCTGTATCCACCAAACAAAAAGGCATAATTTCAGTGGCATACAAATTGAAGATAGTAAGGTTCAAGCTCTTTGCTTTGGGATGTGTAGGATGAAATAATCTTTTACGTGACCACCAATGCAGGACTGAGGGCTGGCTGCTGTGCTGAGAGAGGGTGGAGTAGGGTACACGGAGATGTTATGGTGGGTTGACAAACAAGTGGGTGCGCTTGGTGTCTGATATTGGTCAAAACTAGCAGGTATGTCTATTTCCATGACAGCTGAGGGGCTGTACTGGGTAAATAGGGGGAGGTTCTGTGGATCTGTTGGACAACATTTGGCATGGTGATGGAGGAGGAAGAAGCAGCAGATGCAGTTAATGATGCAGATGTTGATCGGTAAGGCCCCTTCACACCACATTTTTCTGGATCCAGGAATGTCCGGTGTGAACCAGACAGCCCCGGATCCGGTTTCGGCCCCTTAGTATTCCTATGGGTCCGGATGGAGCCGGATGGCAGTTATCTGTCCTGGAGGATCCGGGACCATTTGGATTTTTCTTCCGGACGCAAAAACGTTGCAAGCAACATTTTTGTGTCCAGTGCGAAATATCTGCCCAAATCGGATCCTCCTGGATCCTCCCAGATCCGGGGCAATCCGGCGCTCCCTAACATGGGAGTCTATGGCACCAGATTGCCCAGATCCGGGAGGACCCAGGAGAATCCAGAAACCCGACGCTGGCGGCGGCAGTTCAGCGTGAGCTACCCTGAACTTCAGCACCAGGGAGCTGTCCCCTGTGAAGTGGTTCAGCACCATTTCAACAGGGGACAGCTACCTCAGCTGCACTCTGCAGCATCCGGCTACGAACAGGACGGAGGGCAAATTTGCCCTCCGGTTCTGTTTGCAAATCGGGTCCGGGGCTGTCAGGTTCAGCCCCTGATTGTACCATGGTGTGAAGCCAGCCTAAGCCCCGCTTAGTCCAGTTTTAGCACATAATTTTGTCAGAGTAACGCATTGTGCTGGGCCATGTGTCGGTTCATGCATGAACTAGTCAAATTGTGCTCTTTTTTGACTCTACTGAAGTTTATTTTACAAACTTTACAAAAAATGTGAGTTGGCCCATCATTTGTGGTGTCAAAGAGGTCTAGCCTTGCCAACCCTTACCACCCCTGACAACTGCAGATTTGCCATAACCACTTCTATCTAGAGCCAGAGTTGCGGCATAGGATGCTGTGCTTTTTGTGGTTGCACCACTCAGTCTCTCTGAAGGAAGCCACAACCTAACTTCCTCCTCCACCTCCTCTGCTGAGTTTCTCAGCTTCATGACTTTTAGCTGATTCCAAGAGGAATCTTGAACCTCATCATTCTCTCTGTTGACACACTCCTGGCCCTGAAAGTCACCCTCCTCCTCCTCCTGCCCTGAAAGCAAAGTACTGAGTAGGTGTTCCTCAGGTATCCGACTCTCATCATCATCATTTGCTGGGACCCTACTCCATCCTTCAGTGCAGATGCTTTCCTCCTCTGGAGTATGTGAATCTTTGGAGCAGACCTCTAATGCCATTGCATAGAATGTGTGAACCTCTCTGCAGAATCGTCCATCTGTGTTTCCCCACAATCATTTGTGCGGTTGGAGAGTTTTGACTCGGGATGACACAATTGTAATTGTAACTCTAAGGACAGTACTGTTTGTGATGTTGAGGCGGAGGAAGAGGAGAATAGGCCACTTGATGCTTGCCATGAAATGTAGCTCAAGCTCTTTCTGGTCCTCATCCACAACTCGAATCGTTCTGCTACCAGCAAACAAAGAGACTGGAGTAGACTGTCCAGTAACAGAAGTTGTCACTTTGCTTGGCATATGACGAGATAGGGTTTGGTCAGTACATCTTTCAGTAACATTAGCAGTGGTACCTATGTACACCTTGAACATCAAGTCTATTCCCTCTTTCACCATTCCTATTCCCCTTCCCCTTTCCACCTCAACCTCAGGATTTCCCACTCATATTTTAAGAACACAGATTTGGAAAGCCGTTGTTTGAGGTTAAGCACAGCCTTTTTAGGGGAAACCCTAAGATTTAGTAATTAGAATTATTATTCATTATAATAGCGCCATTTATGCCATGGCGCATTACATGTGAAACAGGGCATACATAGACAAGTACATTAAACATGAGTAATACAAGGCACACACAAGTATAGAAGGAGAGGGGACCCTGCCCACGATGGCTCACAGTCTACAAGGGATGGGTGAGGATACTCTAGAAGAGGTAGAGCTGGTTGTGCGGTGGTTCAGTAAGCTGAGGATCACTGCAGGTTGTAGGCTTGTTGGAAGAGGTGGGTCTTCAGGTTTTGAAGATTTCCACAGTGGGCGAGAGTCTGGTGTGTTGGGGTACAGAGTTCCAGAGCATGAGGGAAGCCCGGGAGAAATCTTGTATGCAGTTGTGCAAAGAAGAGATAAGAGGGGACTAGAGGAGGAGATCTTGAGAGGATTGGAGGTTGCGTGTAGGTAAGTACTTGGAGACCATGATACAGATGTATGGATGGGACAGGTTGTGGATGGCTTTGTATGTCATACTTAGGGTTTTGAACTGGAGCCTCTGAAAAATAGGAAGCCAGTGAAGGGATTGGCAGAGAGGAGAGGCTGGGGAATAGTGAGGAGACCGGTGGATTAGTCGGGCAGCAGAGTTTAGAATAGATTGGAGTGGTACGAGAGTGCTAGAGGGGAGGCCACAGAGTAGGAGGTTGCATAAGTCGAGGCGAGAGATGATGAGGCCATGCACGAGTGTTTTTGTAGTTTCTTGTCAAGAAATGTACGGATCTGGGAAATATTTTTGAGTTGGTGTCAGCAGGAGATGGCAAGGACTTGGATATGTGGCTTGAAAGAGAGGGCAGAGTGGAGAATCACCCGGATGCAACAAGCATGCTGGACTAGGGAAAGTGAGCAGCCATTGACTTTGATGGATAGTTCTGGTGGAGAGGTAGAGTGAGATTGTGAAAAGATGATGATTTCTTTTTTGTTCATGTTCTGTTTTAGAAAGCGAGCAGAAAAGAAAGATGAAATAGCAGACAGACATTGCACAATTTTGGTTAGGAGGGATGTGATGTCACGTCCAGAGAGGTAGATCTGTGTGTCATTAGTGTACAAATGATACTGAAGATCGTGGGATTCTATGAGCTGTCCTAGTCTAAATGTGTAGATGGAGAAGAGGTTGAGGCCTAGAACTGACCCTTGGGGAACACCGACAGACAGTGGTTGAGGTGAGGAGGTGGTGTGGGAGAGGGAGGCATTGAATGTCCGGTCTGTAAGATATGATGAGATTCAGGATAGGGTCAAGTCTGTGATGCCAAGAGATGAAAACATCTATAAGAAGAGGGAATGTTCCACAGTGTCAAAGGCAGAAGACAGGTCTAGGAGGAGGAGGACAGAATAGTGTTGCTTGCTCTTGGCAGTTAGTAAGTCATTGGTAACTTTAGTTAGGGCAGTTTCAGTTGAGTGATGCGGTCAGAAGCCAGATTGTAACCGGTCAAAGAGGAAGAAGAAGGGGAGGTGAGAGGACAATTCAAAATAGACATACTTTTCCAGCAGTTTTGAGGCATAAGGGAGAAGTAATAACGGGCAATAGCTAGACATAGAGGATGGGTCAAGGGAGGGCTTTTTGAGGATGGATGATTGAGGCATGTTTGAAGGATGAGGGGAAGACACCATTTGTAAGTGAAAGGTTGAAGAGATGTGTTGGAGTTGGGATAAAGACTGTGGTGAGTTTAGGGATGAGGTGGGACGGGAGCGGGTCAAGCATGCAAGTGGTGAGATGTGATCTTGACAGAAGGGAGGAGAGCTGATCTTCTATCATGGTCGAGAAGCTGTTTTTTTTAGAACAGGGCTGAGCAGTTATGAGGAGGGGCATAGGGGCCAGTTGGTTAAAGCTTTCACTGATGTTATCAATCTTCTTCTTGAAGAAAGAGGTAAACTCTTTAGCAGATATGAGAGGAGAGGGAGGAGGTGCTGGGGAATGGAGTAGAGAATTGAAAGTATGAAAAGCTGTTAGGATATGTGCACATCTGACGTTTCTGCATCTTTGCAGACCATCCGGAATACGGTGGAGAATGGCAGAAACTGAGTTTTCTGAGCTCAGCAGTGTCCCTCGTTTTGTTAGCGTTTTGCTAACGTTTTGCGATCGTTTTTTTAGCATTTATACAGCGTTTTCTCGGCGGTTTTTCTTAGCGTTTTCCAGACTGGTTTTTGGTGCACTTGTAAGCTAGATCCGCTGGAAAAACGCTCAAAAGAAGTCACTTGCTCTATCTTTAAAAACCGGTGGAAAACCGGTGAAGAAACTGGAAAGGAGACAAAAAAAAACGTTCTAATGTACACAGCGTTTTCTAAACTCCATTGACTAGCATGTTAATCCAACCGGTGGCTAGGATTAACATAAATTAACATAAAACTCAGCCGAAACCGCCGACGGAAAACGCTCAAAAACAGCCCACAAAACGACTGATGTGCACATACCCTTAGGGTTGTGAAACAAGGAGGATATGAGAGATAAGAAGTAAGTTTGTTTTGCGGCAGTTAGCGTGGACTTGAAGTTGGTGAGGGACTGCTTGTATGCGATAAAGTGATCAGCAGAATGGGATCTTTTCCATTTCCGCTCGACTACCCTGGAGGCTCGTCTTAGTTTTTTTGGTCAGGCTGGTTGGCCAGGGTTGCCTGTTGATTGTACAAATTTTGCTGTGCGTGAGGGGGGAGGCCGAATCAAGCTGCTGTTATTGTGGTGTTATATAAAGTGGCAGCAGCATTTGTGTCATGTAAGGAAGCTATGTCTGTGAGATGGAGAAGGGACTCTGAGAATGAGTGTAAATTAAGGTGTTTGAGGTTTCTGTGAGGATGATTGAGTTTGTGGAGTGTAAGAGAACAGAAGCAGGTGAAGATAAGGTTCAGCATGTGGCCATTTTTGTGAGTAGCTGTGGAGGACCATTGAGTAAGGCCAAAGTAGGCAGTCAGGAATAAAAGTTTAGAGGCAGCCAAGGTCAAAGTGTCAATGAGGATGTTGAAGTCTCTCATGATGATTGCGGGGATGTCAGCAGAAAGCAAATGAAGTAGCTAGGCGGTGAAGTGGTCGAGAAAGGTGGAGATGGTTAGCTCTGGGGCGGTAGATGACAGCCAGCTGGAGGTTGGAGGGGGAGTATATGTGTGGCACCCTGTTGCTACAGGTAACCACAGATTCACCTACAGCATGGATGGATTTCCACAGTGGGTACACAGACACGAACAACACCTTCCACCCCAGCACAGTAGGGGGAGCTAACTTTCTGCTCTTAGGCAAGATCCCCTATAAATACTGGTGCTGGGGGCGGAGTTAGTTAGAGTGTGCAGATGCTAGAAGAGCTGTGAAGATGTTCTGGTGGTCGGTGCCGCGCTAGGCCCGAGCCAGTGACCCTGAACAGCCTTCAGAGTAGTCGTGCAGGGCCCAAGAGTGGGGTCAGAAGGCAAGGAGAGAACATAGAAAGTGCCCTTTGGGGACTAAAGAGCCATATTGGGATCACTCCAGAAAGCATCCCAGACACCGGAGTCCGAGTCTGCTGGAGAGCACCTAGCCCAGCAGAGAATACCGATTGACCGTGGAGACTTCAGTCTCCTGGGCATCTGTCCAGCCATCAACAAGGGTGCCAGGCACCACAGAGAAAGGAACAGCGGCAGTCCATTGTGGGTTTCCCAACAACAGCAAGGGTGATGGTAGAGCAGAGGAGCCAGCCAAATTTCACACAGTGCAGGGGCTTCACACACACTGGGAAAGAGACAAGGAGGCCTTATACCCACTCACTGTGGAAATCCTGAAGTGCTTCTTAACCACCCGACAGTACACCGCACTCTTACCTGTGATTCCATCAGTAAAGGTAAAGAAACAACTTACGGTATGTGTCAATTCCTCAACCTCTGCCCCTGCCATCCACAGAGACTGCCCTGTTACCTAACAGCCCAGCCAAATCCCTGCTCCATCCCTCATCATCATTACCAAACTTCCCATGGATCCAGCTCTGCCTGTGTGGAGCTTCAACACCCAGCTGCCCATCCATCATCCCTGGAGGCCCCACGCAGCACTGGTGCAGTCACCAGAAACCACAGGTGGCGTCACGACAAACTATTCCTACTTCAATTTAATTTCCCCTTTTTTAAAGCTGACCACTAGGGCCACGGGTCTAAGCTGGCCACTAGTGACATCCCAACCGCAGCTGAGGGCCCAAATGAACGAGTCCACATAACCCTGGGGCGCGTCATATGCGGATGGAGTGCACCGCAAACGAGGGAAGAATAGTGGAGGGTGGTAGTGGAATTGGGGTAAAGGAGCAGTTATCGGACAGAAGCAAGCCAACTCCTCCATAACTTCCTGTTGTTGGAGTGAGGGGTGTGAGAGAGATTGAATCCACCATGAGAAAGTGCAGCAGGAGAGGTTATGCCAGAGGGGGTGAGCCAGGTTTCAGTCATTCCAAGGAAGAGAGTTTGCTAGTGATCAAGAGGTCATGGATGAATGAGTTTGTTGCAGACAGAGCAAGCATTCCATAGTGCTCCAGGTAGGTGGACTGGGGAGAGGGGGCTGGCTCAAAAGGCATGAGGTTATCAGAGTTGCAAAATCTTGTAGAGGATCATGACAGGGTGTTAGAAATGAGTGTGGTGATGTTTTTAGGAGGGCCAGGAATTGGGGATACGTCACGGTGTGAAGGAGGGAGTGGGTGGGTATAGACAGACCAGATACTGAGAGTTAAACACAGGTCATAAAAGAGAGGGAGGGGTTGGAGGGGTTGGATTGACCAGTCCAAGACATGCCAGAATAATCATGAGGAATGAAACAGAGCATGGAAACGATAGGTAAGAAAATAGTAAAAGAGAGAGATTATATGCAATTCACATAGACAGTCAGAAGCCAGGGAAAGCTGTGTAGATTCAATGCCTACCAGAGACAGATAATATGCAATTCACATAGACAGTCAGAAACCAGGGAAAGCTGTGTAGATTCAAAGCGTACCTGTGGCGCCCCACTACGTAGGTGCCACAAAAGGGGTACTGCACCCAGAAAAGCGGTGTAGTGCTCCACTGCAATTGGGACTATGGTCACTAGATGGAGCACTAGAGCTGACACCCACAGACTAGGATAGTAGGTGGGAGGGAACCCTCTGAGGATATATAGTGGCCTCTAGGGGGAACTAGTTAGTCTCAATCTGAGGCAGACAGTCAGGAGAGTCGGAGGAGGAGGGAGTGTGGAAGGAGCCAGGCAGCCAGCCTGAAGGAACTAAGAGGGCCATCTCAGCTGAGAGGCCCAAGAAAGTAAAGATCCCGAAGAAAGAGAAAGAAAGAGAGGGAAAGAACTCAGAAGCAGAGTTCACTCTAAGAAGGGGATTGAGTAACAGCAGAGTTTGCCCCGAAAGGAAGGAAACCGGGTACCGGAGCCCGCACCTGTGAGTTCTCTTAAGATTCACAGAAAATCCGTAAAACTGGGATATTGCAAATACGGCCCTGACTCCCAAAGGTCCCACGAGAGGAAAGCCAGAACCTCAGGAAGAGCCTGCGGCGTTCAAGGGTATAAGGGAGGCGAAGAGAGTAAAGCATCAGGAGGCCAGGTCATCTACAAGAGATCAGGCTTCATAACACTGGGAACAGAAAAGAAGGAAAGGAAAGGAACATAAAGGAGGGTTCCATCTCCAGCCAGAAATCCTAATTGCAGCCTGGAGCATTCGCCAGTTTACCATCTGCCTAACTGTTGAACTGTAAAGCTGACTGAAAGTGTTCAAGTAAAAGTTACCCGGTGAAGTGAAGTTCCGACTCTGCTGCATCCTTTCAAATATAAACTGTTCCATTACAGCATCTCTGCCCAGGTGGTCCAGTCCCGCCTGCAGGGACTATTCCATCCAAGCCGCAATACCTTCGGCCATCGGAGGACTGTGGCGGCACTGGTGAGCATCACCAGACTCAGCAGGTGGCGTCACGAAGACAACTTTGTAAATAATCCCCTGTAAATAATTCCCCCTTATTCAGCTGACCCCCAGGGCCACGGCTTCGAGATGGCCACCCGTGACTTCCCGGACTGAAAGAGAGAGCCCGAGAGCCGAGTACCCGAGCCCTGGCTGCGCGTCATACCTGTGAGAAGAGGAAACCCAATTAGATGATACAGATGATGATGATAACAATACAGCAGTGATGATGCTGAGGATTGGCCAATTGCATCATAGAATTCGAGTCTAATTCAAAGTTTTGCACTTAGAAAACTACACTTGGAAAAATGCATGAGGAAAAATGCATGGATCAGACTAGAGTCTGGATCAGACTCATGGTTATGAATATATCTTCAGCTAAGGACAATCAGGTGTGAAATAACTTGTTGAATGCTAAAAACACAGCTTTGACAAAGCGTACAGACTTGGTAATCAGATTTGTTCACAGCACAAAATGACTATGTCTGCATGGACACTCTCACCCTCCTATTCTATCTAAAAAGCAATCAAGTAGCTCTCTATGTATTTGTGTAGCATGAATGGAGCAACACAGAGCGGCAACAGCACTGTCCCTAATAGTAACACTCTGAAAATGGCAGCGACAGGAAAAGTTGTTATATTCTGAGGGACATGTGACTTAGACAGCTAACGAAACAAGCCAGCCAATGACATCAGTCCTTGTGTCTTCAACTTGTGATTGTTTTATTTACTGTGATTGGCTGCCGGCCCGAAACATCCACACAGAAAATGCTGGGTGAAACAAAATAGAGTCCAAAGCTACTCTGACCTCTTTCCCACCCCTCCCCTCATCAAACATGCCCCACCCACTATGCAGTTGTTAACGACCGAGACGCCAGTCGTTTGTGTGTGTGAGAGATACGGTGCTGCTATGAATGACACGGACTCCAAAAATAATGGTAAATTAACTCTTTTTAACAGTTTCAAAAAGATAACAAATTCAAACGATATGGGCCCCAACAGCCCGATCACAGTGTACAATTTATGCAGCCTGAGGGAACTCACGTACCTGTTTTACAGAGAGGGAGCACAACTATCCCAGACTAAACCAACCCCACCCTTACTCCATACAGGGCCTACCCAGGCCCTCACTGCAGCAGCTGCACGTGTTCCCCTCAGGGTATAATCTTACACCCCCCTCCCACGCTATATACAAAATATTTCAGGATCCCTGATTCCCTTATATAAATCTATCCCACAACCTATTTACAGCAAATGCAGTTTTGCCTCCTGCATGAGGTGAAAACTCTTTAACTTGGTAATGTACACACAGTTTACAGGGTGTATGTCATTTCACCCTAACAATCAGCCACTGAGGTATATAAGATCTTCCTCACACTGGGCACAACCCAGTATAACAGGGATGGTGATAATTCTCTCAGTTCTACAGTGTCATCCACATCCATATAAGTTGTTACAAAAGGAACACGGTCTAAATGTTCTTTCTTGGGGATTTAGAGTGCCGTTACACTTGGCGACGTTCCAGTGATCCCGACAACGATACGACCTGGTAGGTATCACTGGAACGTCGCTACGTGGTCGCTGTGCAATGTCAAACAGTCAGATCTACTCAATGACGCAGCAATGATACAGTAACCTGTATAACGACCTCGGCAGTCGTTGGGACCCTGTCACACAGCAGCTAGTCTGACGACTCAGACCTACATGGCTGAGTTCTATGTCGTAAACGAGGTCATTGTTAAGGCGTCAAACACACCGAATTTAAATCAAGAAATTGAATTTCTGTAGTTGAATAGACTAAAGAAAACTTAATGATCTCATCAATTCTATTCAAAAACTCATGAAAAGTCTGTAGGGACTGTAAATCACCAGTACAAATGAGGAAGACATCATCTATGTACCTCCACCATGCCACAACTTAGCAGAAGTGGTGGGATACATAGATAAGGTCCTACTCAAGGATACTCATGACTAAATTTACATACGTGGGCCCCATATTTGTTCCCATGGTGGTCCCGAATAATTTTAAATAGAACTCATTACTGAATAAAAAATAATTACATTTCAATACAATTTCTTACAGTGAGAGTACAAATCTCCTATATATATTTGACACTACAGGATGTTTTAGCCTTGTATTTAGTGTAAAATAAATAGTAATAATAAAAAATCTACATAGGGCCCTCCTATTTTTGATCAACAGCTAGGGTAAAGTGGACAGATGCAGCCTGCGGGTTACAGCTGTTGGCTTTACCTTTGTTGGTAATCCAAAACAGAGTTCACCCCATGCTATTTTTTCAAATTATTTATTTGTAAATAATTTGAAAAAAAACTATATCAGATCCCCATGTTTGGAAAACCAGCCAAGGTAAAGCTGACAGCTGAGGTCTTATATTTTCAGGGTGGGAAGGGCCATGGTTATTGGCCCTCCCAAGCCTAAAAATAGCAGGCAGCAGCTGCCCCAGCACTTGCGCCTCCATTAGATATGTCAATCCTGGCGCTTCGTCTCTGTTTTTCCAGCTGCTCTGGTTCATTGGCAAATGGAGTAATAGAAAGGGTTAATGACTGCTGAAAATTGACAGCTGACATCAAACACTGGATTGGTGATGATCAGGCCCCTATAAGGCCCCCACATTACTAATCTAGTGAGTAAATATTTAAAAAAAACACAGAGAAAAATCCTTTATTTGAAATGAAACACAAAGAAATCTGTTTTTTTGTAATAAAAAATGAAGAGACCCAAATGTTTCTTTTTAGGATTGGTGATATACGGATCTCATAGAGGACTGAACATTTCAAATCCAGGGCTTGATGGCAGCTGTTCTCAGCTGTCGTTAATGCCTTCTATTACCCCGATTATCACTGCATCAGGATATTGGGCAAGAGTCAGGCAAAGCACTTGAAATTATTGAATAATTCTAATGAATGCAGCAAAACCTGGACAACTGTGGGCTGCTATTCGTACCCTGGGGGAGGCAATACGTATGTACCTCTCCAAGGTGAGAGTACCAACCCCCAGCCATCTGACTTTAAACAATCACAGAGGGAAGCAGTGAATATGTATTAGGTTAATGAGCGTGCCCGGAAGCAGGATGACAGCAGGTACGTTATAGTTGAGACAAAATGGACACCTTTAATGGATAACATTATGATTTCTTATTTATCCAGGCAAACTTGTAATATGCCACTCATGGGTTACACAAGATTTCTAGGAGCCTGCTAGTATTTAAAATAGGTATTGTAATTATCTTGCCTCTTTGTATTGTATTTTATTTCCTACCTTGTGATGGCCCACTCATTGTTCCTACAAGTCTTGTAGATGACTGGTAGTGTTTAACATGTGTAATGTAATTATCTCCCTTCTTTGTCATAGAAGACTCGGAGAACTTAATCCTGCTAACATTCCATTGTATTACTAACTGTATTGCTAATTCTATGTAAATTACCTCAGCCACCATTGTTTGTGGTCAGGATGTTATACTAAATGTCTAAATGTCTATACTAAACACTCCTTGACTCCTCTCAGGCAAACATCATTTAAATGAACACTGTCCAGACAGCTTGAAATTGAGCCAATGAGAGAAAAGTCTTACTCCACCAATCGTGAAGTCACCAATATCCTGAATTGAGTTGTTGGGGGATATAAGGAGATCTGTTCATTAACAAGGGTGACTGAGATTCTGTCTAGTGACCTCAGTCTAGGGATTTTGGTCCCAACTAGAGGTGCACGGGACTTGTTGCAAGCAGCTAATCTAGGATCTATGGACCTGATTAGCAGGCCATAACCCCAAGCCTAGGCATTTCAGTGCCAATCGAGAGGATCAGAACCTGGATTATAAGACTACAAGGACTTCACCATCGAATGAGCGGATTTGGCTGGGATAACAAATACTGCATAAGGAAGCAACCCAGGTTGGGACGATCCAGTGACCTGGCTACAGACTTTGCTGTGCTATATTCTAAACCCTGGTGAGCCAGCAGAAGGGTGAGACTCCGTTGCCTGTTACATGCTGTGTTTTGCTGGTTATGTGTTATATGCTGTTAACTGTTTGGGGATCCAATAAAGCCTTAATATTGTGGTTCCCTCTATCCTGTGTTGTCTGAGTAGTGTTCTGCCCATGTTTAACCTCCCTGGCGGTATGATTATGTCAGGAATTTTGTACTAAATGCTGTACCATTTTTTTGGTAAAAAATTTCTTTTATGGGCAGAAATTTTATACTTTTTTATTATGGGCTGAAATTTTATACTTTTTTATTTCCCGCCCAGTTCCGCCTCCAATGAGCGGCTGCACGACTGGGTAGGGGCCCCTCAAGCATCAATAGGGGGCCCCCGTGACCCTGTGACAGAGGAGAGGAGGGTAACTGAGCGGATGCTTCCCTTGGGTGTTCCCGCCCCTCCTCTCGTCTGCAGCCCAGGCTCTAACCCTAGCCCTAACCCTAACCTTAGCACTAACCCTAGCCCTAACCCTAACTCTAGCCCTAACCCTAGCCCGCCTAGCCCTAACCCTAGCCCTAACCCTAGCCCTAACACTAACCCTTACTCTAACCCTTACTCTAACCCCGACTTAACTGCTGCTGGCATGAACAACACCACTCTGCCCCCACCCCTCGGTCCGTGACTGCAAGGGCATCGACCGCACTGCCGATAGCACCCCCCCGGAAGACGCGACTACACTATCGATACCATTTCCCCCCCGGTCCTCACGGTGAGCGGCGGCACTGCCAGCGGGTAAGCCTGAGTGTGACTCGGGGTTACCGCTTTCGACAGTGAAAGTTAATCCCGAGTCACACCCGGGAATACCGCTGGTAAGGTTAATGAGCACGGCGTTCAGTTTGGCGATGAGTCCTGGTCCAGGCTGTCTTGCTGAAGGCGGTTGGGCCAGCGGACAAGAGCACCCACTGACCCCCGTGTCTCCACAATAGTCTAGGAAGCTAATGGCTGTGCTAAAACAGGACTCCACTATAAAATTGTTTGCGCTGTTTTGGCAGCTTTTGGTCCCCCTTGAAGGTGTTTACTGTGTCTTTGATTTTGCCTCCCATTGAATTCAATGGGACTCGGCATACACCTGGAAATTCAGAGAATCGAACCCGATCACTTAAAGGTTCAATCATCAATACTGAAGAGCCACCAATAGTGCATGTTTTCAGGATTTCATTAGCATTTCACAGGTGTGGGAATCATTATCTATGCAGGTAATTAGATTATCACATGAGCAATACTAAAATAATCTTGAAAATATGCACTGTTGGTGGCTCTTGAAGAGTGGAGTTGTGAAGCACTACTCTATAGCATTCATCAGTGTCCCAAAATGCTGACAAAGTGTAAAACATAAAGGAGATAACGAGGTGCAGAATAGTGCCCTATCAATGGTGACACTGTTAGATGCGGTGATGGGTAGTGTCCACTCACCTTGCTTGGTTGTGTATACCCACAACTGGCTTGAGCCCTTATACAGCTGCCGCTAGACCTCCACCGCCACTGCTCGTGGAAGAAACCGATCAAATATCGTTGGAAAAAGGTGTACCACGGTCTGCGCTGCTGTGACATGAAAGATCACAAGGAAGACAATGATGCAAATGAAAACTTCCTTTATTCTTCCTATCCTACGCGTTTCAGAGCCACCTCCGAGCTCCTTCCTCAGGGATATCCCTGACGAAGGAGTTCGGAGGTGGCTCCGAAACGCGTAGGATAGGAAGAATAAAGGAAGTTTTCATTTGAAGCATTGCCTTCCTTGTGATCTTTCGTGAATATGCAAATAAGTCTGTGGAGCCTCGGTTAGGAGTCTCAAACACAGGACTAGCCAGATATCCTTCCAGAGAAGGACCCAGTCAAGGGGTAGCTCCTTGCGGAGAACACCATAACCACCATGTTAAGTGGCCCTTTTAGTCAATATCCAGCTCTTTTACAAGCTTAGAGATATGACAAGGGAATTCCAAGATCAGGTATCCATCCACAGACAGCTGTTTCGGGTGTTGGCCCTCATCAGTGTGGAGTAGGATTCTGGCTAGGTGGAAGCAAGGCCTAGTAGACCAACATCACAAAGTATTCACTGATCTCAGGGAGACCAGTCCAAGAAAACACTACGGGCAGCTGGCTAAAGCGCTCAACACAGTGAATTCCTAGGCGCATTGCCTCCTGGGAATTATGAATATGCAAATAAGTCTGTGGAGCCTCTGTTAGGAGTCTCAAACACAGGACTAGCCAGATATCCTTCCAGGGAATTTTAAGGGTAGGTTAATTTTAACAGTGAGAGATAGAATATCAAAAATAAAATCCAGAAAATCACATAGTCTAAATTATATGAATGTATTTGCATTTTGCAGAGAGAAATAAGTATTTGATCCCCTACCAACCATTAGGAGATCCACGACCTGCACAAGGCTGGAATGGGCTACACAACCATAAGTAACACGCTGGGTGAGAAGGAGACAACTGTTGGTGCAATAGAACTGTTTGAGTATGCTTCTTCAATATCCCACTTATTTTTATAAATAAATATCAATCTAATTTGTTGTTTTGATGATGCATTATCTCTCTCATGTTTGTTACTTTTTGCTTTCAAATGTTCACATCTTTGGATTTTATTGGCGCTATTCTCTTTTTATGCATTTTTGATATGTCCTCTGGTGGTAAGCCTATCACGCAAATCTTGAGCCTGGTCCTGATAAATTCCTCTGTGGAACAGACCCATTTGGCCCTTAGATACTGACCGATAGGAATTCGCCAAGATGGTTGCCCTTGTATGAGCTAATGTAGCATGTAATAATGCATTCACAGCTGTCTCCTTACGTAACATGTCCATCTGGATAGAGCCATCTGGATACACCACGAGCCTAATATCCAAATGTCAATAGAAGATGGGTGATGTCTGTGGGTCAATTTGATGTTATACTTATTTGAATTGAGTATTTCAATAAACATCTCAAGTTCCTATACACTACCCCTCCACAGCATCAGCACATCAACTATATAGGGAAATTAACACATTGCCCTTGAGTCGGAGTGCGCACCTTTACTAAAAATCTCCTTTTCCTAATAACCGAGAAAAAAATCTGCGTATGAAGGTGCACATGCCGTACCCATGGCGTTACTGAATTGTTGTAGTAAGAACCAATCTTTAAAGAGAAAAAGTTGTGCGTTAAAATATATTTCAATGGATCTAGAATTAATGTACACATAGGTGCATCTCAACAGCTAGTATCCAGAAAAAACTGGACTGTTTGGAGAAAATGATGCTGCATGCAGGAGTACAAAGACTCCACATCTGCTGTTTCAAGGATGGTATCTGAATCCACAAAGATCCCTTCCACCTGCCTCAGGATGTCTGAAGTGTCCCTGACACATGAGGGCAGAGTTTCCACAAGGGGAGCAGGTAATATTCAACAAACCTGCACACCAGGTCACAAAGCCCCCCAACACCAAAGGTTGCCCTGGGGAATAAGGGGATTCTTGTGTATTTTTGGCAGTAAATAGAAAGTGGGGATAATCAGGGTTTTGACTAGAATGCCCTAAAACACTTTTTTTGGGTATAACACCTGATTAGAATACCATATCAAGAATTTTGAAAAGCTCAGTTATAAATTTACTCAAGGGGTTATATGGCAGAACCGAATAGCTTCTTGATCCCTTAATTGTTTTGACTAAGAGGTCCTCAAACACTGGGTATAATACCTGATTGGAATGCCATATCAACCCTGCCTGTCCAGTGCTAAGGCTTCTTTACTGGCGGAAGTGACGTCAATGATGGACTTTGGGTTAGGAAATGCCAGAAACGCTGTTGGGCTGATGGCGCAGCAATACTGGTTGTCCTTTTTTCCATTAACATCATGACATGACAGGGTATTTATATCCTGTACCTATATTGGACCTGTACGTCCCACAAGGAAGCCACAAGCGAAATGTGTATTGGCCCCCTTACAGCCCGGAAGGACTCCAGCCTCCTTAGCATGTACTTATGGGTAAGCACCATTAATGCATCATGATATTGAATGAACCAGGGTCAGTGGGTGGCTTAGATTCATATGTGGTAGCAAAACAATCTAATGGTACCTTTACATGCAGCTACAGGTAACAGGTTTTCCACAGGTAACTTACTGGCTGCAGTGAAATCATGGAGACATAGTTCCATTTGTACACAGCAACAAGATAGAACCATGTCTCCATGATTTCACTGCAACCAGTAAGTTACCTGTGGAAAACCTGTTACCTGTAGCTGCGTGTAAAGGTACCATAAGTGTGGTTGTGTGTGTCCACATGTGTATATTTCCTTCAGTAACTGGGATTCTTTCAAGTTGGGCCAAAAAAGTTATTCATATATATGCCCGATATATGTTCTGGTTAAAAGAACTATGAGATAATAAGATGATATATTATATGGCATGTGTTACTTGGATCAATACTATAATGCATTCTATTGGTGTTATGATAATACCCCAATTTGTCCTATAATGTATGGCTGCTGTTTGTCTCTTATGTAAAACCTCTGACCAGTTATAATTTTATATTGTAAAAATCTTGCTGTATGGACTGCACTTGTCACTTTTTACGTTTTTTTGAATAAAGACTTCATTCATAATACTAACTAAAACATGTGGTCAGTAACTATTTGTTATTAAGATGGGCTTAAAATTTCCCGACCCTTTTGCTTATATTTTTGTATATAAATAGCTGCTTAGAATCCTTTAAGCTTTATTTTTACAGAGATTTTTTATTTTAAAAAAACTATAACAGCTAACCTGTGCATCTGCTCTCCCAGCTTCTCAATTAAAATTGTTCCAAATTCACAAGAATCATCACAATTAAGCTATCAGTGTGCTAATTAAACACAAGCAGATGTTAGCTTGTTGTTGGATCAATTGTTGACAATTGCAATTCTTGGTGGTCATAAACAGGTCAGAGGTATTTTTTTTTATAATACAGTAGACTAAATATACCTCAATAAAATCTCAAAACCACTAAAATCCTTAAATGAGTTAAAGTTTAAAGTGACCATTTTCATCAAATTGCTCAGGACAGAAGGAACTATGTATGAATTTCTAACAGGCAGAACAGGCAGTGGAAGACCCATTTGTAAGGGGGCAGGCACACTGGTGTCAAACTTGCATAAGTGTAATGAGAGAAAAACTCACATTGCACTCACACCAATGTTAAACAATCTGTCAGGTCAGATTGTTACTTTTTTCCTCCGCTGAACTCGCATTGTGGGTCAAATGCGAGTTAAATCGCAGCATGGTGCGATTATGTGTGAGTTTCACATGCAAGAGGCCAATGGAAGTCTATGGGTGTGAGAAAATATTGCACACAGGCAGCACAATGCGAGTTTGTAGCATGGGCTTTCCCATGCTGGTAAAAGTTAGAATAGACAGACAGACACACTTACCAGTCTCCTGCTGCTATTTCTGGGGCCGCCCATTAAAGGGGTTGCCGGGCTTTTGGTATCATTCATGTGTGTATCTAATCTGCAAAATGTTGACAGTTTGTAATTTACATCCTGTCAATATTTTGCAGGGTTACCTAGATATCACTATATTGCATCTGCAGGAGATGACCAGGGGGCGTGTGTGTTTAGGGACTGGTCGTTCACACCCACTCACCTATAAGCCCTTCTCAGTGTCAGTATGCCTTGCCCCTTCCACTCTCACTATGCCTGCCCCCTCCCATCTCCAGCATGCATTGCGCGCCCTCCCCAGTCTCAGTATAACTACCCTTCCATTGTCAGTATGTCCAGCCACTCCTGTCTCTGTATTCCGCCCCCTCCAGTCTCCAAAGTTTGCCCAAACATTCCACACTGGATTGCCCTATGTCGTCTTTGATAGAACTGCCGCATTGCAATGAGAGCAATCATCTCTCAGGCACTGTGACAAATTTGCAGCTCTGAGATGACAGCTCTCAGTTCTGTGTGTGAGCGCTCACCTTCCCCTGTGCTGGTGCTGATGTGATATGATGAGCGCTGCTGCCTTACAGCCGCCTGGCCCTGCCCCTCTGCACTGAGCAGTTCATTCATTCTGCTTTATTGTGGGAGAGGGGCTGTGAGGTCAAGGTTTGTTTTGATACTCCAGCATGTGTGTGTCCCTGTCCAGGGTGGGATGCATATGGATAAATTTACTCTTATACAATAGTATAAGTAGTCATTGCTAATCCAAATCCTAACAATACAGGCATCATGCTGAAGATAATGCAGCAAAAAAGCACTTATGATGCATCCATGAGTCCCATGTCCTTGTTGTGTTGGTGGCAACGTAAAAAACAAGCTTCCTATCTACATCATCTCCCACAGACCTCAGGCAACAAAAAAGGGAATCATTTCTTCTTCATCTCCTGTTTTGTGATTATCAACTCTCTCATCCTCGTCCTCCTCCATTTGTTCATCAGCTCCTGCAACTTCACTACCGGTTTGTCTGGTACCATTAGCTCCCCTCGCTCTACTCCACCCTCCCTGTTGTGAATTCATTGATGAAGAATTCTGGTTGTGAACTCCCTCCTGTAGTTATTGCTGGTGATGCAGCTGGCTTTGTTTTTGAGAGTTCCACAGCTGATCTTGATGATTGGCAGTCTGCTTCGGATTGAAGCATATAGGTGGTTTGGAGCTGATCACCCCTCTGCTAGTTGTAATAGTTACTGGAGGTTTCCACACCTCTCCCTGGTTCCTTCTTGCTCTGCTGAATCCTTGCAAGCTAAGTGAATGTTTTTTGTTATTTTGTGGCACACATGTTGTGTGCTTGAGGATCTGCTTATTGCTTGTCTTGCTCTGAGTTGTGGTTTGATATTTAGTCTGCATATTTGTTTACCTGCTCTCAGTTAGGAAGTTTTTTTCCTAGGTATTAATTGCTATTCACTGTTATCAGCTACTTCCAGTTCTGCTGGTGTTCGTACCTATTTATTCTAGTTTGATTCACAGAAGTTCCTGCAGATATAGAAGGCGGCGAGTCTTAGCAGTCTCAGGGTAATTTTTGGGCACTATCTGCTATTGGAGGTTTTTGATAGTATTTTAATACTCACCGCAATAGTATTCCATCCTATCTTTATTATCTAGCTATAGTGTGTCCTCTTTTGCTAAACTCTATTATCTACATGTGTGTGTTTTTCCTCTACTGTTTCCCAGTCAATATCTGTGGGGGGCTTGCTATTCTTTTGGAGTTCTGCTCTGAGGCAAGATAGACTTTTCTTTTTCCATCTATAGGGGTAGCTAGTTCTCCGGTCATGTCGAGGTGTCTAGGGTATGGTTAGTTACATCTCACAGCTACTTCTAGTTGCGGTATTTAGTCAGGGACTGTGGCCAGGACAGTTGTCAATTACTTCTGTGAAGTCTTTTTATGTTACTCTAAGGTCATCGGATCATAACACCTCCCATGGCACCTTCATGTGAGACAAGAGTCAGACCTTAGAGACATTGGCATGCATTTTGCATCCTCCTCCCTCTTCCTCCTCCTCCTCCTCTGGTACCACCACCTCATCCTGAAGACTTTTCAAAGTTTGCTCCAGCATGTAAGTGATCAGAATAGTGATGCTAATGATGGCATAATGAGCAATAACCATCTTAGTAGCAATTTTGAGAAAGATAGTGGTGTAGGATTTGCTGAACAACAAGCTTGAGGATGTGAGCCATGTGTGTAAGTGTAAGCTTGCCCTGGCAAGTTTGCATGTGTTTAAGATTTCCCCAGCATAGGGCCGCCAGCAGGTTTGCACCATTATTGCACACAGCCTTGGGAAGAGAACCATGGAAGTGAGCACTCAGCGACCGTGCCTTGTGCAGCACCTCATCTAGGCTGGGATAGTGTTATCCAAGTTACTAAACATCAATAGTTTAGGACGCGAGCCGTGTAATACACGTGGGAAAGTTTTCCCTGTCGTAGGGCCACCACCAGGTTAGCACATTAACTGCATATAGTCTTCCTTTTCTTCAGGTTTAGTGGAGACAGCCATGGCTGAATCTTGGCCTGCATGGCTGTCCACAACTCTTCAGCTGTATGACTCACATCACAAGGCATTTTAATTTAAACACTGCCTGATGGTGGTGAGTCCTGGCAATACTCTAAGGAAGTGGGGAAGATTCTGCCTGGACTGTCGAAACATTAAGGGAGAGGTCGAGGGAGCAGCTGGAGGCCCTAGTAGAGGTGGAGGATGCAGAAGTAGTGGATGCAACTTTAAATGCAGAGGTTATTCCCAAAGGTCTTGGAAATATCAAGCCTTGGGGAGTAGCATTTTTCCTCCTGGCCCCCCAAACACCAGTCACCCCTGGCCATGTTTGCTCATCCAGGTGTCGGTGGGGATATGCACCATGTCACACACAGAGTTTCTCAAGGAATGGGTGATGTTATCTGCAACATGTTGGTGTAGCACATGCACAGCTTTCTTCAAAAAGTAATGGTGACTGGGCAACTGATAATAGAGGTCCGAAATAGCCATCAGCTTTTGGAAACCATCTGTATCCACCAGGCAGAAAGGCACTATTTCTGTTGCCAACAAACTGGAGATGATGAAGTACAAGCTCTTTGCTTTGGGATGTGTAGGAGGAAATAATCTTTTACCTGACCACAACAGCAGGGCCAAAGGCTGGCTGCTGTGCTGAGAGAGGGTGGAGTAAGGTGTACACGACAAACTGCTGGACTGTAATGGAGCTGCAGGTAGAGATGTTATGGTGGGTTGACAACCAGGTGGTGTGCTCGGTGTTTGAGATTGGTCAAAAACAGCAGGCGTGTTCGCCTCCATAACAGCTGATCGCCCCGATTGTAGTGGGTAAAAAAGAGGAGGTTCTGCAGCTGGACACCTGATGGAAAACACCACTGTAATGGAGGAGGAAGACACACTAGATGCAGTTGATGTGGGGGTTGGTGTTCAGTGAGGCCTGCTAGGCACAGTTTTAGCGCAGTAACTTTGCAAGAGTAAGGCATGGTCCTGAGCCATGTGTTGGTTCATGAATGTAGTAGTCAAATTGTTGTTCTTTTCACTTTTTTTCAAAAAAGGCCTAGGCTAGGAAACCCTTACCGCCCCTGACAACTGCAGTCCTGCAACCGCTGTTGTTCAGAGCTAGAGTTGTGGCTTAGGATGCAATGCAATGCAGTGCTTGTCATCCTTGCAGCCATTAGTCTGTATGCTGGAAGACGCAACCTAACCTCCTTGTCTTCCTCCTCCTCCTCTGCTGGGCTACTCAGCTGTGTGACTCTGGGTTGATTCCAAGTGGATTCTCGACCCTCATCCTCATTCTCTGTTTTCCCACTCCTTGCCCTGAGAGCCACCCTCCTCTTCTTCCTGCCCTGAATGCACAGTACAGTGAGAGGGCTCCTCAAGTATCTGAGACTCATCATCATCATCACCACCTCCACTCCCAGGGGTTAGTAGAGCTTTCAGTAAAATTAGCAGTAGCATCTACCCCAAGTACACCTCGAACACCAAGCCTACTCCCCCTTCCACCACGCCTTGTCCCCTTCCCCTTTCCAACACAGCCTTGGGATTTTCCACTCATGTTTAATATACATAGATTTGGAAATTACTTGTTTGAGGCACAATAAAAGTCTTTTAGGAGGAAACTGAAATATTTGGCAATCACTGCTTTGAGGCCAAAAAAATGACTTTTTAGTAGAAAATGAAATATTTGGCAATCACTGCTTTTGGGCCCAAAAGAAGCCTTATTTAGTGGAAACTGAACGCTTTGCAATCACTGCTTTGAGGCAAAAAAAAGCCTTTTTAGTACAAACGGAAGACTTTGACAATTACTGGATAGAGGCCAAATACAGCCTCTGTGTAAAAGTAAGGATTTTGCAATCACTGATTTGAGGCCTTTTTGGGAGAAACAGAAGGATTTGGAAATCAATGTTTTGCAGCAAAAAAATGCATTTTTAGTACAAACTGAAGGATTTGGCAATCACTGGTTAGAGGCCAAACACAGCCTTTTTAGCAGAATCTGAATGATTTTCGCAATCATTGCTTTGAGGCCAAACACAGCCTTTTCAGGGGAAACTGGAATATTTGGTAATCACTGCTTTGAGAACAAACATGTTTTTAGGTGAAACTGCACAGCCTCTTTAGGGGGAACTGAAGGATTTGGCAGTCATTGCTTTGAGACAAAAAAAAGTGCCATTTTAGCAGAAAATTAATGATTTGGCAATCACTGCTTTTAGGCCTAAAATGCCTTTTTAGGGGAAACTGATGGATTTTGCAATCACTGCTTCGAGGCCAAACATAGCCTTTTTAGGGAAAACTGAAGGATTAGGCAGTCATTTCTTTGAGGCAAAGAAAAGCCTTTTAGTTGAAAATAAAGGATTTGGCAACCACTGCTTTTAGACCTAAAAAGCCTTTTTCAGGGAAACTGAAGGATTTGACAATCATTACTTTGATGCCAAACACAGCCTTTTTAGAATAAACTAAAGGATTTGGAAATCACTGCTTTGAGGCAAAAAAAGTATTTTTAAGGGAAACTGAAGGTTTTGGCAATCACTGCTTCTAGGCCCAAAAAAGTATTTTTTGGGCAAACCAATAGATTTGACAATCACTGCTTTGAAGCCAAACACAGTGATATTTGAACAAAACAGAAGGATTTGGCAATCACTGCTTTGAGGCCGAAAAATGCCTTTTTAGTAGAAAATGAAGCATCTGGCAATCACTGGTTTTAGGCCAAACACAGCCTTTTTAGTGGAAGCACAAAGATTTGGCAATCACTTGTATGCAAAAAATACAGCTTCAGTAGTGCACACAGGTTTGGTAATCACACTTTTTCTCTGCAATATAAGCCTTTATTCAGCTGGAGTATTCAGACCCTCTTGCCCTCTATTCTATCTAAAAATCAATTGAGTAGCTAGCTATTTATTTGCTTAACATGGATGGAGTAGCATAGAGCAGAACCAGTGCTACCCCTAAGCAGTAGCACTCTGAAAATGGTGGCGATGGCAAATAGCCGGGACATCCACACATAAAGTGTCAAGAAATAAAAATGGAGTCCGATGGTACTCTGACCTCTCCCCACACCCTTCTCTCATCAAACATGTCCTGTCCACTGTCCCACACAGTCAGAAGGTAGCAGAAATGCATCATTTAAATGCAGTTATGCTTTTTTTTAAAAAAATCAGTTAATGTGCAAAGCTGTGTTTGCCGATTCTTATGTAGATTTCTTGTCTTTCTGATCTTGAACTTAATCATCAATGATCGTGCCAAATTTGAAATTGATGAACATGTTTGGGGAAAGTTCATTCATGCCTAATCCTGATTGCCTTGGTTTAGTGGCCATCGGGATAATATAAGAGGTTAAAAATGGCTGTGAAATGACAGCTGATATCAAGCACTGGATTGGTGATGTCCAGATCTATGTGAGACCCCCACATTAATAATCCTGTCAGTAAATAGTTATAAAACACAGGCACAGAGAAAAAATCCTTTATTTGAAATTAAAAATATAAATATAGACACCTTTTATTACCCATTTATTAACCCCAATCATACCCTTGCAGCTCCTAAGGTAATCCACAACACGAGGTCCCACAAAGCTCTCCATCTTTGCTACATCAAGACCTCAGCTAAGAACCAATGGTGGATGAAGGGTTAATGATCGCACTGCCAGACTTCCAGGACATCTAATATTCGGAGTACAGTTTCTTTGAGAAAGGTTCCTGGCATCATGCTAGGCGGACTGCCTTTGCCTGCAGTCAGGCAGCGCTGCCCTTATCTTGACTGGAGTCCTCTACGTAACAGCACAGAAGAAATCCAGGTGATAAGGAGAAGAAATAGAGGGGCACTCACCGGATCAATCCAACTCCTTTATTTCAGCATACGTTAAAAGCACACTGGAGAGCTGTTGTATCAGCGGTGCAGGGGGGAGGGGAGGTGGTGCATGAGGAACAGGACTATAGTGCCGTTTTGCACCTCTCTGGTGCTTCTACGGGTCCACATCTGATGATGCCAAGCATGCCCTTAAGTACAGGTGGGTGAGGGACATCATTAAAAACATTAGTACAAAATCCAAAAATACAGAGATGTGACAGACAAAAGACTTTTCAGATTATAAAACTATCATTGATCATATGAGTGAAATAAAAGGTTATACACTCCAAAAAGGTAGGGTAACGATTACATACTACCAAAAAAAAAAGCAAGATCAATCTTGTCGTTCAGGCCACTAGCCCCCTGAGCTCTCATCTGCATTATCCATCTAGATTCAGATTTGAAAAGATTCTTATGCAAATCTCCTTCATGGGAAGTGGAAACAATCTTCTCTAACCCAGCAAAGGATAACGTCTTAAGGTTAGCCTGCAGCCTGCAAGAGGATTCTCTTACATGTTTAATTAAATGAGGTGAACCTTTTCAGTGGTTTGCTCTGAACCACATCTGAGAGATCTTTGTCTCCCTCCAGAATATGACAGTGCTTTAAGATGACTGATCTGATGATTTAATTCATTTTAGACCAAATTTGAAATTGAAAATGAACGGCTTACTCTTCCGTTTGTTTTTAGTTTGATATTCACTGATTGATGTTATTAGGGATTGTGAATCATCTAACCCAGATTCGGCATTACCTGGGGGTCCGGGGAGTAGAGAGAGCCCTATTACAGGTGGTATCGAGCAGGACACCAGGCTGGCCTTTGGTCAGAAACCTATTATTAAGATCTATCACCTGAGTTTTGAGGTTTTCAATATTAATTTTAATTTGTCTTAATCTCAATAATTGGCTATAAAGCAGTGAAGGTTTCACATGGTGGCGATGGGCGCTCTCATAATGTAACAAAGCATTCCTTGCCATGGACTTTCTAAAGACATCTCCTTGAATTTTACCATCAACCATATCAAGTTTGACGTCTAAATACTCGAGACTGTCATCACTGAGCACTGAGGTGAACCTCATGTTAAAAGTGATCGTATTGTTGAGGTAGTTCACAAAAGCAAAAAACCTTAGCGAACCCACCCTCCACCATGAAAATATCATCCATATAACTTAAATATGTCTTGATATGTTTCAAGAATCGACTTGCACTGTGATAGACGAACATGTCCTCAAACACTGCAAAAAATAAATTGGCTAGCGATGGTGGTACCCTTGATTTGAAGATATCACTCTTCAAGAAACTTAAATGCATTGTGTCTGAGAACAAACAGCAGTCCATTACAGATCAGATCAATAGTCTCCTTTGGTTGGTTAGAATTAACAAGAATTTCTGTGACCGCTAACACCCCGAGATCCTGTGTTATACGGGTGTACAGGTTTTCTATGTCTACAGAGGCAAGTCCGAAACCTTTTTGCCATACAAAATCATCCAAAGGTGTAGCAAAGTCACCTGTATCCCTTACATTCAAAGGGATATTGGGGAGAAGAGGTCTAAGAAGTCAGTCCAAATAACATGACAGGGGTTTGGTTAAAGAACCGACCCCTGCCACAACTGGACGGCCTGGTAGTCTCACCAAAGATTTATGCATTTTAGGGAGGAAGTCCAGTGCAGTTTGTAAGTAAACTCAGGGAACAACTTTTCCGCCTCCTTAGGTAAAATTACATCCAATGTTACTTGTCGATTTAAAAAGCTATGTCATTTATATTTATACTCCATAATAGGATCAAACAGTAAGCATTTGCATGTTTCGGTGTCATTCAATCATCTGGAGGCCTCAAAGATGTAATACTCCCTGACTCCCTTGTCAGCCAGACGGATTATAATATTGTACTAGTTTTGTAACTCTTTCAGGGCTCTTTCTTTTGATGTTGTTAAATATTTTGCCAAGGAAGGATAAACCAAAGCATCCATATTCTTGATGATACAATCCTGGAAAATAATGATCACATTACCAGGGGTCACTGGTGGAAAAAAGGAAGACTTAATCCCTCCGGCGAAATATTTTTCTCCATCTGTACTCTCACTTGGTTCATTCAAATGGTGCTCTGTCAGCCCTAAAAGCACCTGCGCATCTTGTTTCACCTTACCCAAGGCAGTATTGGCTCCGAAGAAACCAAGAGGACCTATTTTACATTGTTAACCGATGGGTTAGATTCTTTATTATTTGCTTTATTCTTAAAGAATTTGTGCAGATGGATTTTACGGGTTGCTTTGAACCACACGATTGAAGATGTAGTTGGTGAGCGGTTGGTCTCAGGGCCTATTGCGGATTCAAATTTGGTATACAACCTAACTAACAAGGTATTGAATGAGAATATGTTGTCAGTCCTAAACAAGGGCTGGAATTTTTTTTATCCCTGAGCCCTTTAATCTGGTGGATTTTAGGATTGATCTCTACAAAACAACCCGTACAATCTATCTGCACAAATTATTAAAGAATAAAGCAATTATTATAGAATCTAACCCATCAGTTAACAAACAATGTAAAATAGACCTTCTTGGTTTCTTCGGAGCCAATATTGCCTTGGGTAAAGTGAAACAAGACACACAGGTGCTTTTAGGGCTGACAGAGCACCATTTGAATTAACCAAGTGAGAGTACAGATGGAAAAAAAAATTTCATGCGAGGGATTGTTTTCCTTTTTTCCACCAGTGACCCCTGGTAATGTGATTGATACTTTCCAAGAGTGTGTCATCAGGGATATGGATACTTTGGTTTATCCTTCCCTGGCAAAAAATTTAACAACATCAGAAGAAAGAGCCTTGAAAGAGTTAAAAAACTGGGATGACATTATAATCTGTCACGTCAGGCTGACAAGGGAGGAAGGACCATGCTCATGACCAGGGAGTATTAAATATTTGAGGCCTCCAGACAATTGAATAACACCGAAACATACAAACGCTTACTGCTTGATCCTACTATGGAGTATAAATCAAAATTACGTAGCTGTTTACATCAACAAGTAACGTTGGGTGTCATTTCATGTAAGGAGGCAGAAAAGTTGTTCCCTGAGTTTCCGAACAAGCCACACTGGTACTGCCTCCCTAAAATGCATAAATCCTTGGTGACATCACCAGGCCATCCAATTGTGTCAGGGGTCAGTTCTTTAACCAAACCCCTGTCACGTTATTTGGACTGGCTTTTTAGACCTCTTCTCCCAAATATCCCTTTGTGTGTAAGGGATTACAGGTGACTTTGTTACATCTTTTGGATGATTTTGTATGGCAAGAAGGTTTCAGATTTGTCTCTGTAAACATAGAAAACCTATACAACCGCATCCTACAGGATCTCGGAGTGTCCGCAGTCAGAGAAATTCTCGTTAATTTAAACCGACCGACTGAGACTATTGATCTGATCTGTGATGGACTGCTTTTTGTTCTCAGACACAATGCATTTAAGTTTCTTGAAGATTGGTATCTTCAAATTGGGGGTACCGCCATGGGTACCCATGTAGCGTGTTCGCTAGCCAATTTATTTTTGCCAGTGTTTGAGGAAAGGTTGGTTTATCACAGTGCAAATCTGTTCTTGAAACATATCAAGGAATATTCATGGTATGTGGATGACATTTTCATGGTATGGGATAGGTCCGTTGAGGATTTTTTTGCTTTTGTGGACTACCTCAACAATACGAACACTTTTAACATGAGGTTCACCTTAGTGTTCAGTGATTACAGTCTCGAGTTTTTAGACATCAAACTTGATATTGTTGATAGTAAAATCCAGCAAGACGTTTTTAGAAAGTCGACGGCAAGGAACATTCTGTTACATTATGAGAGCGCCCATAACCACAATTTGAAATGTTCACTACCTTATAGCCAATTCCTGAGACAAAAACGAACTAACAACAATACTGAAAACCTCAATAGACAGGTGATAGATCTTAAAAATAGGTTTCTGACCAGAGGCTACCCCAGTGTCCTGCTCGATACCGCCTGTAACAGGACCCTTTCCAATCTGCCGGTCTCCTCAGGTAACGACAAATCCGGGTAAGATTATTCACAATCCCCAATAACATCAATCAGTGAATACCAAACTAAAAACAAAGGGAAGGGAAGGGGAAGCGGTTCATTTTTTATTTCAAATTTGGTCCCATGGATAAAATCATCAGATCCATCATCTTAAGCATAGGTTCAGGAAAAGGTTCACTCATTTAGTTTAACATGTATGAGAATGCCATGCAGGCAACCCTGAGGCATTATCCTTTGCTGGGTAAGAAAGGATTGTTCCCTGTCCCCATGGAGAAAATTAGCATAAAAATCTTCTCAGATGTGAATCTAGATGGATAATGCAGATGAGAGCTCAGGGCGCTGGTGGCCTGAAGGACAGGATTGATCTTGTTGTTTTTTGTAGTATGTAATCTGTTACCCTACCTTTTTTGAGTGTATAATCTTTCATTTCACTCATATGATCAATGATAGTTTTATAATCTGAAAACTGTTTTGTCTGTCACATCTCTGTATTTTGCACTAATGTTTTTAATGATGTCCCTCACCAGGGGCGGACTGGGCCGGGGGGCAGGGAGGCATTTGTCCCCCGAGCTGGTGACTTATCAGCAGTTCAGGGCCGCCAGCTGCATTATCTAATGATTAGATGGATTATACTGCAGGGGAGGTGATAGGGGTCTGGAGCCTATCCGGGGGCTGGGGAAGGCTGGGACCCTGGTGGAGGCTGCAGGAGGCAGCAGGAGATCTCCTGCTCCCACTCATATAACATGCACTGCCGCTGTCCATCACCATGGTGCTGAAACTGCACCGCAGTGATGGGCTGAGGGAGCAGGGCATATTATATGTGCCTGTGCCCCCCCCCCAGTGATGGCACATGCCCCCCTATGTTAGATATGGCCCCCCCATGCTGCTGGCCAGAGTAAAATAAAAAAGCTTTACTTTCCTCCTCCAGTGATGTCCTCCCGCTGTCTCCCCGCTCTCCCTGCTGCCGCTGTGATCGGGCACCAGAGATGATGTCTCTCTGCTAATCACATGGCCGGCACTGAGAACCAGGAAGTGTAGGAGTGCAGCATGAGAGAGACCCGGAGGACAGCGCTGGAAGAGGGTGAGGAAAGAGCATGGGGGCCATAGCCAGGGCAGGGGGATGTGTGCCAGCCACAGGGGACATGTGCAAGCCATAGGGGACGTGTGCCAGCAACAGGGGACATGTGCCAGTCACAGGAGATGTGTGCCAGCCACAGGGGATATGTGCCAGCCACAGGGGACGTGTGCCAGCTATAGAGGACGAGTGTCAGCCACAGGGGATATGTGCCAGCCACAGGGGACGTGTGCCAGCCATAGAGGACGAGTGCCAGCCACAAGGGACATGTGCCAGCCACAGGGGACATGTGCCAGCCACAGGGGACGTGTGCCAGCCACAGGGGACATGTGCCAGCCATAGAGCACGAGTGCCAGCCACAGGGGACATGTGCCAGCCACAGGGGACGTGTGCCAGCCACAGGGGATGTGTGCCAGCCATAGGGGATGTGAGCCAGCTAAAGGGGATGTGTGCCAGTCACAGGGGATGTGTGCCAGCCACAGGGAACATGTACCAGCAAAAGGGGATGTGTGACAGCCATAGGGGATGTGTGCCAGCCATAGGGAATGTGTGCCAGCCACAAGGGACATGTGCCAGCCATAGAGGATGAGTGCCAGCCACAGGGGACGTGTGCCAGCTACGGGGTACGTGTGCCAGTCACAGGGGATGTGTGCCAGACACAGGGGATGTGTGCCAGTCACAGGGGACGTGTGCCAGCCACAGGGGACATGTACCAGCAAAAGGGAATGTGTGCCAGCCATAGGGGACGTGTGCCAGACATAGGGGACATGTGCCAGCCACAGGGGATGTGTGCCAGCCATGGGAAACATGTGCCAGCCATGGGGGGCGTGTGCCAGCCACAGGGGACGTGTGCCAGCCATGGGGGACGTGTGCCAGCCACGGGAGAAGTGTGCCAACCATGGGGGATGAGTGCCATCAATAGGGGATGGATGCCGGCACAGGAGAACATGTGCCAGCCATGGGGGACGTGTGCCAGCCACGGGGACGTGCGCCAGCCATGGGGGATGTGTGCCAGCACAGGGGGACATGTGCCAGCCATGGGGGACGTGTGCCAGCACAGGGGGAGGTGTGCCAGCAATGGGGGACATGTGGCATCACTGGGGGATGTGTGCCAGCACAAGGGCCTATATCCAATATAAGGGGGCCATATCCAGATTAAGGGGGCTAATTTAAGGATGGGGGCTATATTCTAGGAGGAGGGACAATGTACCAGGATGAGGGTGCTATGAGGGACATATACGCTATATGATTTGTTAGACGGACACTGGCATTATAAGTCGGACCCCATTTAACATTAAAAATTACTTTTTTCTCTTTTCCTTCACCAAATTTGGGGGTGCGTCTTATAATCAGGTGGCAGAGCAGTTAGTGCTTATATCTCTATGGAAAGTCAAGGCAGAACTATAAAAATGACCAAAAAAAACAATAAACAGACAGGGCAAGATCCCCATACCAGATCTGTGTGCTGGAATCTAGTCCTGTATTCATCGCTCTTGACTTTCCATAGAATTTTATGAGCACTAACTGCTCTGCCACCTATCAGTGCTGCTGGTTTATTGTATTCTCCTGTGATTAGTACCGTATATTTATGCTAGGAGGGCTCTTTCTGCAGTTGCTTTGTGGCACCCTGTGCTAGGTCACCACAGATTCCCTTGGGACATGGAAGGATGTAACACAGCAAGCAGACCCCACTAACACACAACACCTTTCACCCTAGACCTGTAGGGGGAGCTCCACTGGTTGCCTTAAGCCAGTTCCCCCTATAAATACGGGTTCTGGAGGGAGAAACACCAGAGTGTGCAGTCACTACAGACCTGTAAGGGTATGTGCCCACAGGAAGATTTAGTGGCGTTCAAACCGTCAGTAAACCGCTGGAAATTATCAGTTCTGAGCTCTGAAGTCTCCAGCTGTTTTCCGGCGGTTTTCCGGCGTTTTTTTTCAGCGTGTGCACAGCGTTTTTCAGTCGGTTATTTCCAGCGGTTTTTCCCGCGGTTTTCTATGGAGGATTTTGTTCATGGAACCGATCAAAAACCGCTGAGAAGAATTGACATGCTGTATGCTGCTAAACCGCTGGGAAACCGCTCAACCGCGGGCAGATCCGCTCACATAAACCGACTATGTGTGCACAGCGGTTTCTAAATTACATAGGGTTACATGTAAGTTCTAACGCTGCTTAGGATTTACATAAATTTAAATAAAACCTATGCTAAACCGCCGGCGGTTTTCGCTGCTAAACCGATGTTAAACCTTCCCATGGGCACATACCCTAAAGAGCTGAGTGAGCTCAACTGGTTACAGGAGCCGCGCTAGGCCCATACCAGAGACACCTGAAACAGTGGTAGACCCTCAGAGCAGGGGTCACAGGAAAAGGAGAGAGAAACGAGTACAAGAAGGGGCAGAGGAGTCATACCGACTCACCCTGACAGAGTTCCGGTCACTGGGTCTGAGCTACAAGGACACAGTATATACCTTGCAGAGAAATCAGCACTACAAATAGGGGGTTTAGCTCCCCGGACACCCGAAGCACCACCAAATGAGAGCCCGGAGTCTAGGCCAAGACAGGAGTCCCATAGAGTGCCCTCAGTGCAGCAAATCCGGGAGTGAAGAGTCACACAGAAAGTGATGTAACGGTTTGGTCGGGTTTCATGCCTGCCAGACCCCAGCAGAGTAACAGATACAAGGAGGCCTACAACCCTGCTTGCTGTGGAAAGTCCTGAAGTGTTTACCTCATCTCCGGTCGAGTGTACCCGTCAACAACATCAGTAAAGGTACCAAAAGACTTTATGTGTGAGTGTCCCTCCTTCCATCCGCACTACATCAACCGCGCTACCCTATTCCCATCATCATCTATAGCCCCGGGGACCCCCCGCTCGTCCTGTAGGGAGCGGTTCCACCTAGCTGCCGCACATCACCCCGGAGGCCTACGCAGCGCCGGTGCCATCACCGGACCCCTACAGGTGGCATCACAACAGACATTTTATTATTTTTTTATTGCCATCTCCACCTTTCATCTGCATTCCCCCGGGCCCATGGCCTCAGGCACCACTACCCGTGACTTCCCCCAGAGACCGCACCTGAGTGACCGAGTACCCCCAGGGCCTGGGCTGGACAGCTTATTGTCATCATATTATGTTTTTAATTGTTTTTACATGTCCTTTTAGTATGTAATAAAGTTTGTTGTTTTTTTTTTTTTTTTAGAAATCTACTCTATTATCTGGTGTGTGCATCTCTTTTAACTACTTTCTTCTCTTTTTTTTTTCTTGGTTATGCATGTATGTGTGTTTGCTTGTATGTGTATGTGCATGCCTGTATGTGTATGTGTATGCCTGTGTGTGTATGTGTGTTTGCTTGTATGTGTATGTGCATGCCTGTATGTGTATGTGTGCTTGTCTCCATGTCTTCGTGCTGCATGTGTACAGGTCTGTGTAATGTGTGCATGCATATCTGCATATATATAATTGTATGTATTTTTTATAAAATGTGTGTATGTCAGTGTCATATCTGGGGGGTGGGCAGGGGGCACTGTCTGCATATATGCAGATAATAAGGAGAGTGAATGAGCAAATATGCGAGGAGACATCATAGGGGTAGAAAAGAGGGGACTGCATGAGAAGATAGTGTGATGGCGCAGCAAGGAAAGGACAGAATGCTGAGGTGGGGGCAGCGGCATATCAAGGGGGGTGCAGCCGGATCCTTTGCCCCGGGCGCAACCCAGAGGGGGCGCCAGCGCGGCGCAAAAAGTGTGAAAGAAGGACTGGGGGTGGCCGGAGGGATGATGTCACATGAGCAGCCGCAGTGAGGAGATGCTCTACCCGTCATCTCTATGATAAGTGTCCGGGGTGGGCGGGGCTTGTGAGGCCAATATCCGCCATCTTACTGGAGGCAGAAGATCAACTGATGGGAGAGGACACTCTCAGGTGAGGAGATATAGCCAGAGAGGACAGGGAAACACGGGGGACGGTAATGAGTGTGACAAACGGGGATGAGGGGACGGTAATGAGTGTGACACACAGGGATGAGGGGACTGTAATGAGTGTGACACACGGGGGATGAGGGGACTGTAATGAGTGTGACACACGGGGGAATGAGGGGAGGACTGTAATGAGTGTCACACAAGGGAGATAAGGGGACGGTAATGAGTGTCTGTCACACACGGAGGATGAGGAGACGCGAATGAGTGTGACACACGGGGGATGGGGGGACGGGAGTGAGTGTGACGGGGGGCGCCAAAATAAATCTTTGCCCCGGGTGCCAGAAAACCTAGTTACACTGCTGGGTGGGGGAGTGTGATGAGGGGCATATTATAGAGACTAGGCAGTATAGGGGGACACAATGTGAGAGAACAGTGTGGAGAGTGTCGAACCCACTGGGACGAGGGTACTCAGTACCGGACCGGGTTTGCTGCTGGGGATGTCACAGAGGTCCTGATCCGGACCGTATCCCGGGCCCTGGCAATTAAAAGGGTGTATTTCCAGGGGATAATAGGTTATCGTGACGCCACCCACGGTGTGTGGTCAGTATGGGGGACCACCGCTGCTGCAGAACCTCTGGGGATGATGTTAGGCAGCTTAGATGGTACTGCTCTCCGTAGGTAGAAGCAAGGTCCCCGGGGCAGTGGTTGGTAAAGTCTATGGTGGATTTAATAATAGGAGATGGTAGTGGAGACGGGTTAAGGAAAACATACTCACGTTTTGTAGTTTCCAAAGCTTTACTGCGATGTTGTTGCAGGTTATAGTCCACGGAGTCTGTACGGGGGCCAGGTTTATCCCACCCTGTCCGGGTCCTCAGCTTCCTCTTGCTGCGCTGTGTGTGTGTATGTGTCCCTGCTGCTGCGCCTAGCTTAGCTGCTGGCACTGTCTCACTCTCTCTTTCTCTGCTTGGTACCACTCGGCTAGGCAACTTGAGTCTTCTGTGTTGTACTGACCCCGCCGTGTTGCTTTGCTCTGGTACTGTGGTGGTCTAGAGACTCCACTACTCCTGGATTCACTGTGCTGTGTGT